>OZ004602.1:7064070-7664070 GCA_963924605.1 Malthinus seriepunctatus
AGGAGACAGATAGAGAGATACAGATAAAGTGTCAAATAAAGAAAGAGATAAAGAGACAGATAAGGAGCAGATAAGGAGAAAGACAAAAATAAAAAATGGCAGGACATAGAGAGAGATAAGGAGACTGTTGAAATGAGAGATAAAATGATAAAATGTGATAAAAACATAGTAAAATAGAGAGAGTTTAGAGATAGATACAGAGATAATGAGATAGATACAGATAGATACAGAGATAAGGAGATAGATAAAGAGACTGATGAAATAAGAGAAAAACATAGTATAATAGAGGGAGTTAGAGATTGATACAGAGATACAGAGAGACAGAGAGATAAAAAGACAGAAACAGAGATAAAGAGACATAAACAGAGATAGAGAGAGAGAAACAGAGATAAAGAGAAAGACACGGAGATAGAGAGATTGAGAACTAAAAGTCCCCTGGACTTTTTCCCTGGGGCTGTCTCTCTCTTTCTTCTTCCCATTCTTTGTCTTTCTCTTTCTCTGTTTCTGCCTCTTTATCTCTGTTTCTGTTTCTTTATCTCTCTCTCTGTATCAATCCCTAACTCCCTCTATTTTACTATGTATTTCTCTTATTTCATCAGTCTCTTTTTCTATCTCCTTATCTCTGTATCTATCTCCTTATCTCTTTATCTATCTCATTATCTCTGTATCTATATCTAAACTCCCTCTATTTTACTATGTTTTTATCTCATTTCATCAGTCTCTTTATCTATTTCCTTATCTCTGTCTCTGTATCTATCTATAACTCTCTCTATTTTACTATGCTATTAGCTCATTTCATTAGTCTCTTTATCTATCTCCTTATCTCTGTATCTATATCTAAACTCCCTCTATTTTACTATGTTTTTATCTCATTTCATCAGTCTCTTTATCTATTTCCTTATCTCTGTCTCTGTATCTATCTATAACTCTCTCTATTTTACTACATTTTCAGCTCATTTCATCAGTCTCTTTATCTATCTCCTTATCTCTGTATCTATATCTAAACTCCCTCTATTTTACTGTTTTTATCTCATTTCATCAGTCTCTTTATCTATTTCCTTATCTCTGTCTCTGTATCTATCTATAACTCTCTCTATTTTACTACGTTTTTAGCTCATTTCATCAGTCTCTTTATCTATCTCCTTATCTCTGTATCTATATCTAAACTCCCTCTATTTTACTATGTTTTTATCTCATTTCATCAGTCTCTTTATCTCTGTCCTTATCTCTGTCTATGTATCTATCTATAACTCTCTCTATTTTACTATGTTTTTAGCTCATTTCTTCAGTCTCTTTATCTATCTCCTTATCTCCGAATCTATCTCTAACTCCCTCTATTTTAAAATGTTTTTATCTCATTTCATCAGTCTCTTTATCTATCTCCTTATCTCTGAATCTATCTCTAACTCCTTCTATTTTACTATGTTTTTATCACATGTTATCTATCTATGACTGCCTCTATTTTACTATGTTTTTATCTCATTTTATCCATTTCTTTATCTATCTCTAACTTCCTCTATTTTTCTATCTTTATATCTGTCTCTCCCTCTATAGCTCTCTCTTTTAATATCAGCTGTCATACTCATGTTATTTAATCTCATATAGCAATCTCCTCTGCCTCTGTCATCTCATTTCACACAAGTAAGAAGAACTCTTTGTATTACAGATTTAGCCAGCTGTAATTTATTGTCTTATGTATTAAGACTTCATTTGTCTTCAACAAATTTACTTTTTGCTTTTAAAATCCAAAGTTAATTGAAAATTAAGAAGAGTATGGAGAGAAGAGTCTTAAGGACTCCAAGAGTGCTGTTTTTTTGGGAAAAAATGTCACGATTTACATCAGTTTACTTACTATTTATTAAAATGAAAAATACACAAAAGTATATTATAAAACGTATATTTAATATAATTATGTACACAAGAAAATAATAATAATATACTAGTAATTAAGTAATTAATTATACAAATTTAAAACTAATTATTTGTAAACAATTTATTATTGATTGACGGGCCAACGCTTAGTAAATCACCCAAGCGAGATTCAAGAGACATAAAAGTCCCTTTAACGATTCAGTCTTGTGTCCTAATTGATGTATGCAGCAGAAATTAAAAAATGTAAAAATAGCTATACCATTAAAAAAAAGATTAAAGGTTGCAGCCCAGGGCATGGGCTGCAACAAGTCCACCCCTCGTTAGATTTGGAAAAAAATAACTGTAACAAATAAAGCTTGAGGAGTCATCGCTTGAGGAGTTCGGCTCATCAAGCGGTGGCCCACAAGACATAATACATAATTAAAACAATTAATAATTACAAAATATTAATTACTATTAAAACTGGTAATGGCTGCTTATCGGGTAGCTGCTAGGTAGGTGGCGTCGCTTCAACCCTGCACCTTGTCCGAGAGAGTACGAGGGGTGGCACCCCCGTCCACCACTGGGGGTTGTCCTCGAAATTGTCGGTTGTTGCTCCTCCCCCTTAGTATTTAATGCGCATGCGCGTAGACTCCGTGTAGGAGTGCGCATGTGCGTTGGCGCCGGGCGGGGAGGGGTAGGGGGGAGGGGACCGCCGACCCCCCTCCCACCTACCCCTCCCCGCCCGGCGCCAACGCACACCCACATTGCTACACGGAGCCCACGCCCATCACCACATCAAAGACTGCGAAAGAGGAACAACCTTCGACCAATTCGAGGACAACTCGCAGTGGTCTTAGAGGTTGCTTCCCCTCGCGCTCTCTTTAACGTGGAGAAGAGCTGTTGGAAGCAACTTACCTAGCTGCTACGTCTTCGCTAGCGATGACCAGTAAATAGGGGTAGCTACCCTTCTAAGCAAGCAATGAATTTAAATTGAAAAAACTTAATTTAAAAAAAACTAATCGAGAGGTGTAGCTACCCTTCTACTACTATACTTAAATACAACCCAAAATAAATTAAAAATAAATTAATCCTCATGTTGGGTCCAAAACCAGAAGACACTGTCGGCTTGATAAAAATAAGCATCTTTCCGAATCAAAGATGGAATGTAATCTGAAACTAATCGAGATGTTAGTCTGATGTACCCATTTTGGACACAAGCTGAATCGTTAAAAGGACTTTTGCTTCTTAAAGTTTCGTAGTTATCGCTCAATCATTACTTCCAATTAATTAATTTTTAGTAACCAATAATTAAAAATATTTTGATTCAAAATATCCTGAAAGCGCTGTGAGAAAATCAACTTAGATAAAATAACTTCAACTTGGTCCATTAAGTTTTCTAAAAATCCTCTTGATGTGGACTAAAGGGCACTCTCACTGTCGACGATTGAACGGAAACTAAAATAAGATGTGTTTTAGTATGTATTTTAGGCATGTTTCGATTAAGTAATTAATTTATAATTTGCAATAAACATTAAATAAAAATACATGCAGGATTCAGCATAACAAAAAGCAAACAAACTTCTAGAGTAGGTTCTATATTTAAAATTAATTAAAATAACTTACTTAAATTTTAGTAATTTTCGTCCAATGATTATTTCCAACTAATTAACTTTTAATAACCAATAATTAAACATAATTGGACCCAAAATATCTCGAAAGCGCTGTCAGTAAATAAACTTAGATAAAGTAACTTCAACTTGGTCCATTAAGTTTTATTGTAATCGCCTCGATGTTAGGCAAAATTAAGCACTGTTAGTCACAAGACCATCTTTCAAAGTCGAAGATTTGAACGGAAAAACTGAAATAAGAAACATTTTAGTATGTAATAGGCATGTGTCGATACAGGAGTCAACCAATGATTATTTTAAATTAAGTAATTAATTTTGAATTAGCAAAATTAACTAATTAAAAATACAAGGTGTAAGCAAAGTGCTTCATTCAATAAAGTTCTAGGAGGATGAGTTCTCTACTTAAAATTAGGTACTTACTTTAATTTTAGTAGTTATCGCCCAATGATTATTTCCATTGCTTCTTAAATTGTAGTATATATCGCTTAATGATTATTTCCAATTTTTTAACCAATAATTAAAAATATCTTGATACAAAATATCTTGAAAGCGCTGTGAGAAAATCAACTTAGGTAAAATAACTTTAACTTGGTCCTATAGATTTTCTAAAAATCCTCTTGATGTAGACCAAAAGACACTCTCACTGTCGATGATAGAACGGAAACTGAAATAAGATATGTTTTAGTATAATGTTTCGATTAAGTAATTAATTTTTATTTTTCAATATAAATTAATTAAAAATACATACAGCATGCAGCATAGCAAAAAGCAAACAACTTCTAGTGTGTCTTCTCTATTTAAAATTAATTAAAATTACTTACTTAAATTTTAATAATTTTCGCCCAATGATTATTTCGAATTAATTAACTTTTAGTAACTAATAATTAAACATATTTTGATCCAAAATAGCTCGAAAGTAAATAAACTTAGGTAAAATAACTTCAACTTGGTCCATTAAGTTTTCTTGTAATCCTCTCGCTGTTCGGCAAAATGAAGAACTGTTAGTTACAAGACCATCTTTCAAAGTCGAAGATTTGAACTGAAACTGAAATAAGAAACATTTTAGTTTGTCTTAGGCGTAGTCAACCAATGATTATTTTCAATTAAGTAATGAATTTTTAATTTGCAAAATAAATTAAATAAACATACGATTTTTTCACCAAGTTTCACTTTAAATATTTACAAGGAAACAGAAGAAGGAAAGCATTTCCGGGAATATTTATTGCTATTTAGTAACTTAATTTAATTAGTCAAGGGAAGTAATCTAAAATTTTTTGAAGAAATAAAGTATTGGAGTAAGTACCTACTATGGATTTACATACTAATTTAAATTAGTTAAATGTTTAATTGTTATGAGATATTTTATATAGAAAGAAGTTTATTAACTAATAAGCCTACTAAATGTATTTGCAAAATAGCTCTTTCTCTTATACTTTAGATATCCTTAAAAAGACGAAAAGTACTTACATTAATCGTTGTTAATTTTCTTGT
The DNA here is from genome assembly GCA_963924605.1 of Malthinus seriepunctatus. Classification (NCBI taxonomy): domain Eukaryota; kingdom Metazoa; phylum Arthropoda; class Insecta; order Coleoptera; family Cantharidae; genus Malthinus; species Malthinus seriepunctatus. The sequence goes on from OZ004602.1 coordinate 7,069,044, forward strand.
AATCCTCGGTCCATTGGTCTTTGGAATTATTCTGGTATAGAGAGCACTTAACGAACGATCTTTCCAGTTCAAAAGTTGAATGAAATCTGAAACAAATTACGAAATGTTTACTATGATAGACACAAAGTGAATCATCGCAAATTCAATGTTCTTATCTATTTTTAATTTTTTTTACTTTTACGAAATTTATTCTTATGCTTATCGCCACATTATACAGGATGTTGAAGAGAATATAATTTCAAACATCAGATTACTATGTGTTTACATGATAATTTAAATTAGTTTAATGCTAATTGTTAAGAGATATTTTACATAGTAAGAAGTTTTACCTAAAGCCTATTTTGAAATTAGGGCAAAACTCAACTTAATTAATCAACTCTAAAATATTACTTGCCAAAAATTTCTTACAAATACACCCTTAAAAATAATTAAATAATGCTATTGGTTGATTTGAACATTAATAAATAATTGTATTTTTTGTTAAAATTATTTTAATGAAAGTAATCCTGGTCTTTTTCTTATTTTAGAAAGTTAATGAATGGCCGACTCAATTACTGGGTAATTGCATGAATTGCCTACATACGAATTACTGATTATTTTGACTCGATCCTTATGTTTATGTAAATTAATGGCTACGTATTTAAAGCACTACCTAATTAAAAATATTTTTTAATTTTTATAACAATTCAAAACAGTGAATTAAAACGCTTTAAATTTATTTAATAATTAGTTAGCTAGACGAAAGTTATAAATATCATAAATCTTACTTACAAAATTTTTTCACTCGTTTTATTGGGAATGCAACTGGCAGCTTTCTTTCCACAATTCCAACTCTGGAATTGTAGTCCGTGTCTCTGTTCATTTTCCGTTAATCCCTAGGTTCTGTTGTTAAACGCACTGGCACTTCGGGAACGATCCTTTCGACTCAGAAGTTCAAACGAAACTAAAACAAATTACGAAGTTTGACTATAAATGACACAGAGTGAATCATCCAATACTTTATCAATTGTTGTGCCTTTGTAAATTTAAACTTCAGATTTACACAACAATTATTATGTAACGAAATATGTATTTTTATACTTGTAAAAGTTATTTATTTATTGTTAATAAAAACTTGGCAGGATAAAAAAATAATGTTCTAATTTAAAATTACTGTTATTTTATTAATTCCCTAAATATTAATTTATTTAATTTTGTTTATAAATAATCTTTAGAAATAAATTAAATAATGCAAATGTAATTTAAATTTCCGCCTAACACATAGGCAACCGTTTGCTTTAATACTCGCATGTTATTGGTTGATATTTCTTTAGTGGTAGGAGAAAGTTAATATAAGTGCGAGTTTCGCCATAAGTTCAGATTCTTATCAGTAACACAGATCAGCAAATTTTAGAAAAATAAGGGTTACTCTTGTTGAAAATCAACAATCAATTTTCGAATATTTTTTAATTGGAAGTTGTTCTTTACATTAAAATAACTATTTCTACCAAGTATTAATTAATTTACTTCAATATTATGGGTAGAAATTTAAGTATTGTGATCAATAATTATTTATAATTAATAGAATAAAGTTATGATATTGATTAAAAATTTGTTATATAAATCTCTAAATTTTGGGAAAACGGTCCATAAAAAATTAGAAATTGTTCCCAATAATAACAAAGGTTACTGTTTTGAATTTTGAGGAACCAACAACCCTAAACTAATTATGCTATCTCTTTCATTTTTCATAACTCAAAATTTTGGGAAGGGGCCTTAAAATTGGCAATTTTGAGTATATTCAAAATATATACTTTTTTATAAACTAAACGGATTTATATGCGGTTTATTATCATATTTTCACCGAGGATTTTTTCTACAAAAAATGTAATCACGTATATAAGTTACTGAAAGTTTATGGAACGTGCACCACCTCCTGGGGGTTAAGAAATATAAACAAAAGTTATAACACAAATAAAACGCAAAAGATTAATTTATCCATCTTTAATTAATAAAGGAATTTAAATTATTTTTTTACATAAAAGGATATTAATAAATGCAATACACCATATCAAATTATTAATATTAATGTAAGTGAGTTATAATTAAAATTATAATCACTAATAGTCCCCTTTTGATTCCAAAAATGCAAAAAAAGGATTTTCGATTTTTTGAACTCAAATGTCTAACTGTGGAGTAAAACCTACTGAAGCGATTCTATAAAGGGTGTCTATAAGTAAGTTGTTTTTTTTGGGGTAATTACCTCCATTATAACCCCCCCCTTGTATGACATACCTCTACAGACTAATTATTATTAAACGCAACCAAAAAATAAATAAATTTTTATTAAATTTAAAACAAAAACAAAATTTAAATTAAACATTATAGTATATTAAGTATGAAGAACGGTAAGGTTGGTTTACCGGTCAAAGACAATGGGGAACTGGACACTTGTTTTTTTATTTTTTATTTTGAAACTAGAGTTTATTTTGATCTCATAGCATTTTTTATTTTTTCTCTAACTCGAATATTAAGCCCAAAATAAATTTTTTAAAAACGCTGTGACGTAGCTACTAATATATATCCAGCTCTCTTCTTCTTATGTGAGATTGCCGGTTAGTGCGTTAGTAGTAGCTACGTCATAGCTTTTTTAAAAAATTTATTTTGGGCTTAATATTCGAGTTAGAGAAAAAATTTAAAAAAGTGATAAGTTTTTTGTTTAGTTCTTTACGTTTTTATAGAAAAAAGTACAAAATTCGATTGTAGTCCAGTTCCCCATTGTTTGGAGGCTGAGAGAATCGAAGCCTCCAATTATTGTCTGAGACCGGTAATCCTTAACGTTCGACATGCTTATAACGTTTTTTGTACGATCAGAGACAAATAAATAATAGATTTATGCAATTTTAAATAAATTTTTTACTAAAAAAATCAAATGTCAAAAATGACATTTGTATTTTTTTATTAAATTAAGTAGCTTTGCTATATGAAAAGTCGACAACAAAACGTTTTACCGTTCTAGAACAGTAAAAACACTTACCGTCGCCCATTATATCCTAGCAACTAGTAAATTCAACTTACCTACGTGAAAACATATGCAGTAAATAGCTTGAAATGACTGATCGTACAAAAAATTTTTTACATTACAAATGCTTTACAAAACATTTTATTAGGGGTAAATGATTAAATTACAAAATTTTGACAAAAACTAGAAGAGCAAACAACAGAAATTTAATAGCTATTTAGTCCATTTATTAATTATTGTTTTGTATTCTGTCTCTTGTATGTTCAAAATTCCACACGGATTTTCCAAAATTAAACTACCAGTAGTTCCACTTTCGCTAAAATTTAAAATTTTACAAAATGGTGTTGTTGAGTCTTCCAACTTCATCTCTAAACGATTATATTTAGGAACAACAAACAAAGTATGACCGCTAAAATTTAAAAAGTCATCGTCGACAGGTCCTTTTATAGACCTAATATTAAAATTATGGACTTCAAACAAATTTGCAATTTCTAACTTGAGTTCTTCAAAAGACAAAATTTTACCGTTAACTTCTAACAAAATTAGACCTTTTGCATCCTCATCACCATCACAGTAAGGAGATTTTACTCCGCATAACTGAATATTGACCCATTTAACATCAGGCAAAGGTTCATCCGCTTTTTTACACCAAAGTAAAATAAGACTAAGTTTACAATCTTGAAACTCCTGACTTTCTTCAATAATTGCCAGTTTATTGGAATCACCAATTTCTTCAGATTTAAACGAAGCTTTAATAGTGTTTTCAATAAACGCCTTATGAGATACAGCAACGCGCTTTAAATTTCCTGTTGCTTTGTACGATACACAAATTTCATCTGTAGGAACTAAGTGAGCTTTTTTACGTAGTTTTTGTATCCGATTTATAATTTCTCGAGCAGTTCCTTCATCTTGCATAATACCATCTGGAGTTACATCTAATAAAACAAGCACATCGTTATCGCTGTGCACTTCGTATTTATTTGAACTAACGTCAGAAGCTTTAAAAATTAAGCGAATTTCATTAAGTTCTACGCGAGTACTGGCAATTGTTCCATAACCGTTGGAAACTATTTCGTTAATTTCTTCATCTGTTAAGCTCTTAATGGCTAATGTTACGGCTTGAAATTGTTGTTTCAAACGTAGCCCTAATATTTTATGGACCGGTTCTGCTCTTAATGAAATACCATACTTTGATTTATCTGTTGTAACTGTTAGTTTACGTACGTTCATTTCTGATAAAACGTATGACTGTAACGATAGGACGTCCTCGATGTATTGAGGATCTTGGTGAACAACCACAATTTCTGGTAAAGGATGTTTTATTGGAATAGTTTTACGGTCACGTAAAACACGTCCCAATTCGATAACAACTTGCATTCTTGCTACTGCACGCTCTATTTTAATATCAATTAAAGAATAATTTGGTTGTGCTAACATAAGATAGTGTACACTGGCTGCGTTTTCGTTAGTCAACTTTTTGAGCTATTGGTACATGTGTTCAACTAAAAATGGTGCAAAAGGTGCCATTAGTTTTACAATATTAAACAAAACATTAAATAAAGTCAATAAGGCTTGCTTGCAATCTTCATGGCCATTTTCACCCTTTAAACGTTTTCTATTCATACGTACGTACCAATTTGTGAGGTGATCAATGTATTTTGTAAGACGAGGTACAACATTATAAAGGTGATAGAGAGCCATTTCCTTTCTAACATAATCTAATAGTGACTGACTGAACGAAAGTATCCAAAGATCCATAGTATTTTTGCTTTGTAATTCATTTTCATTATAATAAAAGGGCTCATTACTGTTTTGAACGTGGATTTCTAAATTTTGCATTAAAAATCGAAACGCATTATACCAAGGCAAAAATACATCTTTAATAATATCTCTAACACCTTCTTCTTTAAACCGTAAATTTTCAGCCCTTACAACGGGAGAATTAATCAAATACAAACGTAAAGCATCTGCTCCATATTTGTTTACAGCTTGCAACGGATCCGGATAATTTTTTTTTCGTTTAGACATCTTCTGACCATCACTAGCAAGAATCAAACCGTTTGCGATTAAATTCTTAAAAGGTGCTTTTCCAAATAAAGCGGTAGATATAACTAACATAGTATAAAACCATCCACGTGTTTGATCGATACCTTCACTAATAAAATCAGCAGGATATTGTTCCTCAAACTCCTTCAAGTTTACAAAAGGAAAATGTTGTTGAGCAAATGGCATAGCACCTGATTCAAACCAACAATCAAATACTTCAAGCACCCGACGCAAAGGAGGATTTCCTGGTATTTTAGAAGGAATTTCTAAATCGTCGATAAATTCTCTATGTAAATCGCTTATTTTATGTCCAGTTAATTCCTCCAATTCATTAATACTACCGACACAACAAATTTCTTCTTCGGACATCCAAATTGGAATAGGAGTGCCCCAATAACGATTACGACTAACAGCCCAGTCCCTTGCGTCTCGTAACCAATTACCAAATCTTTTATCTTTAACAAAATCGGGTACCCAGTAAGTAGCAGAATTTGCCTTCTGCAACTCTTCGGACATATGTTCGACTCTTATAAACCAAGAAGGCACAGCCCTATACATTAGCGGTTGTTCAGAACGCCAACAAAATGGATAACTATGTTTAATTTGAGATAAATTAAACAACCGACCGTTGGCTTTTAAATACGCGATTATATTTTTATCGGCATCTTTAAAATACTGCCCTTCAAAATCTATAACTGGTTTTGTGAATCGTCCACTTGCATCTACCGCACAAATTGGTTCTTGATCTTTTGTTATAACTCCAGCAGCTAAAGCAATACGATAATCATCTTCTCCAAAGTAAGGAGATTGATGAACAACACCTGTACCAGATTCGGAAGAAACGTAATCATCAACAAGAACTCGAAATGCACCCTTTTCAACCAACTCATTGTAATATGGAAATATAGGTTTATATTTTAAATCTTTTAATTCGATACCAGAAAATTTTTTTAAAATAACATAGTCGTCGGCTTTAAACACAAATTCCACTCTTGCTTCGAGTAAAATAAATATTTTATCTGTACTTAATTGTTTTACACGGGCGTAAATTAATGATCCATTTACACAAGCGGCTAAATTACTTGGAAGCGTCCAAGGCGTTGTTGTCCAAATTAATAAAGAAGCTTCATCTTGGACTAAAGGTAAAGTAACAGTAATTGATGGATCAACGACGTCTTTATAATTTTGACCAGATTCAAAATTTGATAAAGGTGTGTTACATGCTGGAGAATATGGCATAACTTTATTGCCTCGATATACCAAGCCTTTTAAGTACAGCTGTTTGAAAATCCACCAAATCGATTCCATGTACCAAGGATACATAGTCTTGTAGTCATTTGTAAAATCTAAAAGTATACAGGGGTGTAAATTGTGATTTTTAAAAATATTTAACATACCTATCCATCTGCCAATACGTCCAACTACAATTTCCCATTCCTTCACATAACGAGTTACAATTTTACGGCACTCACTGTTATAATTAGCAATACCCATTTTAGCAACATCTTCGGGTCCTGTAATTCCAAGTGCACGATCGATTTCAAATTCAACAGGTAAACCGTGACAATCCCAACCAAATCTACGTTCTACATGATAACCTAGTTGGTGTGCATAACGTGTCACGACGTCTTTAATAGTTCCAGCTAAGATATGCCCATAATGAGGTAATCCAGTTGCAAAAGGAGGTCCATCGTAAAATGAAAATCTTAAAAAATACCTAAGCTTGCAAAATTTACTTACGATGTTTAAAAATATACCTGGGTTTTCCTTTAGATTGTTTTAAACAGGTGTTAAATACATCTAACTCTTTCCATAAGTTAATAATTTTTTCTTCTTCGTCTGGAAAGTTGATTGTTTCGGGTACTCGAGGAATTTCTTGTATCTTTTTGCTGTTGGCCATATAACTACAATAAAGAGTTCAAATTAATAAGCTTATTATAATAATTTAATTTAAAAAATTAGCACGTGTTTTTAAAATACAACCCATCGCAACTACCCTGTCTCTTACATCATTTTAAATTTCAGGCGACTAAAAAGACGGTGCGATTAGTAACTAAATTATCGATTTTCTTACGAATGACATTTACTAAACAAAGGTAACTGTTATATCGACTTAAATGACGTAATGCTGGTAGCATAACATCGAAATACGTAGGCGTAATTACAAAATTTCTGCTTCTCACTTCAGACACTTCAGATTATCCAGTTTGATCCTTTTAGGGATTGTTTCCATTTCTTTGTCAATCGAACGACGATATTATTAAAGCAAATAACGTTTTTTCAACTCATAAGGATAAGTAGCACAGTGACTTTGATTTTTTAAGGCAAAACTGCACCAAGTCACTGACTAAAAATGACTAAATTTTATTATTATATGGTTCACCGTTTATCGACATCCTTATCTATTAGCATGCCCTGTTAAATTAAAATTTATTTCTAAATTATTTTGAAAAATGTGTACTTATAAAAATTACCTTATCAAACTTGTTCAAAAAAACTTGTATGATGTCATCTGTCATTAAAATGAAATATTAGTATTGCATAAAGCTATTTAGCTAAATTATTAAGAAAAGTTTACTGCCTTATTGGCAATATGTATAAGCTCTAATGTTTACGTTAAGATGGTTAGATGTCACTAAAAAAATAGCGGTAGTTCATTTGTACAGTGCGAGAAGCCTACTAAATCACATGGTGAAAGAAACTACATGTAACCAAATGTAACAAAAGAACTACATCTGTCAAATTTTTTTATAAAAAATTCTTTTACAAATAAAATGTTAAATTGTTTATACTCTAAAGAATTTTAATTGTTATTAGTATTAAAAAAAATTTCTTCGAGCATAATATCTTAGTTTTTAATGTGAAACAAAAAAATACTTCTATCGACTTTTGAGAGTTCTTTACATTCATGCAACGGTTAGTTTAATAAATAAAACAGATTAATATGTGAGCATTTAATTCTCATAAGACTTAACAATATACAAGTACGAGATGAACCAACATACAAGTTATATTGACTGGACAATCCAATAATTTAAATAGCACATCCAGTAATTCATACCTTAATAATGTAAAAAAATTATTTATTAACCCGTTACAACAAATATTTAGTTTTAAAAAAAATTGTAACCGGTCAACAAATTTTAAGTAAATATTACAACTCTATACAAAAAAATGGGAAGTAAATGTACCGATTTATTACAAATATATTTTTTTTAGATTAAATAAATTTTTAAGCAACATGAAATAATTTCTTTTCTCAACCAATTTACACTAAATATGTTACATGGCAGATTGTATGAATTAAAAGGCACTTTATACATCTACTAATTATTATTTTTTATTATTATTACATTGGCAAAACTGGAAGGTTTAAGTTTCTTAATTAATTTACATATTTACAATATTTTTAATTACATAAATTCTTTGATTTATTGAATTTTTAAGCTCCGATGATTTGTTAATTATTTATTAAAGCAAAAATGTATCAAGCCTTAAATTTATTTCAGTTCTATTTTTTCAAAAAAAAATATAACAATGCGCGAGGTTCTCTATTTTTTTAATGTACCCTATTTTTCCGTTTTTAAAAGAAAAATAAAAAAATTAATTACAATTTATTAAAAAAAAATTAAAATTCTTACACCAAACGCTCGATATTTACAGTAAAATAAAAACTTAAAAATCCAATTGGGAAAATTAAAAATAACTTCTAAAGTCTAATTAATAAAATTAAATTCGAATACACAAGCAATTAACTTAGTTATTTTAACAGCAAATTAACTTTGGTTGTCATTTGGACTAGTAGGAAAAATTATAAAAATACAAACTAAAGTTTTGCTTAGTTAATTAGGTATTCTTGTAGTCAATAATTAAAATAATATTTAACTTAAATATTAATAGATCGATAGTCTCTAACGGTTCAATCTTTTACCCATTTGACCCAACCCGGGGTGTTCTTTATTAAAGCGAGATCTGAAACCGAACCGAAAGTAAAAGTCAATCTTCATCTATAGGTCTCCAAGTTTAAATAATTTTAATTCGGTTAAATGAATTAAAACATCTTAAAATAACAAATAACATAAAAGTATTCTAAAAGAAACCTTTTTTATGTACAAAATCACAAAAAATATTTAAATGGAAGTTTTAACGAGAATCTTAAACTATTTTAAAAAAAATAGAAACTTTAATGAGGAAAATAACGATTAAAATAAATTAAAAGAAATTATTATTTTTTAAGAAGAGTTTGAGTACCTCACCCTTGTTTTAAAAATTAAGAACAAAATTAAACGACTTAATATAAGTAAGGCTATTTCGATATAATATAATTAATTTTGATACCATTTTTAAAAGTTGGTTAAAGATCGATGTTGTTATTTTTTATTTAAGTATCTTCGAGCCAAGTTGTTCGTTTTTTTACCAGTCGATTGGCTTTTAATTTCTTATAACTTAACAATTATTTAACGACATTCAACAATAGTCAACATTTTAAATATTAAAATAAGTCTTCTATCTTACAGTGATGCACTGTTTTAATTAATTAATTTATTTATAGTTCAATCCGTATTGCATAATATTTATCTAAATCACATTTACTTGAGTATTTTTTTTCTATCCGGTAGTTAATTAAAAACAGTAAACTTTCTTTTAATTTTAATATCACCAGTATTTAAAAAAAATTGATACCACATCATACGCGCATTTATAACACATACAAAACGTCATCCATGTCTCACACAAGATGACCCTCTTGTTCACTCACACCGTATCCGTTACCGAAGCTACTCAGCTCTTTTTTTTGATTTAGTGTTTGTGCTTGCAAAATTTGATTATTTTGCAAACTGGTGTTGTGTAAAACGTCAGGAGGTGGTACCGAACCACGTAGTGGATGACGTAAAGTACCATTAACTGGTAGAGGTGGGGGTGATGGTGCGTGTGTAAGGCTTAGATGAGGATGTGCCGGTATCGGTGGTGGATTTTGAAAGTCCAACGGTGGTGGATATGATAAGTAACGATCAGACATGTTGTAGTATGAACCATCAGCTGGTGGTGCAGGTGATGGGGCGCTTATATAAGACGATTTCGCTATTAACAAAAACATTTTATTAATAAAAAGTTCCTTTGCTCCTTCCAAAGTAGCTAATACATTTTAGTAAAATATTTGAACTTTGTTTAATAGCGTATTGAACTACAATAACATTCAAATCCTAAAGTTACAACATGTATTCCCTTAGGTATTCGCTAAAGCTAATCCCGATTGCTTCCAAAATTATGTATAATCAACTCTGCCAATTATTGGATTATTATCTTAATTCCTCGCTAACTGTTTATTTTAACAAGTTATTCAAAACTGGCGAAAAACCTTTTCACACCGATTGTTGTCAATTAATTAATTTATATGATACAAATTAAACGTCTATCATAGTCAAATCAAATTGTAATAAAAATAACGTCTTTTTCTAAGTAAATTTGAAAAATGATAGGAGTAAATGATTTTAAAATGCTGAAAAGCCATAGGTAGTAATTCAGTTCTTTTATCGATGTTTGTCAATTAATTAATTAAGCAATATATGGTATATAAGGTACACTAATTAAGTAGATTTGCATCTATAACATATCGTAATTAGATCAAATTAAATAAAAAAAGCCTCATTTTAAAGTAGATATATTATTTCAGCTTTTAAAAGGGCGGTTTCTAACGAATGGGTAGTAAAGTTGATATTTAGACATTCCGCTCGTAACCGTTAGCGACTTTAATATCCGGTCAATATCACAAATAGTCATAATTCCTGATAGAGTAAGGTTCAAAGAAGGCAATGACATATTTGTATATAGAAAATAAGAGCCTAATTAGTGAGAAAAATTCAATTGAACTTGGTGTAATTAAAAAAAAACAAAGGATGTTGGGTAAAAACAACATTCCGCTCGTAACCGTTAGTGACTTTAATATCCGGTCGATATCACTAATAGTCATAATTCCTGATAGAGTAATGTTTAAAGAAGGCAATGACATATTTGTATATAGGAAAGAAGAGCCTAATTAGTGAGAAAAGTCCAATTGAACTTGTTGTAATTTTAAAAAAACAATGATATTGGGTAAAAACAATAATCCGCTCGTAACTGTTAGTGACTTTAATATCCGGTCGATATCACTAATAGTCATAATTCCTGATAGCGTAAGGTTCAAAGAAGGCAATGCCATATTTGTATATGGTAAATAAGAGCCTAATTAGTGAGAAAAGTCCAATTGAACTTGGTGTAATTAAAAAAAAAACAAAGGATGATGGGTAAAAACAACATTCCGCTAGTAACCGTTAGTGACTTTAATATCCGGTCGATATCACTAATAGTCATTATTCCTGATAGCGTAAGGTTTAAAGGAGGTAATGACATATTAGTATATAGGAAAGAAGAGCCTAATTAGTGAGAAAAGTCCAATCGAACTTGTTGTAATTTAAGAAGAACAAGGATATTGGGTAAAAACAACATTCAGCTGGTAACCGTTAGTGACTTTAATATCCGGTCGATATCACTAATAGTCATATTTCCTGATAGTGTAAGGTTCAAAGAAGGCAATGCCATATTTGGATATAGTAAATAAGAGCCTAATTAGTGAGAAAAATCCAATTGAACTTGGTGTAAAACAGAGGATGTTGTTTTTATCCAACATTCTTTTTTTTTAATTACATTAAGTTCAATTGGACTCTTCTCACTAATTAGGCTTTTATTTCCTGTATACAAATATGTCATTGCCTTCTTTAAACATTACCATATCAGGAATTGTAACTATTAGTGATATCAACCGGATATTAAAGGAGTTAACGGTTACAAGCGGAATCTCCTTTCCCGCCCATTTGTTAGAAACCGCCCTCTGTAAGTTTTTCTTACCAATTTAGTATTTATTAGTAAACATTATAAAATCACAAATTTACCCTTAAAATGTAAAAGCATTAAAATATTTACCAGACATATTTCCTCCCATATATCCAAGATTTTGATCATCCCTAGCTCTAGTCCTATCGTGTAAATGTTGATGATGATGATGAGGATGCGGCAAAGTATGAGTTTTATGTACCATGTTGGGTTGTATTTGCATTTCGTATCCAGGATATCCAGTGTAGGCCGCCGGATAATCTTGTTGATCCATCAAATAAGTTCCTGCAGCAGGTTTTCTACCCTCGTCCTAACAAAGTAAAACGTTTACAATTTAATTAGAAAATAATTTTTTGTACGTACCACATAATCATGATTACTGCCTTCGTTACTATAAGTTTCACTTTTTTCACTAACCGATGATAAAGTTTCTCCTGTTACAGTATCGTTGTAGCTGCTAGGGGCGTACATTTCGATAGTAGCCGACTTACTACTCTGATTTCCTTGTTCTAAGAAAAAAATTATTATTTAAAAAATTCATTTTGATTGAAAATAATTTTTCTAAAAATAAAAAACAAACCTCTGATCCTTTTGGCTCGTTTTTTAAAAATACATCCTACAACGAGTGCGACATTAATGAGCAATAAGATTCCAATGACTGTTACGCTTATAATTAAAATTTGAGATAAATCGTGAGTTTCTATGAATTCCTCAGGTAAGACTGTGTCTGTCGGGCGCTCTTTGAATTCTAAATTAAAAGAAAAACAAAAAATATTACCTGTTAAACGTTTTTTAGATCTTCTATGTAAGCAACAGCCGATAAGTAAGACGTTCATTAGTATTAAAGCGGTTCCTACTATAGTTCCTATTATTATTAGTAGTCCGGGAAAATCTTTAAAGCTTCTCTCATCTGAACTAGGGGAAGTATGATGCGGAGGTACTTCATCTGTTAATTTGTTAATAGCACAGTTATGAAAAGTGTTAGTTTTGTTATTAAAGCAAAAAGAAAAGAAGTAAAATGAAACCTTACTTGTAGTGCGAGCCGTTGCAAAGTCCGGCAAAAATTTACTATTTCCCAATTTGTTCATAGACATAATCGAAAACACGTAAGCAGTGTCCGGCTCGAGCTCCGTAATGGTATATTGTGTGATATTGTAGGGTAAAACATCTTCATATTTATATCTATCAGTGTCCATTTTACGATATCTAATGCGATAGCTCGCTTTCATACCACCATCAAATCCAGGTATCCAATTAACAATCACAGAATCGTGCGTTACATTAACAATCGATAAAATGCTAGGCGGATCAGGAGCCGACGTAACTTCTAATCTCGGCGATACGGTCGCGAATCCCAAATCATTTTTTGCCACACACTCGTAATTACCATAATCGGCAGAAGTGACGTGAGTTATAATTAAAACAGACTCGGAAACTAGCGCATCTATTTGATTATAAGTTGTGTAATATTTTCCCGTCGTATTTGCCCTTATTGGACTACCGGAACGTGCCCATTGGTAACGTGACAAAGGCGACGCTTGACTTCTACAAATTATCCTTCCTGTATCACCAGCGTCGCTAGCAAACTTGAGCAATGAAGGAGATTGATCAATTTCGGGTTTGTCTATACGAAATAAAAATTTCAATTAACACAAAGTGGGATATAAGGAGTAAATAAACTTACGTTTAACTATAAGCATCACATCTTTGGTAGAAGTATTTCCTATTCCATTACTAACGGAACATTTAAAACTACCCAAATCGTCTCTCGTCACGCTTGTAATGCGCAAATAAGAAGTTCCATTTTTATCGTACATAATAGAAGTACGTGCGTGAAAATCGTGAAAATCTTTTCTCTTCCAAGTTATGGAGTCGTCACGAAGTGGATTACCTTCAGCTGTACAAGATAGCGTCGCATCTTCGTTTTGATTAGCAATAACGTTTTCGCTTATAGCAACAATTGTGGCAGCATCTAAAATAATTTGCATTTAATTAATTGAAAGAGTTCCACTTTAAGATGGAAGATGAGAGAGGAAGGCGAGAAAGGAAAGATGAGAAGTTCAAGGCTGAGCATCTTGCTGACAGATGAAAACCAAAAGACAAGGATGAAGAAAACTGGCCATCAACAGAAAAAAAATAGAGATCCTCTAGAGTTCTTGGATAAAAGACCTCCCTCAAAGAGGGAATGAGAAAATAGATATGAAAGGAGAAGTTCAAGGCTGGCAATACTGCTGCTAAAGACTTCCCTCAAAAAGGGAGTGAGAAAATAGAGATGAGAAGAGAAGTGCAAGTCTGGCAATCTTGCTGCTGAAACCGCAACAATGAAACGAGAAGTGAAGGAAGAAGAAGACTGGCTATAAACGGAAAATAAATATAGATCTTCCAGATTTCTTGGATAAAATATCTCGAGAAAATAGAAATAAAAAGAGAAGTTTAAGACCGACAATCTTGCTGCTGAAACTGCCATAATCAAACCCAAAGGAGAAGGAAGAAGAAGACTGATCATCAACGGAAAATAAATAGAGAATAGAGATCCTCCGGAGTGAGAAAATAGAGATGAAAAGAAAAGTTTAAGACTGGAAATCTTGCTGCTGAAACCGTCATAATGAAACCCAAAGGAGAAGAAAGAAGAAGACTGGCTATCAACGGAAAATAAATAGAGACCTTCCAGATTTCTTGGATAAAAGACTTCCCTCAACTCTTTAATGGAAGTCAAAATTTTCTCGAGATAATTAATAGAGATGAAAAGAGAAGTTTAAGACTGGCAATCTTGCTGCTGAAACCGCCATAATAAAACCCAAAGGAGAAGGAAGAAGAAGACTGGCTATCAACGGAAAATAAATCTTTCAGATTTCTTGGATAAAAGATCTCTCTCGAAGAGAAAGTGAGAAAATAGAGATGAGGGGAGCAGTTCAAGGATGGCAATCTTGCTGCTGAAATCGCAAAAATGAATCTCAAAGGAGAAGGAATAAGAAGAAGACTGGCTATCAACGGAAAATAAATCTTTCAGATTTCTTGGATAAAAGACCTCTCTCGAAGAGAAAGTGAGAAAATAGAGATGAGGGGAGCAGTTCAAGACTGGCAATCTTGCTGCTGAAACCGCGATAATGAAAGAGAAGGAAGAGAAGGAACTGGCCATCAACGGAAAATAAATAGAGATCCTACAGAGTTCTTGGATAAAAGACCTCTCTCAGAGAGGGAGTGAGAAAATAGAGATGAGAAGTTAAAGGCTGGTAATCTTGCTGCTGAAATTGCCATAATGAAATCTAAATTACAAAGAAGAAGAAGAAAACTGATCACCAACAGAAAATAAATATTAAAATTCCAGAGTTCTTGGAAAGTCCTGCCTTGATGATTTGTAAGCACTTCACATTACTCAAGTAACGCTTACCAAAATAACGTTAGCTATTTGGATCGGTAATCTTCATCAGGAGAAGACAGATTAAAAAGAAGATCGGCGATGAGTAGAGAAAAGGTCCAAATGAAAAAAAAAATAATGATGCTAGGATGTTGTAAAGAACGATTATGATGAGAGGTCAAATCACAGAGTATAATAACTAGAATTAGCCCGCATTGAACAACGAATTAATGGAGCCCCAGAACAGGGATGCAACAAATCCCCAATGGAATACTGGAAGTTTAGACAATTCAAATTAATTACTTACATTCAACTGTGATGTTTATATTCAGAACTGAGCTTCCTTGTGAGTTTAATGCTTCACAACTGTAAACTCCCGCATCGTGACGATTCAATTTGGTTATGTTCAAAACCGATCCTTCGGATAAAATTCTTTCAACGCCCGAACTGGTCGACTGTTGCGTAATTGGAAGCCCGTCTTTAGTCCAAGTGTAAGCAATGTTTGTTGGATTACCGTCCGCTTTGAGCGAAATTATCAAGGGCTCGTTTTCAATTCCATTTATAAATTCTTCGTTCGAGTTATCAAAAACTGGTTTATCTAAAAAATCAATTTTAATTTTGATTTCCCAAAAAAATCCGAGGAAACTTACATAAAACTTGAAGGGTAACGGCGTCGTGTACGGATTGTTCTAACGCATCGTTTGTGGCTTGACAAGTGTAAATGAGTCCGTTCATTTGTTCGCTTATGTTTAGTTTTAAATCGATGGAAGAAACTTTTCCTCCGTGTAAACCGGCTTTAGTTAAATTTGAAAAACCATTAATCGGTATGCCTTCTTTCCACCACGATAATTTTGCCGGCGGATTACTAGATGTCGAATCACATGTAAGGGTTGCCTCAACTCCCGGTTTTAAAACGGTCGGTTCGCTTCTAATTTTAACAAGTTCGGGCGGAACTAGAATAATTTAAATGTTTTAAAAGATGCAAGTTTGAATTAATTTGTAACTTACAGTAGACGCTCATGCTGATTGTTTCGAAAAGTGGAATTTCGGTTGCCGAGTTTGCTGCTTCACACCTATAACGAGCGTCGTTGTCGGTTACGTTTGTAAGGATCTCAATTTCAGCCGTAACCGACTTGTCTGTGGTTTTTATTTTTGAATTGATCTAAAAGGCAGTCGTTTAATTTACATTTTTTTTTCTTTTACAATTATTATTTTACCTTTTTATCGTTTTTATACCACGTCATTGTAGCTAAAGGGTTACCTCCTGAAGACGTGCACGATATTTTTTGAATTGTTCCCGCAGCTACGTTCGTTCCTTTTGTGTATCCGTGTATAAATGGTTGACTCGGTGGATCTTTAAAATTCAAATTTATTATAATTTGTCACCCCTTTTACGTTTTACACTTACATAAAACATTAATTGTGTGTGTCGAAACGACGTTTTCAGTAAGTTGCATGTTTAAACCGTGACAGATGACTACCAAACTTTTTCTA
This sequence comes from Malthinus seriepunctatus, assembly GCA_963924605.1. Lineage (NCBI taxonomy): Eukaryota > Metazoa > Arthropoda > Insecta > Coleoptera > Cantharidae > Malthinus > Malthinus seriepunctatus. The sequence continues at coordinate 7,085,813 of OZ004602.1, forward strand.
TTCGGCTCAACGATTGCCGTTATATTTGAAGTTGTTATCCAACCACCTTCTGGTGAAACCATAGTTCTAGAAGTTGAATTTTTGACTTGTCTCCCAGCAACCATCCATTTAATATCCGCCGGTGGGTTGCTATTAGCGGTGGTGCAAGTTAACGGAACCGGGTCTCCAACTCGCGCTTCCGTAGGACCCGAAATCGTTACGTGTGCAGGCGAAACTGCAAAAAACTGTTTAACAAACTTGTCGTAATTAAACAAAGCAAACTTACAATAAACAGTGAGATCAACTTGTGCTTTAAGTGGTTTAGACGACATCACGTTACTTGCTTCGCATTTATAACGAGCTTTATCGTCGCTAGCGTCTGCAGTAAAAGTATAAACATTTTCAGAAACTCTTCCGGCAGTTCTGTAAGCCATTCTAATTTGTTCGCCATTTTTATACCAAATTAATTGAGCCGGTGGATTACCACCTCTACTCTTGCAAACCAACTCGACGGTTTGGCCTCTTCTGATAGTTTCACCTTCCGTGTACCCTTCTATGTAAGGTAAACCGGGCGGATCTAAACAAATCGAGTTATTTAAGCTTCAGAAAATAATTAGACGTCTTACATAATACACTAAGGTGTACGGTTGTGCGCATCGGTAAGTCTGGTGAAAGTCCTTCGTGTCTCGCTTCACAAGTGTATTCGGCATAATCGTCTTCTGCTGAAGGTTTGAGCGATATTCTCGACGACGTATCGAACCTACTCGATTTTTTAATTCCAAACTTAACAGGAACTTCCGTTGTGTGGTCGTCCCTACCCGCTGTTTATAAAAAAGAGAAAAACATTAAAATGGTTTTTCAACATTTTTTTAATAAAAGAAAGTTTTTTTATTTTAAGATTTAAAAAAAATGTTGAGTATGCGTGGAAAAACTTACGAATGTTTAATTCTACGTTTCCTCGATACCAAACTATTCTCGCAGCGGGTTTGGCATTCTTAACTTTACATTCTAGATGAAATTCTTGATTTTCCTTAATTTCTATTTTTGAATTTGATGGATGATCTAATATCTCTATCGACGATGGTGGTGCTGAAAATTAAAAAAAAATTAATAACAAAGCAATTAAGAGCAAATTTTGTTTTTATTTGTTGGGCAACTTGGCGTTTGTTGAAAAAGTTTTCAAATGTCTTAACTTGCACTTTTTTTCCACCAAAATTTTGTTGGCATTCCAAATTGGATTGTGTTAATTTTGATCCTAAAACTAGCTTTGTTATGTACCAATATTTATCTTTGCCACTTTTGTCGATATAACATAACCGCGGCCAGCTGCTACGTGCAGAAAATCTAAAATCGTCCACTATATTAGTCCATATTCTTTAACAATGTCTGTACACAACACATTTCTATCTCTTACTTACACTCTTGGGTTTAATGGAATTATATGAAAACCCACAAGACGTGATCAAACTAAATTGCAAATTTACTATTAGCTTTGGCTATAGAAGTAAAGCAACTCGGACAATTTAGGGCTTCTCAGGACGCTCAGGACAAGTTCCTTTGACTACAAGGACAAACGAAGATTGTATTCAAGCGATTATTACATTTAAACTCAGGAAACCAATTTCAAACTTCCATCTCTCTCTAACTGGCAAAATATAAATTTGAAATTTAAATATTGTAGTTTCAACCCCTATAATATTTATTTACTTTTAGTTTAAAATTTTTAAATTTTACGAACAAGTGGAAATGCGTGCGCTAATTAGCATACTTCCTCGTTAATCCGGATCATATGTATATGTAAAAGGTTTCTAAATTGTACCTTCGTTTATTTTGCATGACATTCTCTTAGAGTGAGTAACGTATAGTTACTCAAATAGTGACGTTTGAAGACCCTAAGTAGCTGACCAATAATGTCTTGATTTAAGACTAAAAATAAACTACCTATACTTCAATCTCACAATTCCTGATAGTGACTCATCCTAATATGTGTTCACAAAATTTAGCTAGCTATAGCGCGGCTTCTATTGAGATAGATGCAGAAAACACGTGCCGCTTTAATAGAATAACGTACTTTACTATAATTTGACAGAAGCTGACAGAAGCTTAGTAGTAGAAGTGGATCCGAGTACGAACGATTGTTCATAATGCTGTACCGAAAAATCTCGATCTAATCTCGTCTTTATTCTATAAATGACATAACTGTCTACATTTGTGAAACTCAACTATAGTTGGTTAGTTCGCACGAAGCAAAAGCCAAAAAGTATCTTAAAAAACAACCCTTTCAACTAAATAAATAATAAATGCGTATCCCCTTTAGTAAAATATTTCACACCACCTCTTAAAGATTTACGAATGTCAAAAGTTTTGAAACTTTACATCCAAAATTACAAGTATTTCAGCCCCATCTCTTTATCCATGGGGTTACAAATTATTTTACCAGTTTAAAAAAGCTACAAACTTACATTGAAAAATTTAGTAAAAATAACTACATATTAGAAAGAAAAGTTTTTTTTTCTTATGTTAAGTGTGTAGGGGTAATAAATGACTTTGGGAGAAGTAACAAATTTAAACTCCATTCATAATTTATCAGTATCTAGTTCACAGCCAACTACAATTTCAAGTCAATTAGAGTTTCTAAAGTGTAACTGAGCCATCCAACTTATTTTAGTCGTTAGTAAAGACGACTACACTTGCTCTATTTGTCACACGTTAAATTCAAATAGCACTTAGTCGATAATAAATCAATCGACGTATTGAAATGTAATTACAAATTTGAATTATTCAAAAATTGCACTTAAGTAAGTGAAAGAAAATTAAATTTTTTGCGCTTCGTCTAAAAATGCGTTATTAGATGGTCGGTGTTGAGGGATGGATAACGTTAACGTTAATTCGGTAATTTTATTTGATAGCTTTTCCGGGTAGATCGGAAAAGTTCGGATGTTTGGCCCCGATCCAGAAATTACTCCGGGCACGTTCCCGGTCATCTGCTCCGCTGTGTCACAGTGCTTCTTTATTAGCCATATCGTTTGACTTTACTATCAAAACGCATCCTATCCCGGCTAGAGATGCGCGTCATTAACAATTAATTAAATTAACAACAAAATAAATTTTAAAAGAGGCAAAAACTAATAAAATTAAATTAAGTCTGGTATTTTACATTTTCGAGTTATAACAAGATAACGAGATGGTTAGATGTCTTGTTTTACAAAATTTATGTATGTAATACAAAATGTCACGCCTGGAACAATCAGGTACAAACTGTTGTACATGACTTTTTAGAGATTCGCGTCAGGATTTTCATAAAGAAGACAACAAAGAGTGGATTATTGTCGTCTCTTTGTCTTAACAGCTTCATTTACGTGACAACTAATTATTTGGCTTTATAATGACTTTTTGTAGCAAAAAAAAGGAAAAAGGGTCAAAACTTTGTGACTCGAAACCTTCTTAAATTAATTGTTTCAAACAGAAAGATTTACAACTAAGCGCAATAAGTCTAAGCTCTGTTTAGTTCTCCACTAAAAACACAAGACGAATGAAGTTATTTATTGCCACTTCTTGCTTTTACTGCTGAGAATGAAGATTTTAATCGTACTATATATGCAATACTTTGCTATATCGCGCGCGTCTCGTCTATTTTGGCCAAAAAAAATTTATAATAATTTTACATAAAATTTATTTCCATTTTTATTAAAAAAATATTAGATTTAAATTTTCTTTAAAAAAAGGAAATTTGTTTAATGTTTGAAAAAAAACTATTAAATTGGAAATTTTTGTTTACCACTTGACCTCTTTTTTTGCCTCTCACAAGAAGAAGAATTGATATGTTTTGACAAAACTTACTAAATCGACAGCTTAAAGATATTGATTTTATACACGCACACGCACTTTTTGCATTCCTTTAGTGTACGAAATGGAATCATTTATACTTATAATACGTGATACATGTCAAGAATATTTCAAAACGCAATAAGCGTCAAAAAGTTTCGTTAGGGGTATCAAAGTTTGTGATTTTTCACCATTGCAACACAAATACATATACTCTCGCTTTAAGGCGGCGATTACTTTTTAATTCCCCCTTACGGGTAGGCAACCCAAACAACGCAATTTTATTGCTCGAGTGTTGCCTACTTAACGCTTCAACTTGAGTTTGTTTGCATTGTTTAAATATAGACTAATCTGCACAGAGGAAAATATAATAACGTGCTCGAGTTTTACAAAGCATTTTTAACTTGAAATTGAATTCGTGCACCTGGGTACGATTGAAAACTTAGTTAAGAGAACGCGCATTACAGGCACCACATAGATTTGCAAAAGTAAAATTTCTATTGTGTTATGATTAGGTCTATGCATATATCTACACATTTAATGCAATTGAGCAAAAGCTTAGTACAACAATTAGTATGAATAGCAAAGCGATTCCATCAGTAGAGTTGGAGTTTGCACACACAAGTTAGGTTTCTATAAGCTTAGAAATAAAAGAAGATAAACATCTCAAAATTACATTAATAAAAAATTTGAGTTTCTTTTGTTTTTCTTCAAGTGAGTGGAAAAGTTTTATTTAAATGTCAAATTAAAAGCGTCTTGAGTGGGCTTAAAGAAATTGTTTGCGTTTTTATTCCTTTGAAGATTGTAAAATAGGTTTATACATGGTGTTTCGTAAAATTTGTAACTGATGAAAAGCAAAAGTTTCTTTGAATTCATAAAAAATTGGTAGTAGGTCTTTCAGACTAGAAGATGGTTTTGTTTTAAAGGGTGTAAACCAGAAATTAAAGTTGTAGTACAGAAAATTCTAAGAACAAATTTTTAAATCGCACGTCGCTGTGAATAGCCGTTCAAAAGATATATCGTTTTCAAGTAGAAATGCGTGACGTCACACAGTCGAATCCGCTATCGATACATCTGTCGCATAGCAGCTAGCCTAGCAGAGTAGTGCGCGACGGCTAATATTGCATTTGTCCAAGTCAGCTACGCGCTTGCCGGGCGCTAGCTAACCTAGCGACTGTGTGACGTCACACGCTTGAAACATAAAAGCTTATATTCGGTTAATATTTGTTTTCACCGTTGTTCTTAAGATGATTTTAGCATTTTTCTACGAAATTTTTTTTTTGTGTACGCCCTTTAAAGGCCAGACTTTTGTACATACGGACAGCAAAACATCTTCTCAATCCTCAATAAAAAATAGAATTTCCAATAAAAATAAATTTACAAACTCGAACTGTGTGATAAGCATTATTTTGTCTATTAAGCGACTCTACCTGGCATCATCAATTTATTGTAAGCGAAGAAAAATGTTTTCATAGTCAATCTTAAAACAATCCCTTTATCTATTTAAAGCTATAAATGTCTGCACCTGAAGTGATAAAGAATTTTGTTTTACAAAAGGAAAGAAATTGGATTTTATTGGTTCAATTGTTTCAATTTTATATCCGCGCGCTTTTAGTTTGGTCGAATACCCTTATCGAGTCTTCTCAAGCCTTAATTGATGTAGAATTTATTTAGTTTTTAAACGCTTCTTAAAGGCTTATACTTTCTGAACATGTTTTTATCTTAAATGCAGTTGTATAGATTATATCTTGGCTTGTAAAGGCACATCTACACACACAGGTCAAACCGGAGCGAGTGGACACTGTTCAGGCGGCCTACAACGTACACAGGCCAAACCAGAACGCCTGTGGAGAGCGTTCAGGTCGCCTGCACGGGCTAAACCGGAAGACAAGGCCTGTGCGAGTGAATGGGCCTTAAAGCATTTTTAGGTCTGTGCCACCGCTTGCACAGGCCAAACCGGAGCGTCTGGACAACTTTCAGACGACTTGTACAGGCCAAACCGCAAGGTAAGCCTGTGTGTGTAGTAGCGCGACTTTTAAACTCCTACAATGGTTTTCAAAAATGGACTCCCACTTTCAGAGCATTTTATCAGACTTTTCCTGTCCTACTCTACCTTACAACATCATTGCTAATTTTTAACTAAACCTGCACAGCTTTTCCCAAACAGGAATTCCTTAAAACCTCATCACGATATAATTTCAGTTTACAGAAAACCACACGTTAGACTGTGGCGTAATAATTGACGACAAAACAAAACAAAAATCCTAACCGGCTGGCCGACAGCTGCAGCGAAGATGGGCTGGGTAATAATGATGTAACAGGGCGCCACGTAATTTAGCCGGCAAGGTAACGCACAAACCCCCAAATTACGAAAGGAGTCACAAATAAAAAGAATATATTTAAAGTGCCAATTTTTTTTTAAATGGTACTCAGACGATGTATACCGAGCTTTTAAGACCATCCATTTCCATGGGATGTTTTTACCTTGTGAGACCTTTTCTGGCCTTTCTTCATAGAGTTTTGACAGTCACATTTTGGCTTGTAAAGCCCTTTCAGGCATTTTCAAAGCGTTTCTTAAATTTTCCCACTACTGCCTTGCTTTAAGAGCCATTATTAATTTTTTAAGTCAACCTGCATAGCTCCCTGAAATTTTTACCCCTACTAAACTCTGTCTGACCTGCTCAAAAATTGGGGTGCTAAAAACTCATTTTGACAAAATTCCAAGAAGAAAAACTTGCAGTAAGAAAATTGGTTATAATTAATTGTAAATTGTAGATGAACGAGTTGGTGACTTGGAAACTTAGGGGCTCGAAATGACGTTGAATTTATGGGGTCGTTAAAGTGCATGAGGTTTAAAAGCTGCCGTTTAAAAATCTCAAAATAAGCAAATTTTTTAAAACATTTAACTTTAACAAAGACAAATAATACGATGTACATGTAGAGCTCTTGGTTTGACTACTTACTAAGGGGTGCCTGCAAGTCGTTGATAGTACGACGTGGTAGTTTTATTAGCGTTGTTTGTTTTACGTGCAAAATGAGAAAATGACAAGAGTTTTAACAAAAATACACTACAGTTCTAATTGAAAATGTAAAATTTTGCAAAAGCTATTTTTTGTACAAACAGTTTTTAAAAAGTTAAGAAAAATTACCTTTTTAAATTATCATCAGTTTCCCTTTTATATTTATATATTTTTAAAAGCAAGAAACACAACAATTACTTTTGTAAATTAACTTTCTGTTAAAATAAACTTTTTAAAACGACATAAAAACTTGTACTTTTTCGACTCGACTTAATCAATTTCAGTTTGATAAATGATTAACTTGATGAAAATTTTCTTTTTAATATAAACGAGCTTTGTAAGCGACTTTCAAATTAAATATAAATTACCATTTAATTTTTATATTTTTGTTTCATCCACACAAAAAAAAGTATTTCCCAAAGTTTAATTAATGTCGATGGGGTTTCAAATTTGTTTTTGTCAAACGTATTTTCCTGAAAAATTAATTTTCCCATAGTAGTTTATGTTCCCTTTCAAGAAATTTTTTAAAACAAAAAGAAGCTTTATAAGTTGGTGGTCACGTCAACGCACCGCACCTCGCATTGATCCTAGCACCGCACTTAGCATAGCACGAAAAAATAAATAATACATTGTTTTATATCAGAGTATGATAGGTAAGGGTTTAATGCCAGTCTAACAAGCTTTATTTATTTTTTTGGGGCGATGCTAAGTGAGGTGCTATGAGCAGTACGATGTGTGGTGTGTCGACGTGGCTATCTGGTTTAACCATTTAGGTCAAGCCTAGGCTTGCAGGCTTTTCAAGGTATATTCTGAACCAACATATCTTTACAAAAAAGGCTTGTCGTCAACTTTCTCTACCCGTTAGAAGTTCACGAGTCTCTTCAGAATTTCTCTCAAAGGATAATCGCCTATTAATTCTATCGACGATTTTCAAAGTCTTATCTAGCCGTTTAAGACAAATTTTTTCTGTAAAATCTCCTCAGACTTTAAATGGTTTCCCCCAACCCAAAATATCCCTCTTTTGAACCACGTGTTAGTTTGTCCACCATCCAACCTCTACGGACCTTGTAATGATTTCTCAATTTTTCCCAGAGCTTTATCATCTTCCTTTTCGAGTTATTTCGAGTCATAATTTTGCCAATTCGCATTTAGAGCATCCTCATCTCGCGTTCTGTTGAAACGGTTTCAATAAAGAAAAGTGATGTCTCTTACGAAGCAAACATATTTGAAGTTATCAAATTAATTCATTTCTGGGTTAAATTTTAATTAAAACTATTAACGTATTTTGAAAATAAAATGAATTAAAATTTCTAGACTGAATGTTGGTTTTCCTTAAACTAATTTGAAGTTTGTTGGTTTAGGTTTGTAATTAGTTTGTAAATTTACTTAGTCTTGTAGTACTAAATTATCTTTGCTAAAAGTGTAAGAATGATTAAAATATCAACACAAAATAAACCTGTTTAAATTTCAAATAAATTACAAAATTTGTTAAAATTATTAATTTTCAACAATGAAAAGTGATTAAAACTCAAAAATTTTAATTAAAGCACGAGAAAACGCCATTGAATTTATGTTTTTGTTTTTTCCTCTTCCTTTTTTCGAAGTTTATCTAAAGAACAATCGTTCATAAAATTTCACAATCTCTGCAGGGGGTGTCATATTGAACACAACATTCAAGTATTAAAAACCCTCGTAGGGTCTCGACAGTCGATAAAAAGAACATTGAAGACAAAAAAATGTGCAAAGATACTTCAATAAACTTACAAAATGTCTTCTAGAGTGTGTTTCAATGTCTCACAAATTCAACACCAATAATATCAAGTCATTGTTTTTCTTTTTCACGGTTATGTGAAATTTACTAAACACTAACAATAGCGACATTTTATTTTCTTTAAAAGATAGAAAAGCTTGATTTAAACAGTTGACAATCGTGCGAATGTTTGCAGGAAGAAATTGGCAAAGATTATAATGCAGTTATGGCCCTTAACCTGACTAAAACATCCCTTAAGCCTTTTAGATTGTTATTAATACTTTTCCACTTTTGAAAATTATTTTAGTAATTTTCCTTGTCAATTGCTGATTTCTGAGCTTCTTTGGTAAAGCCTCACTGGTCTTGGAGATTATTTTCAAGCATTGTTCTAACTTCCAAATACTTAAGACGTCCTTCAAAAGCTTAATTTGGCTTATAAAATAATCTCAAAACAAAAAAAAAACCGCATTTATCGTTGAAAAATCGCTTGCAACTCCCGTATAGCACGAAATCGCGATGATATAGGACACAGAATTAGCTTTCATTCGGCCTAGTCAGACATCGATTACTCTAATCTCCCTCTCAAGCAATAGCTTGCCTTGTTGCCTTGTACAGGTTGGTTATTAACTAACAGAGCTTCAAATTTTCTATTGGACGTTCTGAAGTCTGGTCAGGTGTCATTTTAATAAGTTACTTTTAAATGTGCTTTGGTGAAGCATTTATAAGCCTTAAAGAAGACTTTTCGCCTATGTTGTGCCTGGAAAAGGTCCTTTGGAAACCTTGAATTCTTGAAGACATTTAAAATTTCCCAAAGCTTTTCATTGTAAGAACTGTCTCGTTTTAAGTTCCATGCAAATCGTATATTAAATTTGTACAGCATCCCTAAGTCTCGTCTAACTTTAAGGAGGCCTTTGAGGTTTTGCAATCTTAAAGTTCGACAACCCTGGTCTTTCGAAGGCGTGTCTTGTCTTATAGTTGCATCAGTTCTTGTCTAGCGAAGACAACGCCGGCGGTTTAGCATGTGACATAACAGTGAGACTATTTAGAAATTTTGTAATATGTTCAAAACTTTGTTAAATGTCCCACACAACAACAATAATAATATTAAGAGTTATTGTCTTCTCTTTTAGCATGATGCGAAATTTACGCAACATTTTAACATTAATAACAGTTTGGTTAAACTCGCGAGAAAAAAATCTTGAAAAACAGTTAATTTATTCATTAAACCAGTTGCAGTAGTGTTAAAAGAAAATTATAATTATTGGTTAAAAAATAAATACGTGGGAATATTTATCAGATGAAGCAGTAGTTAAATCATTTTTTCCAACATCAAATTTTTCAAAAATGCATTTTCTTTCTTTTTTATGTGCAAGAGGGTTATGTTAAAATTATTTTGAGCTTTCATAACTTTATAAAATATTCATTAAAAAAAAGTTTTTCCCGACCAATATTTACATTTAAAACACTAAATAAATAAATTTAAATTTAGAAAAAAAAGTTTTGTGGAAACTTCTTAAACGGATGTAAGGGCGCGCGCGTATGGTTATTTTTTTTGTGTAAATAAAATATTTTTTTGGAATGCATATTTACTTACAAATAACAATGAGACGAGCGTTTGCCCTTATGGCTTTGTGGAGACGAGAAGGTCCCACTTGGCATTGATATTCGGCGTCGTCCTCGAGAGACGCGTTGCTGACCCTAAGGTTGTAGACGCCGTGACGACGATCTCCGATCACAGAGTATCTTGGGAATCCTGGTATAACCGCCGAAAAACCTTAAATAGAGTAAAAGAAAACTTATTAACCCAAACACATTTTTCTTTAGTGGGAAAACTGCTTACAGTTGTGATACGAGGGACTTTCGCTTATTTTAAATATTTCATTAATTCCCAATTAAAATTAAATAGCTAAATATACCGTTTGCGAACCAATTTCTCCATCTGTTGATTACGTAAAGTGATATAAAGTGAATATGTTTGCCTTAAACCAAGCGTATGATTAGAATTTCGCTGTGTACACTTTCAGTCATACGTTGGAGGAGAATCTAAACCTTTCAGTAATAATCGCAAATATCATTTTGCATGCAAGTTTACTTTGATTTACAACAAAACTCAAACTTTTTCCCTAATATTTTTTTTAAACTTACCCAAAGCAAATCCATCTTTTGTCCATTGAACTTGTCCAACTAAATTTCCAACTTCGCATTCGAGCATCGCCTCACCGCCCTCTTGTACTTTAACATCTTTTGGTTGCACCCGAAAATATTGTTGTTGACCCGCTATTTTCTTTATACACACCAAAACAACTGCAAAAAATAAAAAAATTAAAGTCCTTGCCCAACAAAATGGAGTTTAATAATGTAGACATGTAGACAATTAATTAGGTTATATTTGTTGTTGATACAACCCCGAAGATGAAACTCGGAACAAACCCAAACTGCAATTTATATCGCTTAAATGCAATAGAGTAAGGGCTAAAGCACTAAGGGGTTCATTACAATTAAATGAGCTTCAGAAGCGCGGATTGTTAATATTGCAATAGTCGTCCGGCCCCATTCCCATTCGTTTGTTTGGTCAACTTACTTTATAGTGGCTAAAATGTCCTACAACCTGCTTTTAGATTTATAACCCAAAGCACTCGAAATTAGTTTTAACTAACAATGCACATCACTATTTATACTTTAGTTAAGATCGTGGTTTTATATCAGTCTGGTTAACTTATTACGCGATTTACTTTAATCTCCTTTTTATACAAAGCAATAATTTTTAACTACACATTTTAAACGTGCAACTCAAATTAAAAAGCTTTTAATTTACTTTAATATCAAAAAAAATTAAATTTATGTTCTCTCGAGAAAAAAGCTTATTAGAAACAAGATTTTAAATTGCGACTTAATTTGCTTTACTTCGACTAGCAACAAATTTTTAGATTAAAAATTTTAACTCTAATTTCCACAAATTGGGAAATGAAGGAAGCATAGGGTTCAGAGAACGAGTCAACTTGACGAAATTATTTTAAGGATCTCGCATACACCCCTAAATTCATAGTCACGGACTAGTGGAAATATATCCAGCATCCAGGTAGACTTTAAACCCCGTTAGCAAAATCTCTGACCCGTCACTGTTGCTAAGCAATTGCTCTTTGTATCAGTGCTATTCTACCTCTCTGAAAGCGTTCATACATTGAACAAACTTGAAATAAACAACTTAAAAGCGTTTTAGATTTGAATTTACCAAAATGCCATCGAAATACAAAGTAATAATTATTGTACGTTTACAAAGTAGGAGGTGGTTGATGCAAAACTATTCAAAAACAGTAATTTTCCTATGTTTTCTCGCTAATTACCCAAAACAAAATTAATGAATTTCTAAAAAAAAAGTCTTTGAACTTGCGAGCTTTGAGCTTTATTTAGTCGTTACATACGAATAATGACGCATTTCAAGCTTGAGAAAATCCTGAAAAACTGTTACGTTATCATGAAAAAAAATGTCATGTAAGAGACAATCGTGTAGGTACCAATTTTCAAATTTTTGTTTTTATTACAAAAATATAATTGATCTTTAAAATTTTGATTTTCAAAAAATTATAACTCCGGTCCTAGAAATTTCCAACTAATGAAACTTAACGGATTCTATAAAGAACTGGGATGTCTATAACATATCCAAAAATAAATAAAATAGCCGCAATAGATTTTGAGAAAATCCATTTCGAAATTTGTACCCTTTTTGGCCCCTTGAGGTAGCCGATTTTGGAACAATTTTAAAGATTTGTTGCATTAGGACGAAAGCCTTATATTTTGGTAATACAAATCAGCTTGGAAATTTTCATAATAATAATTACTTGCTAAGTTATAAGGAAGAAACTTTGAAGTGGTAAAATCGTTGTATTGAGCGCCATTTTGAATTACAAATTTGAAAAAATTTAATTCAATTAAAGGTGTATTGGATGTACTGCCTTAAATTAAAATAACAAACTTAAATTTGCTGAAATGCTCTCAAAACAACCCCCTTATTTTGGCCACTTTGTGGTTATACCATGATCGTGGTCTCAACGGCTGAAGAATGTAACTTCTGTAGCCCTTACAGAGAGATTATGTTAGTAAAGTGTTATGTATCGTGACGACTTCAAGATATAACTGTCAAAGAGGGGAAATCGAAACACCGATAAATAAACCTACACAACTTCATCACACCGCTGTTATAACTATACCGAGGCTAATCACAATGACTTATTTCTCTCTGTCTGTTTATGACTCTTCTATCTATGAATATCATCTACGAATATACTACGAACAATATGAATGTATGAATGTCAGTCTGATATTATATCATCTGTTATTTCAACTCATCTGTCAATCCTTTCCGTCATTTAACTAACGATCTCCTCTGTTATCTCTTCTGTCGATATCATAATGTCACTGTCATCTCTTATTTCATCTCATCTGTCAATCACTTCTGTCATTTAACTAACAATCTCCTCTGTCATTTCATCTGTCAATATGTTTGTCGATATGAACTGTCAATATCATCTGTTATTTCATCTCATCTGTCAATCGCTTCTGTCATTTAACTAACAATCTCCTCTGTCATCTCATCTGTCGTTATCATCTGTCAATATCATCTGATATTTCATCTCATCTGTCAATCGCTTCTGTCATTTAACTAACAATCTCCTCTGTCATCTCATCTGTCCTTATCATCTGTCAATATCATCTGATATTTCATCTCATTTGTCAATCGCTTCAGTCATTTAACTAACAATCCCCTCTGTCATCTCATCTGTCAATATCATCTCATCTGTCAATCGCTTCTGTATTTAACTAACAATCTCCTCTGTCATCTCATCCGTCGATATCATTTGTCAATATCATCTGATATTTCATCTCATCTGTCAATCGCTTCTGTCATTAAACTAACAATCTCCTTTGTCACCTCATCTGTAAATCTAATTTGTCAATCCCATCTGTCAATCTCATCGGATAATCTCATCTGTCAATGTCATCTCTTATTTCATCTCATCTCTCAATCACTTCTGTTATTTAACTAACAATCTCCTCTGCATCTCATATGTCAATAAGTTTGTCGATATCAACTGTCAATATCATCTGCTATTTCATCTCATCTGTCAATCGCTTCTATCATTTAACTAACAATCTCCTCTGTCATTTCATCTGTAAATATCATCTGTCAATATCATCGGATATTTCATCTAATCTGTCAATCGCTTCTGTCATTTAACTAACAATCTCATCTGTCATATCATTTGTCAATATGTTTGTCGATATCAACTGTCAATATCATCTGTTATTTCATCTCATCTGTCAATCGCTTCTGTGATTTAACTAATTAATCTCTACTGTCATCTCATTTGATGACCCCTTGACATATGAAATGACAAATGGCATGGCAGATGACCCTCCCCCAATAGTGATTGATTAACATTTGACATATAGTAACTGTAGTGACAGATTACCCCGACTCTTCACTTCTTTAAACCAATCCTGACATCGAAATGACAGATGAAATTAAGATATTATAGCTTAATTCTCAGCTATCCGAAACCGTCGTATACTGCTTATATATTATGTATATATATATAAGCAGAGAATTAAGCTTATGGTGTCAGATATGACGACATTGACATTTATGGTAACTATGGTGATATATTGATATAGTTGACACATGGAGTTTGGTGAAAGAGCACCCCCCATTTATCTAAACTAATTCCTATCCCACTTCCCCCACTCCCTATATCTCTACTTTTTTTATATCTCTTTCGGACCTTACTGCGCATTTCCGATGATTCATGTGTTTCTTATTGTGCGGATTACAAATAAATGTAATAATTTGCTGTTGTTAACGCCCTAATGGTTAATCAGGCTTTACTCAAATGCTTTTATTTCGACTACTCAACTTGTAAAAATTTAACTAAGAATTTTCTTATTAAGCACCTAACCCTTCGGTTATTAAATCGGCGGTTAAACGAACCTTTCGAAATACGACCGAGTGCTTGATGAAAATTACACGAGACCCTAACGTCGCTTAGCCCGCTAACAAGATAGTTTATGCCTACTAAAGCACTAAAATGAAAAAAAAATGTCACAACTGTGACTAAGGTTCGTAACGTTCCAATCGAAATTTAAAGCAAAAATTGGGGTAAGACCCTCAATTAAAAGCAGTAAAGCAAATTCTCTGAAGTCTTGTCCCTTACAATTAAGAAATAAATTTGTTTAATTACACCCAAACCTAAATTTAGTTGAGAGAGAAACTTTAATATCTTCAAGATTTAAGGCAATTCCAAAATTCTATTTTCCACTTAAGTGCAGTAAATTAAAATTTGTACGAGCCCTAAAATTTCAAAATAGTTGACCTACTTTGAATTAATCGTTAATTCGAAATTAAAATATTTATTAGTCGACGGAATTTGAAGAAAAAAATGAGAATTTTAATCGGACTTCTCATTTAAAACCACGTTATTATCAACTTCTTTTAATCCCCACTCTTGATAGAAATTATTATCCAGTTTCACGGCTAATTGTTCTGCAAATTAAGCCGTAAACTTCAACTATAAGCTCTTGTTGTAGCTTCAGCTTATAAGCTCTTTACGTTCAAAATTAAACAACAAACATTCATATTTTATATTAAAAAACAACCCTTAAAGGATAAAAAGTTAAAATAATAATAACGCGAAAAGGGAAATTATAATTTAACACAAAAAAAAGTTTTATCACATTCCATTTCAAAAACCTTCCACTTGATGAGCGCAAAACTTTAACAATTTTTTTTCCGCAAGTGAACCCAAGAAAAGAAAAATTTTAAATTTACTACAACACAAATTAAAAAAATTCTAATTAAATCAAGCAAGAAAGATAATTTTTTAGTGGTGTAAAAATTATGAGTTTCCTTCCTGCTTTTCACGTTTAAGAGAATGGGACGTTTTTCATTTGCTGTGTCAATTGGCGGGGAAAAATTCAAATTAGATAAATGCTGGTAGAAAAATTAATGATTTCAAAATATGTATATTATTTAACGAGCGTAATGCTTTTATCCTACGAGGATGAAATTTATAACATGAGCCGAAGGCGAGTGTTGTAGTCATCCGAGTGTAATATAGCCATCAAATATACAATCGAGCACTCTATATTGAATAAATCGACAGTTGCAAATAAAAATTGTATTTAACATGTTGAAAGTTTTAGAGAAAAGAAAAAATTTCGTCTGCAGTGTAAATTTGCGTAATTTGAATAATTTTAATGACACCTTGTTAATTAAATGTGACCCCAAAAGCTTTATTCATGGTTGGGTTCGCACACTTGGATGGTAGGTGGTTATATACGTATATAATACGGGCTTTAATCCACTTTTTCTTTCTTATAGACTGCGTTTACTTGGCAGGCTTTTCCCACTCCTCTAATTCCGTTTTCCGTTTCATTCACAAGTTTAACTTGAAGCCTATTAAATATTAATAAAATTAAAGTAGTCGTTGAAGTTATACAAAAAAATATTACATCCGTTTCAATTTTTTTTATAATCCTACTAACTTAAGTAGTAAGAAATAAATAATTTATTAGATCGTTTTTTTAATTTGTTCGAGAATGAGACTTTTTTTTAACTGAATTTGATCCAAATATGATATGTTTAAATTGCAAATGTAGTTAATTTTCCAAACGTATAATTACCTAATTAATTAATTGACAAACATCAGTTGAAGAAATGTTAATGGCTTACTTCGATAGTTTTTCACCACAAGCGAAGCACTTGTGGTTTTTTAAATGTTTAAAAACAAACATTTTAATTACAATTTGATCGAGTTGAATAAAATGTTTAAATTGCTAATTTATTTAATTATATCGTCATAAAAATAAATTAAGTGTTAACAATCAGAGAAAAATGCAATTAGCTTACTTTTATGATTTTTCACCACTCTCGAAACACCTTGTTCAAAATAAACAGTTAATTGGAATTAAGATAATAATCCAATGATCTGCAGAGTCAACTGTGTAGGATTTAAGTGTATTGAGGTTATTGAAGCAATCAGGATCGGCTCTAGGGACTACCTAAGGGAATACGTGTTGTGAGTTGTGACCCCTGGATGTTCTCGTGCAGATTTAATAAGTTACTAAAACAAACATTTCTTGAAATAAATTCGCTTCTAATGAACGTTATTTGTGTGTCGACAAATTAATGAACATTTTCAACACCTTCATTTTGTTTAATGGGGCTCGACTCTCACAATTATACTCGTTTGAGCATTAAAGTGACAATATCTCCAGAACGGTTTATTTTAACAGTATCAAACGTTCTACCATTGTTGATTTAAATTACTTGGGAAATTAAAATCGGGACAATTATACAGGGTGTTCCAAATGAATCAAAATATTTTGGGTAGCCTGATTTTTTCTTTAAGAGGACAGTTTCTAATGTATGGGCGGGAAAGTTGATATAGACATTCCGCTCGTAACCGTTAGCGACTTTAATATCCGGTTGATATTGCAAAACCTCATAATTCGTGATAGGATAAGGTTCAAAGAAGGCAATGACATATTTTTATAAGCAATAACAGTCTAATTAGTGAGAAAAGTTCAATTGAACTTGGTGTAATTTAAAAAAACAGAGTATGTTGTTTTTACCAACACTTTTTCACTAATTAGGCTCTTATTTCCTATATAAAAATATGTCATTGCCTTCTTTGAACCTTCTTCTATCAGGAATTATGACTATTTGTAATATCAACCGGATATTAAAGGCTCTAACGGTTACGAGCGGAATATCTAAATATCAACTTTTTCGTTCATTCGTTAAGAAGAAGAAAGCCCTCTAAGAGCCCTCTTCTAAGAAGCCCTCTTAGAAGCACTATTAAGGGAAGAATTTTTGATCTTTTGCATTATGAAGTGATGAACAAATATTTCTATAATCTTTTCTTTTTATCCAATCTCATCCCTAGATCGCGCCTTGTTGTCAAGTATTTATTTATCTTTTGTAATGATGAGTAGGATG
The DNA here is from genome assembly GCA_963924605.1 of Malthinus seriepunctatus. Classification (NCBI taxonomy): domain Eukaryota; kingdom Metazoa; phylum Arthropoda; class Insecta; order Coleoptera; family Cantharidae; genus Malthinus; species Malthinus seriepunctatus. The sequence continues at coordinate 7,103,382 of OZ004602.1, forward strand.
TATAATCTATGATAAAAAAATTACCACCTACTTCTATTTAATAATTAACAAATGGAGCTTATTAAATCATAGATAGTAGGTGCTTAAAATAGAAAAAAGCGTTAAGTCATCGAGGGGGTTGTGCCCGTATTGCTTACTATCAATGCGGGAGATATTCTAAATAGTTTTGAATTACTGACAGATAATTTTAAAAAAGCACATGTGTTGATGACGTATTCAGAGAAACAGCGCATGCATAAACCATAAATTTCGCGAATGTAGCGCTTATTGTTATAAAAAAGTGCACATTAACAATCGCGTTCTTGAAAAAAGAACCAAAAGTTGCAATAAATTCGCCATTTTTGTGTAGACCAGGAGGTTAAATTTAGGATCACATATGTTTGACAATGCGGAGAATTGCTACTAAAATTGTACATGTTACGTTGTCTGGTCTAAAAAAATAGTTCAACACAAGTTCAAATATCTGTTTCGTTTTATTGCATCTAAAAAGCGTACAGCTAAAGGGAGTTGAGCGGAAAATTGGTTGAAAATCGAACTTATTTTATTGGTTGACGTAGTTCTATAAATTGGAACCTTATTGACAACTGATTTAGTTTCTTTTGTCAATCGACTTGTTTTTTTATTCCTTACTATTTATATTGTTACTTTCTTATCTTAATAAATTTTCCCTTAAATTAAATTGAAAGGAAATGGAAAAAATTTTTTTTATTCCAAATGTGACCAACTATAAATGTTTAAAACTTGAGGTTTGTTACTTTTAAGTTTCGCTACATAAAGTGGATCGAGATAAAACTTTTGAATCAAGTAAAAGCCTTTCACACAAAGATTTTACAAAAAGGAAAACCCTTTTCTAAAAGGATATTTAGAATGCAAATGTTTCATTTAGTAGTTTCAACATTGACGTAGTTTTACTAAGATTTTAACGCACAAGTTTGAATAACATCGTCAATAATGTGTCTAATGTCGAGTTTTTCTAACGTTATGGATCCATAACATTACACAACTTAACTATTTTCAATGTTTGAAACCAATGTTTCATAACTTGATTAGTTTCCTAACAGTGATTGAAGAAACTATGGGCGCTCTCTGGGACAGCGGTCATAAGAAAAAAATTCTAAACATGATAAATATTGAAAAATGGGACAAATTTTGTTAATAAAAGTTATTTGCCATTAATTGTCTACAACTTTTATTTAAACAATTGTTTCATAACTTGATTAGTTTCCTTACTGTGATTGAAGAAACTATGAATGCTCGCTGGGACAGCTTTCATAATAAAAAATTCGTTACTTGATAAATATTGAAAATGGAACAATATATTGTTAATAGAAGTTATTTACCATTAAATTATCTACAACTTTTATTTAAACAATTTTTTCATAACTTTGTTAGTTTCCTTTACAGTGGTTAAAAACACTATGAACACTCTCTGTGGGACCGCTACAGATTCGAAGGGTCATACATGGGTTTTTGTTCTCATCTATAATCCCAACCAAATAAAACTGGTGTTTGGGAAAACCTTTAAAAGAGGCTCTTATGATGCAGCAGTACAACACTCCTAAAGGGACTTTGGCAATAATTTAATTATCCTTTAAATAGTTCTAAGACCTTAAGAGGATGATGGCAAAACATATTGGGGGTTCTATGGTTATTTTGTTTTAAGACCCTTTTTTGGTAAAGAAATACGAAACTACGCATCTGGATTTTTGTCTAAAAATTTGAAGCTCGTGAAAGTATAGAATGTTACATTTTGAATAATTTATACGAAACAAATTAATTATGTAAGTAGTCCTTAAAATGAATTTAGAGCGAGGAAATTTGTTGGGAAATTTGAATTACATTATAAAATATTAACTTAATGCATTTCATATACCTTTAGTTGCTTTTATACAGTCTCTTTTAATATGCGTTAACAGAGTCTACATGTAAAATGAATAATGGTAGAGTTATCAGAGATATAGTATAGCTTTTATGCGGTGGTTCCAGGGTAGACTTTCTAAATACAGCTTGAAAGCTTAGTCAAAACCCAAAAATAATCATTAATTTCAAACTTCCTTTTACAAAGTTCGTTACACAGAATCAAACCAAAACTATTTATATGGCAATTTTTATACCCACCACACACATAGATAGTTCAATTACACAAAATCTTCCATAAAATCAAAAATTTATAAAAAAAATAACCGCAATGCAGGTACTAAAGTTATTAAATTAGTAAGCAAAAAATTTTGTATTAATAATGGCATTTTTTTAAGTTAAAATTTTCCTCTCGACTTCTTCCGACAACTTAAGAGTTAACTTTATAAATGTTTTCTCGACTAAGTTAAAATCAAATTTTGTTTCTTATATCAGATTACCTTATTAAAATTTAGAAAAACTTCCGCCAAGTGTTTAAAAGTGAAGTTTATCAATTTCTACTTGCAAGTAAAAGTTTCTTCAAGTTTTGGGGGTATAATTCGCGTTAAATTATTTTATCGAATTTTACATCTTTTTGTAAAATTTTCAGCAAGTTTTAACTTATTTTTACTTTTCCATTTCATTTAGCGAAAGACAAAATTGGTGTATTATGATACAAGAACATAAAATGATCTTTTACGAGTGCAAGCGGAGCTTACGAATCGAGGCACAGGCCGAGACCGAAAAATGTTACGTCTGTGTGCGATACAGTATTTTTTATTCGACTGTAAACAATATTTAAATAAAAATAAATAATTTAAAGATATTAATACGTCAAGATATAATAGAGATCAACCTATATTTTTAACTAACAATTTTCCTTGTCAATTTCATTGACAAAATAATAAAATCCTGTGCTGATACATCACTTCATCATCTTTTTAAGTAAAAAAATGAAATTGGATAAAATGCATCAAGGTTAAATTGGCGAGAGAAAAAGTACCTTTTTCATTTTAAAATTACATCTAAATTAAAGTGCATCTCTCGGATAACTTCTTTTTAGTGTCAGTTGAGGTAGTTTTTTTTGGTTTGAGTTTATAGTTTTATTGCACCCAATTTAAATCGTAAGACTTAAAAGTTTGCTTGAAAAATTTTAAAAGGAAATTGTCGAGGGTCCTACAAATTACACGAAAATGAAGACTATTGGAAAAATAATTCAAAAACTTTTTGGTGCATTGCTAAACTAAAAAGTTGTCTAAAATAAGTATTTAACAAAAAGGGGTGAAAAATTTTGATTTTATAACATAAAAGATAACTTTGGTTATAAATCATTTTTAAAAAGTTAAAAATTTGCTGCATTCAAAACAAAATTTTCGCTACATGTGCTAATTCAACCTGAAACTGCAGATACAAGTCGATTCTCTCTCAAAAACTTTTCATTTTGTACATTTTTCTAAAATAACATTGCTTAACAAAATCAAGTCGTTATTTTCCGAACAGTTAATTTTTATTAAAAGAACACACATTTTTATTATTTTAAATCGATATTAGGGAAAAATACTTATGAAAACGACGAAACCACATTGAAAATTGTAAGTACATAATTTACTAAACAATAAAATAAAAACTAACAACATTTTCGTTAAAAGGAAAACTTTTCAAGCTCTGATTTTCACGAAAAGCTAAAACTCCAAGTTTAACAAATTAAGATAACTACTTGATGGAAAAAATTTACGAATACATTTTTTTTAAATATGTAATTCCCTTACGTTGCTATAAAAGTTTTTGAATCGTTTTAGGGTTGTTTTTAAATAAATTACGACTTATATGGCTTTATTCAATCTTATAGTAGAAACAAATACTCTTTTTCCGGTCGTTTACCAAAAGTTGTAACTTGTAACTTTTGTAGATCAAAAATGCTAGTTCGTCTGCGTACAAAGTAGTTTTCGAAAAAATATAACCCCTATTAAACGATTTTATGCACAAAACGGTGGCCAGTGGTAATACTATACACGTAAGAAAGTAGAACACCACACTATTTAAGCGTCAACATGAGCTCTCATTGACAGCGTATAGACATCAAAAAATTCCTTCAATCACAGTCAGTTAATAAGAAAAATGAGAACACATATTATAAAAATAGAAACGTCGTTATAATTAAATTTTCTAAAATTTTAATTCATAAATATTTTTTACAACTTCATTAGTATTTTTACAGTTGTTGGTGAAAGTTCTAGAATTCGCCTTAAACGCATAGTCAATGAAAAATTTGCAACTTCGCCAATATTGCAAATGTAGCAAAATATTGTTAATAAAAGTTATTTATTGTTAAATTATCTACAACTTTTGTTTGAATAATTTTTTCATTACTTAATTAGTTTTCTAGCAGTGGTTGAAGAAACTATGAGAGCTCCATGAGACAGCTTTCATAATAAAAAATTCGTAACTTTGTAAATATTGAAAAAAGGACAAAATATTGTCAATAAAAGTTATTTGCTATTTAATTATCTACAACTTTTGTTTGAATAATTTTATCATTACTTCATTAGTTTTCTAGCAGTGGTTGAAGAAACTATGAGAGCTCCATGGGACAGCTTTCATAATAAAAAATTCGTAACTTCGTAAATATTTAAAATTGGACGAAATATTGTTAATATAAGTTATTTATCATTAAATTATCTACAACTTTTGTTTAAATAATTTTTTCATTACTTCATTAGTTTCCTAGCAGGGGTTGAAGAAACTATGAGAGCTCCCTAGGATAGTGTTCCTAACAAAAAATTCGTAATTTCGTAAATATTGTAAATGGGACAAAATATTATTAATAGAAGTTATTTATCATTAAATTATCTACAACTTTTGTTTAAATAATTTTTTCATTACTTCAATAGTTTCCTAGCAAGGGTTGAAGAAACTATGAGAGATCCCTAGGACAGTGTTCCTAACAAAAAATTCGTAACTTCGTAAATATTGTAAATGGGACAAAATATTATTAATAAAAGTTATTTATCATTAAATTATCTACAACTTTTGTTAAAATATTTTTTTTATTCCTTCGTTAGCTTTCTAGCAGTGATTGAAGAAACTAGGAGAGCGCTCTGGGACAGTGTTCATAACAAAAAATTCGTAACTTCGTAAATATTGAAAATGGGTCAAAATATTATTAATAGAAGTTATTTATCATTAAATTATCTACAACTTTTGTTTAAATAATTTTTTCATTACTTCATTAGTTTCCTAGGAAGGGTTGAAGAAACTATGAGAGATCCCTAGGACAGTGTTCCTAACAAAAAATTCGTAACTTCGTAAATATTGAAAATGGGACAAAATATTGTTAATAGAAGTTATTTATCATTAAATTATCTACAACTTTTGTTTAAATAATTTTTTCATTACTTCATTAGTTTCCTAGCAGGGGTTGAGGAAACTATGAGAGCTCCCTAGGACAGTGTTCCTAACAAAAAATTCGTAACTTCGTAAATATTGAAAATGGGACAAAATATTGTTGATGGAAGTTGTTCACCATTTAATTGTCTACAACTCTTGTTTGAATAATTTTTTCATAAGTTTGTTAGTTTAGGTACTTTCAGTGGTTAATGAAACTATCGGATTTGATATCTAATAAATAATTTGAAACTTTGTAATTGTTAAAAATGGAACAGAATAATTTTTAATAAAGAAATTGTTAATGCAAAATAGTAGAAATCGTAACAATAGTGCTCATGTTCTTAGCCAACTTTTCTGTTACACAAAATTCCATGAACACAACTTAAGATAATTAACGTTCATTGGAAAAGGGACTTATTTTTATTGAAATTACAGGTTTAAATCCAATTATCTTATTCCGGCTTAGGAGGCTCGGGCGAGGAAATGCCATTCAATTGTTTTTTAAATATAATGGGCAGTAATCTTAAGAAAACATTCTGAAGATTACTCCTTTGAAAAATGGAACCGCAAAAAGCATTTTATCACAATTTAAATGTTAATGCCATTAATTTTAAAGGGGGCCAGGTACAAAAGTGATACTATAGGTCTTTTTAGTAGTAATGGGTACGATATTTAAAATTTTTAAAAATATAAGACAATAACAAATCACTTAAGATTAGTCCCACTAACACATAATCTATAAGTGATATAGTTGCTATAAAATTTTTTGAAAAAAAGAAGGTGCAAATTTTTGATTAAAAATGAAAACATTATGTTATTCTACAATTGTAGTCTAAAAGTAAGACAAAAACAGTGTAAAGCTCACGTCTCGCTTTACTCCTAGATAACTCCTAGCGCAACGGTTCAAGAAACAACTGTATTATTTAAGCAATAAATCTTAAATGTGAATTTAATAAGTGCTAGCATTTCACGTACTCGAGCCAAGTCCGTTTAAGTTTGGAACTAGATCAATTGCCGATAGTAGGTTAGAAGTAACAGCCACGATATATTCAAACGAAATTCAAACAAATCGCCAAGTTCCGGCTTAACAAAATAACGGCCCAAAGTGCTTTTTCCCCCTCATTACCCACATAATGATCTTAATTTTAATAAACGGGCAAAATTACAACTATTAAATTGCTACTTTTTGGTCGCACCTCGTACGTTAAACTAATTTCCAAATTTTTAACAATAATTAATCGACAGTAAATTAATTTGCTAAATTTACACATTTAAAGTGTACCCTTAACCTGACATATACATTTACGTCAAATAACGTCGATTAACCCGACCCTAGGGAAAATCAACGGCTTCAAATGGCCTGTGGGAGCCTTAAGGAATTAAATCTACCGACACTGGACAACAGCAATTCAATAAATTTGGATCAATTTAAACGGTTTAGTGATGTAATAAAAGCTAATAAAATGGAGAAAAAAAGGGGGATAAGTTTAAATAAAATGATCTAAAGAAAATTGGCGTGAGATAAAAGAAATAGCGAGTGGAAAACTAACGTTTAGAGACAAAAAAGAAATGTTTTGGGTCATTTTTGTCTTTGAATGAAAAATCATCGCAGTAATTAAAGGTAAATGAATTTCAAATCTAATTTTCTCATGATGATTTTGTAAAATGTATGTTTTGCAAAAGTTTTCACTTTTGTATATTGATCAACAAGTAATCAGTCAACGTCATCATTCATCTACTCCGTCGATCCTTATTAATTGTGTTTGTTAGTACACGATAGAACATTAACAAAATTTGAAAAAAATTAAAAATCAATAAGCATTGCATTGGGAGGAAAGATTTTGGTTTGTGGCATAAAAGCGTGAAAAGTTTGTTAATAATGGTGTTTCTTCAATGTACATTTAATCCCACTTCTGATTCCAGCTATCTACTACTAGTTGAAACATGCTAGGTTTTCTTTAACCATATACGGTTCGAACAGGCTGCCAAAAGGACAGCCTCACAAATTGAAAAGATATACGAACAGACAAATGAACGAAAGGGTGAAAGAATGGAAGAAATAGAGCATCAAACCCAAAAGATATTTATTTTTTGTACCAAAACTGCTCATTTTCGTCACAAAAAATCTCAAAGCGTTGAAAATTAAATAAAAATCGAATGGAGTTTGAATAAAAATAAATTTAAAAATTAAACTAATTTACAACGGCGAAAGATTAAATTTTCACGTTTCGTTTGTTTTATCTATTGTTTTCGAAAATTTAGAGAATGCAGTAATTCGAATGCAAAAATCTCGATGTACGTGCAAATTTTTTTATAACAAAAATGCACTTATCACTTTTATTGCATTAAAAGCGATTACGTAATTAATGCGCACAAAATGGAAAATCTAAACTAAAATACACAAAAATCCATTTATTTTAAAATTTCACTTAAATTCGAGCGAAGTTAAAAAACGCCATATTTAAAAATCAACTTTTATTTTACCAAATAAAAATCAAAAATTTTTATTCGAATTTGAAAAAAATTTATATTTTTTAAAAATTATGTGAGAACTACAAATTAATAATTATCACAAGAAACAAGTTGAAAACCAGTTAATTTACAGTTGAAAGAAATCACAGATCAATTTTTGGTCATTGATAAAAAAAATTTATAAAAATTATTCGATACTTTGCCTATAATAAAATTTTGTTTAAAGCCAAACTTGGTAAAAAGAGGAAAAACAAGTTACAATTTTTTATTTTTAATTCATGGTAATAAATGTGAGAAAAAAAAGTCGTCAAATGGAGAAAAACAAAAGTTTTTGGACAAATTTGGATTTCAAGTGCTTCTGAAAATCTATACACCTTACGTCATTTCCGTCCATTTGTTGTTAAATCGTGGCTTTCTTGATATACTTGCAACACTGGTATGATCACTTTTTGATTGACCTCAGTGGCGTAACATCGACTTAAAATCCTTTGTTAAAATCATTCAAATTAAACAAACTTTTTTTAATTAACCAAAACTACCTTTTTTTATCTAAAAGATTAATGTGTAAAGATTTGAAATTGCATACAAATAATTTCATTAATTACCAACAAATTAACCAAAAAAACAGTTTTTCGATAAAAATCTCGATTTAATTTACAACCGACGACAAATTCACACAAACTCAAAATTACTGTTATTAGCACTTACAAAACCAAAAAATAATATTTATCGATTGACAAAAAAATAAATTACAAACAAATCATGTACGCCATTGATTATTAAAAATCAAGGCGGTTATCAGACTACACCTGTTCTTCGACGACCACTTTTTTTGTTTCCCCTATGGGAAAGTTCATTCAATCCGAGCAAGATTTTGATTCATAAAGAAGAAACCTTAAATCTACCTTATTCTCTCCAACTTATTTAATAAAATAGTTCGGCAGAGGAAGGACGATGTTGATTTCCTCTTCAGACGATACAAACATAATCACTGTTATGCGAACAACCTGAAGTCGATCAAATCTATCGAGATATCGTGGAGACGGTAACCCTATTAAAGTTCATCCGGTGTTTCTTTACCTTTTTTTTTATAATATTATATTTAATTTCACAAAAAAACTAAATTAATTTAAAAATTTGTAATGTTAAAAAAGTTACATTTTGTTGAATAAGATCATTGGATTGGCAAAAACTAATAAACAATAATTAACAAAAAAGAAATAATAAATATAAATAAAAAGTAAAGCAATCGCACTTTCGAATAAAAAATTATATAGGGTGTTGACAACTTTTTTTTTTTCAATATTTCGAGATGTTGATAGATAAAAGTGAATTTTAACTCAAGGTTTAGCGAATACAGCCATATTTTGCTAGTTATTTCTATATTATTAAATATTTTGAAATATAGTTTATAATAAAAGTTGTAGATAATTTAATAATAAACAACTTTTGTACAAACAGTTTTTTGCTATCTTCTAAAATAACTAAGCTACGATACCACAAGAAGCGTCTTCGATGTGGAACATGACTTCGCTTGATTGATATTTTTTGCATAAATTACTACAAATTATCAAATTTTATCTATACAAAAGTTATAGATAATTAAATAAGAAATAGATAAAGTTCTACTTTTTATACATATTACTGAAAATGAAGACGCTACTATTTTTTAAAGCAAATCCCGGGCTCGGCGTGCATCCTCTCGATTGATCGCCTCGGGTTTTTAGGTTCATTTGCTACGAATTGAAAAATATTATTTTTATAAAAACAATAGATAATAAATAATTAAGCAATGAACAAATTTTAAATATAAGTTTTTTCATATTTTTGAAAACTACGAAGCTACGATTTTTTAAACTGGCGATTTGGACGCTGAAGTACTTACAAGAGCTTTTAATTTTTTTAGAAAGTTTCAAAATTTTGTTTAAATAAAAATTATAGATCATTTAATAACAAACAATTTGCAAAAAACATTTTTTTAATATTTTGAAAAATAACTACGCTACGATTTTTTTAAGTGACACCTCTTGGATGCCAAGAGGGACGCTTCTTGTGTTCCCAAAAGAGTTCTTATTTTTTTTAGAAAACAGACTTTTAAGTTTTAAAATTTTGTTTAAATAAAAATTAAGGATCCTTTAATAACAAATAATTTTTATTTAATTTTTTTAATATTTTGAAAACTAATTACGCTATGATTTTTTTAAGTGACACCATGGATGCTGAAGTGCAGTTCCTAAAAGTATTTATTTTTTTAGAAAAAAGGCTTTTAGTTTGGAAATTTTGTTTAAAGAAAAATTACAGATTATTTAATAACAAACAATTTTTATATGAACATTTTTTAAATAATTTGAAATATAACTACGCTACAATTTTTTTAAGTGGCAATTTGGATGCTGAAGTGTTCTCAAGAGTTCAACAATTTTCTTAGAAAAAGGGCTTAGAGTTTCAAAATTTTATTTTAATAACAAATAATTTTTATTTAAACATTTTTTAGATATCTTGAAAAATAACAAAGCTACGATTTTTTTGGTGAAGTGCTTCTCAAGAGTTCTTAAATTTTTTTAGAAAAAGGTCTCATAGTATTAAAATTTTGTTTTTATAGGAATTACTGATAATTTAATAACAAACAGTTTACAAAAAATATTTTTTTAATATTTTGAAAAATAATATGCTACGATTTTTTTAAGTGACACCTCTAGGAAACCAAGAGGGACGCTTCTTGTGTTCCCAAGAGTTCTTATTTTTTTTTATAAAACAGACTTAAGTTTCAAAATTTTGTTTAAATAAAAATTAAGGATCTATAAAATTTTTTTAATATTTTGAAAATTAATTAAGCTATGATTTTTTTAAGTGACACCATGGATGCTGAAGTGTTCCCAAAAGTATTTATTTTTTTTTAGAAAAAAGGCTTTTAGTTTGGAAATTTTGTTTAAAGAAAAATTACAGATTATTTAATAACAAACAATTTTTATATGAATATTTTTTAAATAATTTGAAAAATAACTAGGCTACGATTTTTTTAAGCGGCAATTTGGATGCGGAAGTGTTCTCAAGAGTTTATTTTAGAGATAGATCTCTTCTCAAGAGATTAATTTTCGTAGAAAAAGGGCTTAGAGTTTCAAAATTTTGTTTGCATAGATATTATAAATATTTTAATATCAAATAATTTTTATTCAAACATTTTTTAGATATCTTGAAAAATAACAAAGCTACGATTTTTTTGAGTTTTTGAGCTTTAGATGGTGAAGTGCTCAAGAGTTCTTACATTTTTTTAGAAAAAGGGCTCATAGTTTTAAATTTTTGTTTTTATAGGAATTACTGATAAATAATTTAATAACAAACAAATTTTTACAAAAACATTTTTTAAATATTTTGAAAAATAACTACCATAGGATTTCTTAAAGTGGCAGTTTGGATGCTGAAAGTGTTCTCAAGAGTTCTTAAATTTTTATAGAAAAAAGGGCTGTTTGTTATAAAATTTTATTGATATAAAAATTATAGATAATTTAATAACAAACAATTTTTATTGGAACATTTTTAAAATATTTGGTAAAATAACGAAGCTACGAATTTTTAAAGCACTGAAGTTATGATATATCTCGTAGTAATTAGCAAGTAAAATTAATTAATTTTTCAAATAGCATTGTATAATAATATTTAGTTTCTTTAGAAGATGGTTTTTCCTTCAACCTTTTTGATGTAGAAACGTTTAAAAATAATGAAAGTAAAAATTTTCAGAGCCTCCTGGGAAACTATGAAGAGAATGGTTTAAAAACGCTATTTTTGTAAAAGCAGCTAGTTTAACTGTTTTTTAATAAAAAATTGACAGTAGTCAGGTTTTAGTAAAATCCTTTTACTTTATCTCTTGAAATGAAACAGTAAATTATTTAATAATTACTTATACCGACATTTCAACACAAGCAAATTTCGTTTTACACACGAAAACTAACATTAATACAAATATTACTGTTTTTTATCTTGTTCTTGTATCGTATACCTACAATAAAAAATAAACTAAGATACAATTAGAATAAAACATATTGTGTAGATATACAAAGTGAACAAAACATATAGCAAGCGAGTCTTGGAATGGAAGTGGTTCGTAAACCTAAAGTGCCTGTAGTCGTTTTCAATAAATTGATAAAATTTTTATAATAAAATTTCTGGTTGAACATTTTTTAAATATTGTAAACGTACAATTTATGTAAATTAAAAACTTTTTTCGTACTAACGCAGTTTAGCATTTCGAATGGGGATAGAGTAAACTACTATACCTAAAGAGCCCTGGAGCCTATATTTTATTATTTATAAGATGTTAAATTTATTTTATTTTGTCAATTAATCGATGAGTTTGGTAGTTTGTTTATAACAAATTTTGTTGTAAAACTCGAGCTTAAAATAAAAATGTTATTACTGATTAAACTTATCTTAGTTTGGTTGTACTAAAACACCCAGAGGATATCGACTTTTATATAACTAAGTTTTGTCTTAAAACACAGGCTGTTCTAATTTTAATTCCAACGTATATCTCTAGCAGTAGCACAGCAGCAGCAAGTAGTTAAGAAGCAAAACAGGTATTATGTGCCTCCGGTGATTTCGTTCATCCTTTTATATATAAAATCTTATTCTTCGCCACTAAAAGCAACGTAGCCAAGATTACCTTTTTGAATTTTACTTCTCGATATACAATCATTTACCACTTGCTTGTTTTGTTGTTTTGTAAGTTTCTTTGCTCGCAAAACTAAATCTATTATTTAAAACTAAATAATTACCTGTTATCATCGTCAAAATCAACACAACAAAATATTTCTTTTTAGCAAAATAATATTTGTCTCGTTCTTTTCAACGTTGAGACTAGTACGTAATTATATTTGCTTTTATGCTTTTATGCACGCACATACCTTTTAAATAATGCAAAGCGCGAACCCCAAAAAGACCAAACTTACTTTTGTTCTAAATGTGATATTTTTGCAACGTTTAATATATTCCATACATAGAGAATTGCCCTAAAACGTTCCCAGCAAACTCAGATGTGGCCACCAAGTGACTTTTCTTACGTTGTTCTTTTCATTTTTGAACTAACCCCGTACAAATCCAAATAGTAATAAAATTAATAATCAACAGTGAAATAAAATTAAAAAATCTAAATAATTTATTCCTCATCTGCTTTAAAATGTGTAAAGGCTAACTTAAATTACATAATACTTTAACGAACAACTGCTAGAGAGCAGCTGAACATAAAATGATAATCAAATTGTTATAAATTTTTAATCCACTCAAGTAAATTTTAAATTGGGTTTGCTACTTTGTAATTTTTTTTGAAAAAAAAAGTGCTTTATAACGAAGAATCGTGACGAAATAATTTTAATTTAATATTAGGTTATACGTGAAAAATTATTTGTTACAATTTAACAACAATCTCTTCGTGTACCTAACACTTACTATTTATTTAATATTTTAAAAAGTATAATCAAAAACAAAAAGATTTATTAAAGTTTAACACCAATTTTTGACCCTAATTTAAGTGTTTTATTTTACAAAATTACTTTAACGGCTTCTTTATCTTAATTTAACAATAAAAAACCAATAAAAAATATTTTTGTCAATATAAAAAATATATTTTGTAATTTGAATCGTTAACGGAAATATTTGAGAGAAACGCGCATTTTTTAAGCTTATACAATCAAATTTTTTGATATTACGAGGATAATTATGATTTTCTTTTTACTGTAATATTTTCTCATTAAAAACGAAAGGGTTATTTTTTTACGTAATAAAAAAATAATTAAACGTACTTATTTTTAATTAACAACAATTTAACAAAAGAATGCGTTAGAGAGGAAATTTAAGGGTAAAATGAGTTTGAATGAGATAAATTTTAATAAGAATTTTTTAGGGTCATCTTCTTTTACATTAACATTATTTTGTTGTTGTGTGTAAGGAAGGGTGTTTTCTTAATACTTTCCAATTTCAAAAAATTAAAAAAATATACAGGGTGTTCCGCTTACATTGAATGTAGACAAAGTAGAAATCAATTTGAATAATTCAACATTTAACAAGTTTTTTGTGAAACACCCTATATATTTATAATTTATGACTCAAAACTCTAGTTTTTAATTTTATAAGTGGTTTTAACCAACATTATTTTCCACGAACTTGATTAATATTTGTTTTACAAATTGAGTTTTTAATTAAACTTAGAAAAATATTTTAGTTTCTGTAAGAGCGAGCAAGAATTTAAATTTTATATGAATAATTATTATTGTAGGTACTGGATTTTTGCATCTACAGTCTACAACTCTTCCGTTTGTTCATTGAAAGTGGGCAAATATTCCGAAACTATCGCCCAAGGATATGTAAAGTAGCAATAACGAAAGAATCTCCATTGTTATTTCAAACTCGGCAATTTAAATTTTAACAAATTTCGCGCTAATTTTATTTAAAATTACCATTAATAAAAGTTGATGATTTCGCTTTAAATTAATAATTACAATTAAGAACTTTAAAGCCTTAAATCGATTTCTTTAAATATCATCATCATCATCAGTAGAACAAAAACGCCCTTAAAAAATACTTTACTTTGATTAAAGTAAATTAAAGCTTTGAAATGATTCACATTTATTTCATAATTGAACCAATTGTAGCATTCAATTTATTTGATTCTTAAGAAATTTTCGTTTTTTACATTATTAAATGTCATGCTTTTATATTGCGGTTTTTTTAATACAAAAACAAATTTGTTAAATACAATAATTATTTAAATTGATTAATTAAGAAAAAACGAAAACCAAAAATTTAATTTTCTTACGCTATAATTTACTAAATTTCTACGCCAACGTAACTTTATATACTTCACCAGCCATTAAAGAGTAATTGTAGAAGTTATTTAAATGAACTTGTTCACAATAATTAAAACGTACCTACATGAAATTATTAAAATAATGTAGGAGTTAAGTAAATTGTTTTTTCACATACCTTTTGTACAAAATTTATTTTGCCCTTATTTTAACTAAATTATTTCGATAAATATCAACAAACTTTTAAGCGCTGTGATAACGAGCCTTCAAAATAAAGTAAAAGTAAAATATTTTAAAAGGCGATTTTTAATGTCCCACCCTGTATATTTAATAATTTTAAACAGAATTCTCTCTCAAATTTTAAATTTATCTCCTCATTTTTGGCACGTGCTTATTGTAACACTCTGTATGCTATTTTTTTTGTTATTTCATAAACCCTTTTGATAGGTTTCCATTTTGATGACTCTCGATAAAAACAAACACTTAAATTGATTTTAACTGTGAGGCTCAATTAAATTGAAAGAGAAAATAAAAAAAAACGTTAAGTAAAATAAATTTTGCTCTTGTCCAATAGGCAATTTGATACCTATACTATCAGCTCTAAACAAAGTAAATTGGGTTGAGTTATAGAAAGACATTAAGCTATTAAACGTTTTAGAGAATGACGAGACTAACTAATTCTCCAAAGAGTACGACAGGTCACTCAGTTAGACAATGCAAGGGAGGTTACGAAGCGCTCGACTGGAAATTACTGTTACAGAGTTGCAAGATTTCACTTAAAGGGCTGCTAAACATTAATTGGTCAAGAAATTTACTCCAAATAGCCAATTTTCAAATTTAATTTGTTTTTATTACCAAATTTAGCATTCGCTTTTTTATGTAAACTGCCAGACAGTTCCCTTGTTATCTCAATCAAAAATAACGAAGTTTGTTTGTTAAAAATGAGAGGATAAATGGCTAATTATCTGACTCACAATGGATTTTTTATTCACCTACGCCTCAATTACATTTCAATTTGATAAATATAAATAGATTTTCATTTTATGCTCCAACAACTTTAAGTATAAGCAATCTTCATCAAAGCTTTTCAGTATTCATTACGTACAATTTGTTTTTACTATAAATAATTCCTAAAATAATACACAAACTATATGCGCCTACATGGAAAATCATAATTAGATTTCGTAAACGACGAAAATTGAAACCGAGGAAATATATTTCCTCGGTAGTAAAAGAAAAAAAAACCAACAAAATCTCGAACTAAAGGTTGCTTTAGTGCAACAGAAAGTGTTTTTGTTTACAAACATATAATAAATTCAAAAATATCAAAATATATAGGGTGTTACTATTAAAAATTCTGAGAAAACCCCGATTTTCAAAATAGTGTAGAAATTCGATCTAACTATGAAACTAAAGTTACTATATCTCGAGAACTATTAGTTTTGCATGTAAAACTATATTAAGCGTTTTTGTTTAAAAAGGTATAGGCAATTCAAAAGTGTCAAAATATATAGGGCATTACATTTGAAAATTTTGAGAAAATCACGACTTTCAAAATAGTAGTGTAAAAATTCGATCTAACTATGAAACTATAGTGACTATATTTCGAGAACTATTTGTTTTGCACATAAAACTTTATAAAGGGTTTTTGTTTAAAAATGTATAGGCAATTTAAAAATGTTAAAATATATAGGGCATTACATTTGAAAATTTTTAGAAAATCACGACTTTCAAAATAGTAGTGTAAAAATTCGATCTAACTATGAAACTACAGTGACTATATTTCGAGAACTATTTGTTTTGCACATAAAACTTTATAAAGGGTTTTTGTTTAAAAATGTATAGGCAATTTAAAAGTTAAAATATATAGGGCGTTACATTTCATAATTTTGAGAAAATCCCGATTTTCAAAATATTGTAGAAATTCGATCTAACAATGAAACTAAAGTGACTATATCTTGAGAACTATTAGTTTTGCGTAAAACTATATTAAGGGCTTTTGTTTAAAAATGTATAGGCAATTCAAAAATGTCAAAATATATAAGTCGTTTCATTTAAAAATTCTGAGAAAAATCCGATTTTCAAAATAGTGTAGAAATTCGATCTAACTATGAAACTAAAGTGACTATATTTCAAGAACTATTTGTTGTGGACATAAAGCTATATTAAGCATTTTTGTTTAAAAATGTATAGGCAATTCAAAAATGTAAAAATAAATAGGGCGTTACATTTAAAAATTTTGAGAAAAATCCGATTTTCAAAATAGTGTAGAAATTAGATCTAACTATGAAACTAAAGTGACTATATTTCAAGAACTATTTGTTGTGGACATAAAGCTATATTAAGCATTTTTGTTTAGAAATGTATAGGCAATTCAAAAATGTCAAAATAAATAGGGCGTTACATTTAAAAATTTTGAGAAAAATCCGATTTTCAAAATAGTGTAGAAATTCGATCTAACTATGAAACTAAAAGTGACAATATTTCAAGAACTATTTGTTCTGGACATAAAGCTATAAAGCATTTTTGTTTAACAATGTATATGTAATTCAAAAATGTCAAAATAAATAGGGCGTTACATTTAAAAATTTTGAGAAAAATCCGATTTTCAAAATAGTGTAGAAATTCGATCTAACTATGAAACTAAAGTGAATATGTATATTTCAAGAACTATTTGTTCTGGACATAAAACTATATTAAGCGTTTTTGTTGAAAATAAGTAGGAAATTCATAAATGTCAAAATATATAGGGTGTTACAATTAAAAACTTTGAGAAAAGCTCGATTTTAATTATAGTCGAACTAATGAAAATCCTGAATAAGCTTCTCTGAATGTTGTTCTGTTTCTGTCAAATTCTGTATAATTTTATATTCATTTTACTGCATTTATAAAAAAAAGTGATTCAAAAAGTGCTATTTTGAAATAAGTTGAAAAGTAAATAAAAACAAAATTAGGTAAGAATAGAAACACAAAATATGTTAAATCAAGAAAACATTAGAAAATTTGATTTGAAATAAATTGTAGTTTGAGTTTGATATACACTCTTATTGCCTCAAGTTGTAGGTTATATAAAATTCGTTTTGGCTTGATCGAAAATACATAAATGTATAAGAGAGTTCCAAGTTATTTCTAGTGAAAAGAATCATTGTAGTGCAAAACCGACCTATATCTTGTAAAATATAGAATTTATATAGAACTATTATAGATTCTTGTTATATTAAAATTGAAATATAAGATAACTTCTAAAACTTTACTTCTTTTGATTTATTACAACAAAATGAAAATTTTTATATACAAGTATAAACACATCATCTAAAAATCGAATTTTCTCCACCTTTTTTCCCTTTAGAAATTCGATAAAACGTTAAAGAAAACAAACTAGAAAAAAACTTTTACTAGAACAAAAACTTAGAAAATTCAACCCTTACTTAAAGGAAAACCACAAGTGATATCTAAATAATTACAGCAAAAAAGTATGCGATTTAGAAGTCAATGTTAAAATTACGGATAGCGTTAAGGGTGACATGTTTTACTACAGATTTTCGCGTCAAACAAATTTTTTTTACTTTTAAGCAAAAATTATCTTTTCTTGTATTTTGCGAAAAAATATATTACTAAAGTAAATGAAATACGACGTTTTACATAATTTTGTTAAAAATTTACGACGGCAGGATTATTACGTGATAAGAAACGCTGATTAAGATTTTTTTTTTAATATTTAACATCTTGAGAGTTGTGACGTATTTAAAAATCAAAATTACTTGAGAAATTTATTTTTTCTGATGTGTTGACTTCTTTTAATATTTCACTAATTGAAGAGCTTAATTAAAATTTGTTAAATTGGAATTAATAATAGCCTATTATTTAGGGTAAAACAAGAGATTTAAATAAGGGTGCGACAGTTAAAAAACTGCTCATTATTAACCCGTAAAGTTTAGAGAAGCTTAACAAAATTATACTGAATTCATTAATTAATAATATACAGGGTGGTTTAATTCTCATTAAGATTTACTTGAAAATTCACATTTTTAAGCCAAGCTTGTAAAAAAGGCTTTCGATTTAAAATGTTGTGTAACACCCCCACCCTCTTGTAGTTTTTTAAATTAATTTGTAGTTAATTAATTACTAATTATAAAAAAATAAAAACTAACCTTTTATAGTAAAGGGTTAAATCGAATTTCTTTGGAAATTTTCAAAAGGTACACACAAAATCACTAAAATAACGCGACCTTAACCGTATCGAGTTCTAATAAGTACTAAAAGAATGTTTAAAAATTACAAATTTTATCGCAATCAACCAAATGTAAACGTAAAATTTTGATTATTTTAAAAATGACGCTATCAATTATTTCATACCTATGATAAATCCCAATTCAGACGTAAGAAATTTTATGTGAGTCAACAAACGAAAAAGTGGCGGTTAAAAGTAAATTTTCAAATTAAAATTTATGAACCTACAAAAGGTTTGTAAGGGTTTGATTTTATTGCCGAATAAAAATTCAAAGTTGTCAAACAAATCTAGATATCTTAATCTCAGGGCCAAATATTCGTTAAGGGCTGCTTACTTTTTGTAAAATATTCAAAATTCGATGCCTGTGTGAGTGAATAATGCGCTAAGAGAGCCCACAGTTGCGATATTTACAACACCAAAGGTTGATTTTATTTTTAATCATTTTCATTTTCAAAACTTGGTAAGTCTGTGTATCTGTATTTTATATCAAAAAATAAAATACTCAGCCTGAAGCAGAATAATTCATGAAGCTTTAGCGAAATACTCAAAAGTTTGAAGTGGGTGTCTGCATACAAAATTCTTGTCGGTCTGTAAGTCCAATAATTCATGAAGCTTTCAGCAAAATACTTGAAAGTTCGTACGTGGGTGTCTGAACACAGAAAATCTAAATCGCAACGTACTTTGATAAATACCGTTGTAAAGGAGGTTTAAAGGTCAAGTCAAAAGGGTTAATATTGTTTTTCTCTATATTTGTGAGTAATGATTGTTGTAAGCGTTATAAGTAGAGCCCGGATTTATAAGTATTTAATATTTCAAAATAAGCGCTTAAAAAAGCTTTAAAAAAGTATAAAAAAAACTCTCAGAAAGTCAAAAAGTGATCTTGAAAAGCACTAATAATTCAAAATTGAGCATCAAAATTTAAGATTTAATAGTGAAAAAATACGAATTACCAAATTATTTAAAATTTAAAAATCACCAAATAAAAAAAACTGAAAACAACTGAAAAAAGCACAAAAATGTCTTTAAGGCAAAAGATTCAAAAAAACGCAAAATAAGCGTTATCAACATTGGCATAAAACACTTAAATTTTTCAGAAACGTAAAGATCCAAAACGAAATTGTTCTGCTTCTGATTTACAGCCATAAGCAAAAAGCTGAGAATCCGGGCTCTAGTTATAATACTTGTCACTGAATTTATACTGTCTGGAAAAATTTGAGTATTTGGGAAAATAAAAAAGGGCATTTATGACTCTACTGCATATTTCATATCACACGACTATAAAGTCGAAAATTCTTAAAGAAGGTTTTGTTCCTATTTGAACGTAAATGACTTTTTGTACTCACTGCTTCGAAAGTGACGTTTGACGCACTGTGTGGTCGACCGGGAAACACTGCTTCCCAGTCTACTATACCGGGAAGCAAATTGGGTGGTTTTGACAGTTTGCTTCCCGGTGTAGTAGTGTAGGTGTAGTAGTAGACTACAGTGCGTTTTTTCGAAGCAGTGAGCACAAAAAATATTGTACATTCCTCATGGGTCGCCCTACGTCGTTCATGTTTCAAAACCGCGTCCAGGCGGGAAAATTGTTTTCCCGCACTCGGTTCGTAAATAACTATTTTTTCATCCGACATTAATTTTTTTTTTAAATAGGAAAACTTCAGTTTTCTAAGATATCTAGAAAATCTTGAAGAAAATTTCGTTTTCTAGCAAGAACAAAGTGTTTAATTTAAAAGAACGAGTGCAAATAAAGGATTTGATTAGATTTTATGCATAAAGAAGAGTTGTTCTCTGTAGAAATTATAGCAGCTGCTTGTAAAAATCGTCAAACACACTTTATTCAGCTGAGACAGACCTTTATCTGATTGAGAACAAACCTCCAAACTTTCCTTTTAGAAATGAAAGAAAAATGAGGGTATAAGAGTTGTAAAAGTGTTTTAAGAAAATGTTAGGCAATTTCGATCATTCAATTAAGAGATTAAGACAAAACAAATTGAATTTAAATTTGAGGATTTCAACAATGAAGATATTACAAATGAATGCCTTAAGATGGCGTTTTTATGTTCTGTAAATGGTGAATTTCACACAATTTTTTTGTTTTTACAATTTGCAGATGTAATTGCCTCGTAACTGTAATTCCTTGTTTAAAATTCTCAACACAATTAGTTGTACAATTTTAAATTTTCTCCACGGTGGTTTTTAAAGTCTCTTCTTTTTTAAAAACAAAAAATTTAATTTTTTTATTTTAATTAGAAGGCTTGGCGCACGAGTTTCTTTGTGTCTTGTCTGATACAAGTTGCTTTTAAGAGCAGGTGTAACAAATTACAGGTTCAGCTTGCCTTGTGTTAATCAAATTCGAAGTCTTATAAAGTAGTTATTTAAATTTTTTAAATAAAATTTCCAATCTTTTAAACAGCAAACAACAATCAGTGGCGTAGTTTGAGCTCCAGGAAAATTTGCTCAATTAAAAATACAAGGAGTTTATTCATTTTCCTATTTAGCAAAGACTGTAGCGTCGTAATTGGTATCAAGAACTATCTGCTTATACAAAGTGGCATTTTTTACCATTATATGGTAATATCCTAAACCTCAAGATACTGTCAGGGTTATATTAGAGAAAAGCTATACATTTTCATGATTTCAAAGGATTTGAAAACCAATTAAAAACAAGGTCGTTTCGGAAATATCATGAAAAAATTAAATGTGGTTCTTCCATACTTTTCTAAATTTTCTAGACCGAAGGTAATGGCTTTTGGTCCAACTTTCAATTTGCTCAACTAAAATGTTTTTCTCCATCATAAAAATCCAATAACAAAATTTCAAAATTGGCTATAAAAACCATGAAGGTCTGGTAGGTGCAGAAAATTTTTGAAACATCAGTGGACTTACCTAAACTTGATTTTTTTATCTCTACCGACACGTGACCACCTCAATAAGTATAAATTGAGTTGAAAATGATTTATTTATTGAATTCAATTATTTAATTTAAATAATACATTTATTGTTAATTATTATGAAATATTTCTTAGGAAAATTCATTACTAAATTAATTATTAATCGAGTTTTTTTAAAGTCACGTGACGGTAAAGATAAAAACGTTCAAGTTTACATTACAATTGCGTTACGAAAATGATGCGACAAAACAGTCATAGGGGTCCATTCTGACACGTCTCGGTATTACGAAGGTTTTAAAATGGGCTCATTATGTGAAAAATAATAGTATGTTGCCATTTGAAACAATATTAGGCCCTCTATTAAATCAAGGATTATTTATGTGTTTGAAAAGAAGGTCAATAAATTCCAACCTGTCTGCTAAAAGAGACCTTTCACTCACCTGCCCCCCTACTAATTACGCCTTTGTCTAAATTGAAAATTAGACTTTTAAACTGATGTTTTTTTCGTTTATCAATAAATTAATCATTTTACAATAATCTTAATCAATTGGAAGATCTAAAAACAACAAAGTTTTACGTCTTTCTCTTTTTTAATACATTCAACAATAATCGTTCACCTGTCGACGTTATTATATTAGCAGCTTCCGTTCTCAGGTGTTTCGGTATCCCCGCATCATACGAACAATGTAAAAGAATATAAGAAGGTTGAAGGTACCCATAGGGCAGAGGTTATAAGGGGGACGATTCGTTACACTTCTGTAGTTCAGGTGTGAAAAACTTAAAGGATCCCACGATTGTTAAAAATAAAAAAGAATGGTTTAAATTAAAAATTATGTTTTATGTATGACTCATTAGAAGCTTCTCGTATATTAAAGTAGAGGAAAAAGGAAACGATGAAAATAAAAGTGGAAAGTAACGTTTAAAGGATTATTTTTATTTTAGTTACACTTAATTTTTGTTTGTGTTTATAATTAAAAATTTGCTTTTTGGAAAAATATTTTATGTAGAAAAAAAGATCAAAGCAAAATTGCGCTTTTAAATTAAAATTGAACTTTATATGCAAATATTAAAATTTTCAGGGAAAAACATATTATGCATTTTGTGTATACCTCACAACATAAAAGGATTAAAAAATAAACTTATTTTGTTATTAAAAAAAATAGTATTACTTGCAAAAATGTTATAGTACCATTTAAATGCACTGTTCCATTCATTATACACGTATTTTATTTTTATTAAAAAAAAAAGTTTTATTATAATTTTATGTAGTAATTTCGCACATAATTTTACACTCAAAAAATTTAATGATAATTTTATTGGTTATTTTGTTTTACAATAAACTTTTTATATTGTGGATCTGTGGATGATTGTTTAATATAATTACACTTCGAAAAAAGAAAAAAAACAGTTTAACCATAGTGTAACAACAAATCTTTTTTTTGTTTCAAAGTGTGACAATTTTAAAACGTATTGTTGTAGATCATTAACCGAAACGTATGAAAATAAAAGAGGAAAGAGGATATAAAGAGTCATTTTCAAAGAAATGAGGATCGTTTCCCGTTCCACTCGAGTTGTATCATCTATTCGCAATTTCGTTAAAAATCATAAGGGTAATAACAAGAAACAAAAAATTAATTAAAATTCAAAGTTTAATGACTTACCAAATAATTTAAGTAAAGCATCCATTTTAAATGGGATTTTTTCTCACAGACTCAGCAACATCCTGAAACAAAAACTAATGTTTATAACTGCAAAAGTAAACACTAAAATTAAAAAAATAAAACAGTTATACAAATAACACCTAATCGATCTTATTTAAATAAATTATTAAATTAATTTCTTCTATTAACAATTTAAATAATTAGACCACCAAACTCATTTTGACCTCAAGCATACGTTTTCTCTCCTTTTATTAATGATATAGCAAAAATATTAAAATTAACGTAAAGTTCAACTTTAATTACACTTAAATGTTTTTAACTTTAATTTAATAAAATTAAAATAAATATATACAAATTTACTTACAATATAATTAATTTGATAATGTTTAGAACTTTCCCTGAGAACCAGATCTTTGTTTAAAGATACATAAGATTAGCATTATCTTTGTTATTTTTTATTCTATGAGAAAAATCGCTATACCGTTCTTAAAGTTTAAAGGAAGAATAAAATTACCTATCTAATTAACTTTATTGCCAAAAGTTATTGGCTTTTGCTTTTAATACGCAAACATTACTTTTTAAGTTCAATTTTCCACTAGCAACAAAGTCACTTTTTTATTAAACCAGTCAAGACGATACCCATAACATAAGTAACTTATTCACATGTAACGAGGTATGTTTTATTAAAGCATTTTTTCTTATCTTTAATTTTTATTAAGCAGTCATAATTTTTGAGATTCTGGAGCACCTTAATGTTAAAATGCATTTATCAAAAATTCTGACTAAACTGACAAGAGCCCATAAGTTGATGTTTCTAATGTAACACCCCATATTTTTATTACATAATCCAAAACCTCCTCTAATCATTTTTAATTTTTATTAAGCATGCCCTAGACCTAATAGGGTATTATCCAATTTTTTAAATATCGATTATTGCTGCGTTATTGCATAGCAAAGTCGATTATCAATGACTTGGGCACATTAAAAATATTTCAATCAAAAAAGTTTTATTAAAAAGTACTTTAGTAAAAGCATTAAATGCTGCAGGTTCAAAGTGAAAATTAAAACGGAAGTGACGTCACGAGTCATACCCATCACGCTTGTTGCTTAGTTACATGTATTAAATGTCAGTTAATGTGTAATGAAGGTTATAATAAGTTGGAGCTCATTAGTTGAATATTGACGAATATTGACAGCTACGACTCGTGACGTCATGCCGCTTTTATGCGGGAAACTTTATAGTTTGAATTTTAAATAATTTTTTTGGCAAAACCTACAGTCGCAATTTTTTTTTAATGTGGTTTTGAGATTACGTTATCAATAAGGTAACTTTCTAGATACATTTTAAAAAATTGGAAAATACCCTATTGTCATAATTTTTGAGATTCTTGAGCATCTTACTATTAAGCGTATTTATCAAAAACTCTCAAAAACTGACAAGAGCCCATAAATTAATTATTCTAATATAGCACCTCATATTTATATTACAGCATTTAAAGCCACTACTTATCTTCTTTAATTTTTATTAAGCATGCCTTAGACCTAACTGTCATAACTTTTGAGATTCTTGAGTATCTTAGTATTAAAGTGTATCTATCAAAAACTCTCAAAAACTGACAAGAGCCCATAAATTGATTTTTCTAATATAGCACCTCATATTTATATTACAGCATTTAAAGCCACTATTTATCTTCCTTAATATTTATTAAGCATGCCCTAGACCTAACTGTCATAACTTTTGAGATTCTTGAGTATCTTAGTATTAAAGTGTATCTATCAAAAACTCTCAAAAACTGACAAGAGCCCATAAATTGATTTGTCTAATAAAGCACCTCATATTTATATTACAGCATTTAAAGCCACTATTTATCTTCTTTAATTTTTATTAAGCATGCCCTAGACCTAACTGTCATAACTTTTGAGATTCTTGAGTATCTTAGTATTAAAGTGTATTTATCAAAATCTCTCAAAAACTGACAAGAGCCCATAAATTGATTTTTCTAATATAGCACCTCATATTTATATTACAGCATTTAAAGCCCCTATTTATCTTCTTTATTTTACATTAAGCATGCCCTAGACCTAACTGTCATAACTTTTGAGATTCTTGAGTATCTTAGTATTAAAGCGTATTTATCAAAAACTCTCAAAAACTGACAAAAGCCCATAAATTGATTTGTCTAATAAAGCACCTCATATTTATATTACAGCATTATTTAAAGCCACTATTTATCTTCTTTATTTTTCATTAAGCATGCCCTAGACCTAACTGTCATAACTTTTGAGATTCTTGAGCATCTTAGTATTAAAGCGTATTTATCAAAAACTCTCAAAAACTGACAAAAGCCCATAAATTAATTATTCTAATATAGCACCTCATATTTATATTGCAGTATTCAAGAGCCCCTAATATTTATCTTTTTTAATTTTTATTAAGCATGCTCTAGACCCAACTGTCATAACTTTTGAGATTCTTGAGTATCTTAGTATAAAACTCGGAAAAACTATTACCAAAGATTTACCTACTTTTCATTGTTTTTGATATTTGTGACTACTTAAGAAAACGGTAAATATTTTATTAATTCTCCAATTTCTATGTAATTCTAAAGCTGTCAAAAGACAAATTAATACAAAGTTCATTAGATATAATTCCTTAATTACACTAATTTGTACTTGATTGTTAAGTTAAATGATTGTAAAAATTAAATGAGTAAATTAAAATTTCATTATTATAGAATTGATTTGCTTGTTTATAAAATCAAATCCGAATTAACAAGTAGAATTGAGTTTCAAATTAAACTTTAATTACGTTTTGTCAATTTAGAATGGTAAATTTTTTTAAATCACTGCTTGAACAACAGTTTTTACATTTTCCTTTATTTTATATTACGGGTAGGAATTTCCTCTCCTCTTTACAAAGTCCAAATAATGTTCTTTGATACATTTTAATACTTTATTCGTGGTTTATAGGTAATAGGCTTGCGAGTTGTATATCAAAGGTAGCTTTATTATAATGCCTATAAAGTTTTATATTGATTTTTTCCTCCCCCGCACCGCTAAGTCTCAGTCAAAATTTTTCAGTTGGCACAAAAAGGTCGAATATTTGCAAAAACTGTGTGGGTTTAATTTTTTTTCTTTCGCGTGAGTTACCTGCTGTAAGATGTTTTTTGGCAGAACGATTAAGAAAAAATCTGTTCAATTAATTAAAAAGCTTTCGACCCCTCTTTTTGAACATTTTGTCTATAACCCTTTCAAAAGTAAGTATAGAAATTTAAAATAAATTGTACAAATCCTTTAAGTTTATCTGAAATTACAAATAAGGGAAATATCCTTTCATTAAACATCAAAGTATACGATCAATTAATTAATCATCTAATTACCGTAATTAATATTAGTATAAAAGCTTACAGAATGCGAATTTTATAAAATATCGATGAAATATTTGTATAATTTTTAAATTAAATTAGTTGTTTTTACAACAAAAAAATATATCTACATGCAAACCAAATTAAAATTGATGTAGGTAGATTAAGTTTTTCTCCCGTTTTATGTTAACAGCATTAATAATTTCAATTTTAATTACATTAAAAGCATCGAAACAAACTAAAGTGGATTATTTTTGTATCCTTTCAATTTCCATTTTAATTACAAAAATATAAAAGTCCGTCTCTAAAATTATATAAAAAAATTTAAATAAGGGCTATGGATACTCTTTTAATATTAAATTAGATTTTTAGAGCATATTAGTTAATCTAAATAGCTAATTAAATAGCTTAATAGTTTAATTTTAGTAGAAAAATGTTTCTGATGGAGCATAGAGGTGAAATTAATGCCAGACGACTCCTTAAGGAACTACAGTTGGGAGAGACTCGCTATGTTGTAAAATTGACTTAATAAAATTTTTTTAAATTTCGAATTATTTTAATAGCTTAATTATAGCAACTAAAAGAGGTGGTTTAATTGGTTCTGATAGATAATTTTACGCTTTATGGTTTTCATTAGAGGTTAGATTAGCGCCAAACTACTCCAAGGAGCTTTAGAGTCGGGCAAAGACTTTCAAACTAAACTGCAACCATTGCCCTTAAATTAAAGTCTTTAGTGTAAGCAATACTTTAACTGTATAAAAATATATTTTTTTTGTTAAAATAGCAAAAGCTTCTCGTTTATATTTTAGGAAGACATAAATACAAATGTAATTACAAAGATGTAATCGTAAAAATGTTTCGATTTACTTTTGTATCTGTACAAACGAATCTGCAGTCAGTTCATTTCTCAGACGAAATTTGTATTCTAGTCCAAAGCGGATATCTCCAGGACTTTTTGTTTGAAGAGGTTTCCATCAACTTCTCTTTGGCTTTTCTCCTTTTTTTTTGTTAAACGCACACTTAAACATCTCACGCGTTCTTCAGTTAGTTTTGTCTTCAAAAGAACTTTGTTTTCAGTCCGAAATGGTTTCGGATAGTAAATTGAAATGACCCTTCAAAGCTTCTGCGATGAATTTATTTTCAAAGAAACTCAAACGATGTGTAAAATTGAAATAGTCACATTTAGGAGAAATAAATAAATGATCAAATATTGAAAAAAAAATTTCCTTTCGTGGAAATTGGAGATTTAATTTCGATTCGAGCGTATGTGCGTTTAATTTGTTTTATAAATAATTTCAATTTGGGTGATGAATTTTTGTTGTAAAATTGAAATAGTTAAAATGTTAACTTATGTAAGACACTCACGTTCTTTCACGTACTTTATAGTTGAAGGAAATAAATCCTATTACCGGCTTTTATTGGCAGTTTAGCTAACGTAAAAGTTCGACTTGTTGAAAGTTGGATGTCACTGTTTCTACACAAATTCTCTGAGCTCCTTGTAAAAACATTGACGAAACTCGACAAATAAAAATTTTCTCTAAATTTATTTTCAAAAAAAAAGGAAATTGTTAACTTTTCAAAGCAATCCATTATGAAAAAAGATATTAAGTTGAGTAACCTCAATTAGGGTTGTGTTTTGTAACGACTTTTTACTTTGTATGTTAATTATGAATTAAAGCTAAACCAATTAAAATATTCTGTAACTTGTTACTAATATGAGAAAAGATACATGAGTATATAATAACTAAACTATAAAATTGCCCCAAGAAAGCAATTATTTTAAACGTTTAAATGAAATTCAAAAACTAGTAAAAGAAGCAACAATGTTGAAACTATTTCTTAACACATACCTATACTTTTAATGATAACCCGATTTGGATATTTCCTATTTATCATTATTAACTTAAAATATTCGGTTTCGTGTCGGTACATTTTTTTAAAACCATCACGACTTTCAAAGAAAAGTAACAGTAAAGTGACGATAACTTTAGAACAATTTAAAGCGTAAAATCTCAAGTTCATTAATAAATATAATCAACACGGTCAACTACTTAATTGAGCTACTCAAATGAGGTCTATCTCAGTAAATCGCTGCTACACTTGAAAAACGCTCGTCTAGTGCCAAACACTGTGCGCTATTTAGCCGCAACTTGTTCGTTAAGAAGGCGCATTCTAGCGAATGGGCGGGAAAGTTGATATTTAGACATTCCGCTCGTAACCGTTATAGACTTTAATATCCTGTTGATATCACTAATAGTCATAATTCCCGATCGGGTAGGGTTCAAAGAAGGCAATGACATATTTCTGTATAGGAAATAAGAGTCTAATTAGTGAGAAAAGTCCAATTGAATTTGGTGTAATTAAAAAAATACAAAGTATGTTGGATAAAACAATATTCCGCTCGTAACCGTTAGCGATTTTAATATCCGGTTGATATCACTAATAGTCATAATTCCTAATAGGGTAAGGTTCAAAGAAGGCAATGACATATTTCTATATAAGAAATAAGAGCCTAATTAGTGAGAAAAGTCCAATTGAACTTGGGGTAATTGAAAAAAACAGAAGATGTTATTTTTACCCAACATCCTTTGTTTTTTTTAATTACACCAAGTTCAATTGGACTTTTCTCACTAATTAGGCTCTGATTTCCTACCTACAAATATGTCATTGCCTTCTTTGAACTTCAAATTATCAAAAATTAAAACAATTAGTGATATCAACTGGATATTAAAGTTCTTAACGGTTACGAGTGAAATGTCTACATATCAACTTTCCAGCCCATTCGTTAGAAACCACCCTCTTAAGAGTTTTATTTATTATCAAATGGTGATATAAACACACTGTATATATTATAATGATTTCGTTCATTGACGATTGATTGTGGACCTAAAGTTTGATTTCTTCTAATACGTGCCATATAAAGACATTGTCTATCATGTCTTTCGAACGATAACACGAAAAAAATATATACTTAAAGCCACCCTTCTTATACCAAAAAGCAAAAACAATATATATCTCAAAACCAAATCTTAAGAAAAAAACACAACCTGGAAAAGCTATTTTCCTTGACCAATTTGCTATTGTTTGATGTCTTACAACCCTAATAGTGTATCTTTTCTTTACTTTTATGCACTATTTCATAGCTATTCTTTTTTCCCTCCTTTTAAGTATACTTGTTCTTTCTGATGAAACTTAATCAATACACAAGGATCCATTATCAGTTTTACCCTTAGTTATTTTATCTTCTACCATTTTTATTATATTATTATATGACGCATTCAAGTACTTCTTTTGTCAAATTTACTTCGATCACCAAACAAAGATCAGTTACTAGAATTACACACGTTAGATCGTCACGTGCTATTTCAAAGAGAGGTTAATAAACCATTGTCAAAATTTTACATTAAGGGTGGCTTAAATATCATAGTGGGAACGCTGGGATTACAGCTATATTTTAAAATTATTTCAATCAGAATTGCGATACGGCACGCAAACTAAAATTATTTTTCATTATACAGGATGGTTCAAAGAAGCAAAACAAAAAGAGAAATTTAGTAAAAACGATACTCTCGGTCGGTTGTCATTGCCTTCCGAGAGGACATTAATGGTCTTAAAGATATATTGACTTAAATTAAAGAAACACCCTCTTGAAATTCTTATACTCACTTAGGAATTACCCTGTATAGTAAATTAATCATTTTTTGTAAAGCAAATAAAAAGGAATCGCAAATAACTTAGTTAAAATTAAAAATAAACATTTATAAAGGATCTAATTATCTTCTTAATCAAATTGTATACCACGTACCTAACTATGTATGAGTGGAAGTCAAAATGAAAAGACACAAATCGTGTTGAAAATCTTAAAGCAAATATATTCACATACAAGTAGAAGTAAAGACGGGGTAAGAAGATTTTCTTCGACGACATATCCTGTTTAATTTATGTCTGCGAAAACTTACAGGAAACTACTAACTATTCGACGCGAATTTCAATTTCGTGTTTTACTTTTTAACGTAACACCCTGTTTTATGTGTTTTTTTTAGAAAAACCACGTCAAACGCAATTATAAATTCAAATAATTGAGAGGGAAAAGGTGAGTTGGAAAAATGTGATTGATGTTAAGGTAAAGTTAATAAATTATCGTCGACCTAAAAGAAAATTAATTTTCCATTTTTTTTAATGTACATTTTAATTAGAATTATTTTAAGAGCACGCTTGACATTTTCATTTACTTTTATAATCTTAAAAATGTAGATTTTTAATATTCAAAGTAAGCTTTAATTATGACCAAATTTTTCATTTTTTACAAATTTTTAAAACAAAATTAGTCTCAATATTATAACTTGGAAAGTTTATGAAGCTTTTATGAAAAATAAATTGTGAAATTATAATTTAATCTTGTAAACCAAAATTGACTTGAGAAATAAACTAACAAAAATCAAAAAATACACAGGAAACTAAGTAATAAATAGATGAAGAGTAGCAAAAAGTCTGCACAATAAATTTTGATCGATGATTTTCATTTATGTATAAAAGAATTTTCACTTAAAAAATAAATTTTTGTACGACCTGATCAAAAAGTACTATTTTACGCCTTCAATAGTGGGTATAAAGTAAGTCTTTTTTGCCCTATGGCCAAATCAAAATAAAAAAACAAGAACGCTATTAAATTTTTATAGTAAACGTCAACTTGACAACTGAATTAATTTGTTATTAATTAAAAGTATTGGTTTGTACAAAAAATATTGTGTGCAACTCTGACGTAAAATTCAATATTAGCCCTAATGTCAATGTTTCTCTCGGCTACGCCTCGTACAAACAATTCTCTTTCGATAGATATCACTACTGCTTTTATAATCAATTCCAATATTATTTCGCTATGTTCCGCTTCGATAGTAAGCACCCGCTACAGCTCAAATAGCAATTATAATTTATAATTAATGAGAAAAAAATTAGCAAGATCAATATTTTTAAAATTAATTTCATGAATATTTACCACGCAGAATACCTCAATGAAGGAATTTAAATTTTGATTAAGAAACCCACTTTGGCTCAAGAATTTAAAAATAACATGGTTTGAGCTGAAGTACACGAAATTGGGTCCACTAAATACATATTCGACTAGTGCATATTGCCCTGTTTAATATTTTTTTATGTATTTTAAGCACTAGTCGGTACTTAAATGTAAATAGGTAACATCTTGAAATCTAAAACATTCATACGAGCACTAAAATCTTACAGAGCTATAAAATCATCTCGAAATTGATGTAAGATCCTTTTCGAACTGTTACCATGCTGACAGGGAAAAATTCGAGGGAAAATCAGAAAGATTTTTTACCCAATAATCTAATTTTTTGTTGAAAGAGATACGTCAGATAAGAACCGCTGATTTGAAATCATCTGACAACCGCAACACGCTTCAATTGGAAAGATTATTTAGAACCCACAAGCTACTAAAAATAAATTAAGTGCTTCGACCGTGTTCTCTAATTAGTGCTTCAACCATGTGTCCCGATTTAAAAAAATAAGCGTGCGTTTTGGGTCGAAAATGCAACGCAAACAGGGTATGAGCTATGACCCAAAGAAGCTACTGCTACTGACGGACGAGTTTGCTAACTATCGGTTCACTACGTCAACCATACCAAATCACAAAACCAAGGTCAAATAAATGTCCAGAAGAAACATAAATCAGTGAAAACCTACTTGGTTACTTGGGGCACCGATTTTAAAGTCCAGAATTTTCAACATGCCGAAAACAGAAAATCAGATGGTTTGAGTTGATAAGAAAACGGCGGAGGAGCTTACTGATCACCGACCCAGTACTTCAACTATAAAATCAAAAAGCCAAGCTCAAACAAACCTTCAGTCGAAACACAAATCAGTGAAAACTAGCTTGGTTGCTTGAGACACTGATTTTAAATAAGTCATGAATTTTCAGCAGACCGAAAACAGAAAATCAGAGAGGGTTTAAGTCGACAAGAAAACGCTGGACGAGCTTGCTAAGCACCGACCCAGTACTTCAACTACAGAATCGAAAAACCGAGCTCAAACAAATGTTCAAAAGAAACACAAATCAGTGAAAACTTGCTTGGTTACTTGGGGCACTGATTTTAAAGTCAAGAATTTTTAACAGGCCGAAAACAGAAAATCCGATGGTTTGAGTCGACAAGAAATCGGCGGAGGAGCTTACTAATCACCGACCCAGTACTTCAACTATAAAATCAAAAAGCCAAGCTTAAACAAACCTTCAGTCGAAACACAAATCAGTGAAAACTAGCTTGGTTTTAAATAAGTCATGAATTTTCAGCAGACCGAAAACAGAAAATCAGAGAAGGTTCGAGTCGACAAGAAAACGCTGGACGAGCTTGCTAAGCACCGACCCAGTACTTCAACTACAGAATCAAAAAACCGAGCTCAAACAAATGTTCAAAAAAAACACAAATCAGTGAAAACTTGCTTGGTTACTTGGGGCACTGATTTTAAAGTCAAGAATTGTCAACAGGTCGAAAACAGAAAATCGGAGAGGGTTTTGAGTTGAAAAGAAAACGGCGGAAGAGCTTGCTAAGCACCGACCCAGTACTTCAACTATCAAATCAAAAAGCCAAGCTCAAACAAACCTTCAGACGAAACACAAATCAATAAAAACTTCTTTGAGTTTCAGTCCACAAATAATACCGCGGAAGAGCGTGATACCTGTTAATCCGGTGATTCAATCGTAGGCCCTAAAGGAGGTGGTCCTCAGAAGAAACGCATCAGGTGCTAGGCACTGAAACTAAAAGAAAATCAGAACGACCTCACTTAAGGTGTTTTAGCCGAAAGCGTGCATCCATGCTCCAATTACAGGTCCCAAAAGGAGCAACCGATATTTCGCAAATAAGGGTAGTCGTAACGGTAAAAAATAAGCTCAAACTGGTCTTCAGTAGAAACATATGTTAACAAACTCAGCACGCTTAAAGAAGAAAATTGGAAAAACTTAAGAGTTAGTCCACCGACAAGACAGACGAGTTTGCTAATTATTATAGAAGAAAAAATGCCAGATGTTAAGCACTAGAAGAGAATGTAAATAAAATTCAGACTATGCAGAATGCAATCAAGATGCCTGTCTTACGTACCTAATTAGGTTTTCTTCACTCCGAAATGAAAAACCGAATATATTATACGCACATCTATTTGAGAGCATCTAGGACGAAGTAGAAAAACTTACCACACACCGAGACAATCCATTAGGGCCGACGTACAATTCTGCTTACCTTTGATCTTGATAGAAAAACGTTCAAAAACGCATTTTTTGCATAAAAGGAAGCGAAGGGGAACTGATTAGTAAATTAACTCCTATCATGCGATTTATCATTAAAAAAACGCTTATGTACATTTTAATAACCGCCAATTGTTTTTTAAATGCCTACGCAAAAAGAAAGTTTCCTCTCACTGAAAACGATTTTGAATAAGGCGTTAACGGTACTCCAGCGAGTTAACCGAAACGAGAAAAATTGTTTTCAAATTATTCAAAAGCAAATTTTCAACTATATCCTATAAAATCTGTTTTGTACAATTTAACAATTTACTTTAAAATGAAAATAAACGTCGACATGTTCTAGATTTTTCCTACAACAAAGAATCCCAATGAATGAATTGTTGGCATTATTCGATACGCTCGCTTAAGTAATTTTAAATGAAATTTCGAACTCGTAAATGTTTGTCCTTTTAAATTGTTCCTCTTTTTTGTGTTCATTTTCAATTGCCTTGTCTTGAATTTTCAAATTTTCTTTTTTTTTGTATTCTTTAATTATTTGTCAAATTTGTAAATGTTGTACAGATAATGTATAAAGGTTTCAAAGTACACCCTAGGGATGAAAAAGGGTCAAATTTATTTGTAACTAAGAAAGTGAGCCTCTATTATCGTCAAGTTGCGAATACTAAAAGAGTTGATTTGGGTTTTCTTAAAAGACAAGAAAAAAGAATTCTATGGGGTATTTGACTGAAAAATAATTGAAGCTTCATTTTGTAAAAAAATTAGTTACGACTGCAGGGTTAATGGTAAAATAAAAGGACACCATCATTTTAGTGGAATGAGAGAATAAATGTTTCATTCTTTGATCATTAGGAACCCCCGCCCTCTTCAAATTGGGTCTACCGCTAGACCACGATCCTAGGGTTTTTACAAAATTAATTTAATCTACTAGGACCTTTCCTCGTATTACACGGTAATAAAAGGAAAGATGGTCATTTAATAATAAGTTTAAGTACAAAATTATTAATAAAAAATGAGAAGTTATCCAACTTTTCTGGAAATATCCAATATTTCGTTCAAAAGCCGACCAGTTTTTATTCAAAGATGAAAATTTGGAAAAAATGCAAAAATTCTTTTCAACCAATTGAATTGGAATCAAAGCAACTTGTTTTTAATATCGAGAAACAAAAAGGTACTTTTATCTGAAAGAGAACCGCGTCTTATCTGTTTGAAGCTGAAATTTACGATCTGAAGAAGTTTTAAAATAATTTTTAAATCTTTTTGTAAAATTATTCATTGTATTCATTCAAAAGTTAAAAAAGAAAATTGTAAAATGATTTTATTTAAATTGACCTACCCGGCTAGTTTAATTAAGAAAAATTCTCAAAAAAATTTTTTGAATTTCCACATGGTGGAAATTTAAATTGGGCTACTTTTAAAAAAAATCTCAAAAAAAATTTTGAATTTCCATATGGTGGAAATTTAACGTTTCTCTAAAATAATTGGAAAATTCGTTGTAATTCAGGAAATGATTTTAGAAAAGCATTCTCGTTTCTAGTTATTTGATGGGTTGATAATAAAAAAAAATTAATTCGGCTTCTCTGAAAAAAAAACCCTTTTATGTTGTTGTTGGATGTTTAGATGATTGGAAAATTCTACTCTATAACAAAAATGAGCAAAAGCTTGGAAAAACAAAAATTGAAAATGTTAGGTTAAAAAATTCGAAAATAAAAATCTTTTAGGCCCCCCTTTTATCACTATAAATTTTCCTTTTTTTTTCGGTTAAAAAAATTATTTGAACTCACCAGATGAAATTGAAAAATATCCAAAAATTGCAAAAAAAACAAATAATCCACACACTCAAAAATAATTTGCTCACAAAATCACAACACAAATCCCAAAAAACTCAATCATTTATGGTAGTCACAGTAGTCACACTTCACGATATTTTAATAAATAATAAAGGTAGCAAAGAAGTTATTAGGAGAACATCAAACAACAACACCAACGGTTAGCCACGAACTGCTAGATACAGATTACAAATAACTCCCTCCTATTATATTTGTAATTCCACATGTGGCTCTCAAGCAGGTTCTACATCTTATATTAATGATATAAGAAGGATGAATGAACTTGAAATTAGTGTTTTTTTAACAGAATATATACTTTACTAATGCCCCTTAATATTTTTATAACATAAAAACAAAATTCACATAAATTTAAAAATGAAATAAATTTAAGGCTCCCATCGATTTATTTTTTTTTAACGATTAGCTTGCTAAGGTGCCCTTTAAATAATAATTTGAATTTTAAAAATATACAATTATAAGGCATTAATTAATTTTAATTTGCGTTAAACTCCAGGGAGTTAAATTAAGTGCAAATCAGTAATTTCGGCTTAGGATGCGCTATGGCTATAGCCCTATAGCTTCCTAACAGTTCCCTTCCCTATAAGAGTTAACTAAAGGACCGCGCACACTTTAAATGGGAAAATGAGTATCGGTGAATAGTTTTAAAATTTAGGTATATTATAGTTAAAAGTCTTGTGAACAAAAGTCTCCATGGGCCCAACCCCAAAAAACATATCTTGACTGGTTTATAACCCCTTAAAGGGGGAAGATTGTAAAAAATATTTATACAGATATAATTTTTTTCGCTAAAATAAACATAAATACT
Organism: Malthinus seriepunctatus; assembly: GCA_963924605.1. NCBI lineage: Eukaryota > Metazoa > Arthropoda > Insecta > Coleoptera > Cantharidae > Malthinus > Malthinus seriepunctatus. The sequence goes on from OZ004602.1 coordinate 7,139,986, forward strand.
CTTGATCTCTGCCTTTAATATAATTAGCGGATTCAACATTGAGAATTTCCACGTTGCGTCACATTTACCCCCCCCCCTCGGGAAACAGGGTGCGTTTAGCACGACGTTCCATTAGAATTATATGGAGTTCTGTAAGAAATACAAAAAAAGTTATTAATAAAAACTTTCTTATCTCAAAATCGCATGTTGTAAAAATATTTTTAAATATACAGAGTGGTTCATTTAACCTGTTCGCCCAGTGTCATCATTTGACCACAACCTTTTTCATAGGAACCATGCATGATATTCAAAAAGTAACTTCGGATTATAATACTTATTTTTTTTGGATACGATATAATATTAAACATTTTAAGTGAATTTTCAAAAAATAGAAATTGTCTGGGCGTTAATGGGTTATTAAGTAACGATTATAGACGAAAGATAAGTTCTTGATTCCCAACCAGTTCCGATTTTTTCCAATATGTTTAGGTTTCGTCTTAAAACCCATTAACGCGCAGCGTCGTTATATGAGGCAGAAAGTGTGTCTGTCTGTGTTTATTTTTTTATGACCTTTTGCAACTTTTGACTTTTTTGTTTTTTATTATTTTTGGGATCCAAAAATTTCAAATTTTGTGCTTGGGCGTTAATGGGTTATTAATATCATCAGGAATAAAAAAACCGGGAGTGATAGACTGACATAAGTTTTTGTATTGAAATTCAAATTTATTTTTATAAAGTCTCAAACTAAATGACTTGGTGATCAAAACCGTACGTCGTACAGGACAGCAAAATATTTTTTTCTACGATCCTTTCAAGTAGTTTTGACTGTTGCGACTGTACGCATTGAATTTAGGTTTTTGCTTCCCAAAGCGATGTAAATCTCGTACATCAATCCCACCGATGACAAAAAAGTCTACGTCAAGTCATCTTTCTGCAGGGTCGTATAAGAAATTAATCATTCACCTCTGAAGGGACATTGTATTTTCCTCCCCGCCTGGTTCCACACAGCTAGACAGACCAAGAAACTAATCAACAAGGTCGACTACAGAAGAAGAAATAAACGCAGGTACGTAATTTTTTGGGCTACCCAAAAACTGGTTGGGCCACAAAAATATACTTATGTCAGTAGATTCTAACATCGTATCAAGTTTTCATAGAAGCTCAGTTTAACCTTATAAGGTCATAATTTGATAATTAAAATAAAGCTATTAAATTTTGATGCAAACTAAGAAAAAGATCGTAAATATCGTATAGTGTAGTGAACCAGGGTTTTACTGCGAAAAACCCACGGTTTGAATGAATTTTGATGAAATTTTTTATTGAGTTCTCAATACCCTAAATCAAAGTTTAACTGAAAAAAAGTGTGCATTTGCCTCATTGTTTTTATAAACTACTTCTTGTGAATTCAATTTTTATGTACTTTCTGAGATAAGCTGTTGACCATTGTTTTTGGTAACATCCTGCATACGGAGTGATTTTTTTAGTGGTACTAACATTGGGATCTCGGAAACGGTAAGAGTTGCGAGATTGGTTAAATTAGAAAAAAGTTGCATATTTTGACATGCTTTAAGAATCTTTTTAGAAAATTTCAAAATTCAAAATAGTTACTAAAATAACGCGAGAAAACTGAAAATTGTCAATTTAGTTTTTTGACTGTAGTTTGAAAACGGTTTACTTAAAAAAAATTTTTTTTAGGAGGTTAAAGGTCTATCAAACGATACCATACTTGACTTTTTATCACATCCACCTTATGGACACCTATTGTTTTTTTTGCAGAAAATTACACAGCTGACTTGTTAATTCGGATACCAAATGAGAACTTTTTATGTTGTATTTTTCTTAATTTATACAACTTTTCTAGGTTATGTTATGTTACGTTATGTTAATATGTCACTTAATGTTATTTTGTACGATGAAAAATAACGACTGTAGACAGACAGGTGCAAGGACGAACGTACAGACAATCAAACAAATCCGAGGTACTGATTGAAAAGAATCCTTTTTAATTATTTCAGACACGTAAATTTAATAAAATAGTGGGCGTTTATTGTGACGTTTATCGTGTAGTCTTTCCGTATCTGGAAACAGTGTCAGTTATACATAGAGTACGGCTATATTATGCAAATGGAAAAGTAATTTTATGATACATCGCCAATTTTTTTAATAAAGTAAAACTTATTTTCTTTTTCATTAAACGACAATTTGAAAAGCAATTTGTGCGTGATAAAAATAATTTTCTTTTTGGGATATGATCCCCATTTTTCACCACATTTCACCACATAGAGTTGAATTTAGTTTCATTTTTAATATAAAATTTGAGAAAAATTAATCTAAACGCCCCTTAATATTTTTTGTGTCAAAAAATCTAAATTACACTTCTTGAAATAAATAAATAGAAAAATATCAAAACTTGCAACATTAAGAAGTTGGCTTTAGAATGTAGAAAAGTATTTAAGGTTCACACTCGCATATATCTTCATTCAATTCCACTCTTTGCCAAGTCTTAATGACTAAAAGACATCTTCCCAGCTAACGAATATAAAAGTACGCTATCATTCAACACAGAACGTACAGTCGTCTGGGGAATCTCACATAAAAAATAGATTAGCTAGAATTTTTATTTTGCTCACTACGTGATGTCCTAATTAAGATCTAAATTTTATTTTATTCATTAACTTAATTACGTTTATGTTATTTGCATTTAAAAATTACTTACTGGTTACTATTTACACTTAAAACTCCAATCTTCATCAAACGAATTGCAAATAAAAGTTTAAAAAAAGGGAAGAAGTTGTATTTTGAAAGCTGCACATCGATTCAATTTGCGACACATACTAACTTCACTAATTCAAAAAATAAAAAAGTCTAATAAGAATAAAATTAAAAAGAAATTATAACCAGGCGAGACAGAACCATATGTCTTGTGTTTTTGTGTTAAAAAAATAATAAAAGGTTGTTTAAATAACATGTTTAGTCTTAATTAAAGCAAACGAAATGCCTCGAGTGTTTGCCTTGCGAAAATATCCTTAAGGACCTTCAAATACTCCAAACTCCAAAGCACGTACCATACAATTACAAACGACTCGTTTTATTAAATAAAGTTACCTGAAGATTCACAAACTTGTGAAAATTCCTTAACAGTATGCAATTTATGACGTCATAAATGATGTTATTTTGTAACACGAAAATTGAATGTTTTTGTACACTAAAGAATACAAAATTAAAATCGTTTTTTATCTTAAAGAACACATTTGTTTGACGAATTCATTATTAAAACTTAAATGAATCCACCTTTTAGAATAAAAACCCGAGTTAATTAAAACAAACAAAAGTCTTTAAATAAACGAAGTTTTATTCTCAAATTCTCAAAGTGCTCGAGTATGCAATTTACAACAAACGACGTCTCAAGTTTTATCAAAGATGCATAAAACTGCATCTTCAGGGCATCCCTAAAGGCATTAACATTTTTCTCAAGTTACGAGATATTTGTAAAACACACCTCGCTAATGTAGATTAACAGAGGTAAAATTAAACCTTTTTAAAATAATCATAAATGGGAAAAGTGGTAATTTGATTCCTATAGGTTCTAAGCATACGCAGAAATATCAGGAAAAGGTCTCCCCCCAACAAAGTCTACTTGTAAGTCCTAAGAGAGCCAAAATCCTTTTCAAGTAATTTCAAATGTAGAATGGGACCACCTTCGCCAATTACGCAAGGTGAGAAGCAGGGTTAAGGAGTAGTAGGTGCAGTAGAGTTTAAGTGATCGAACTACCAAAGAAATTACCCCCCCCCCCTGCCTGTCCAAAAGCAATCGTCATCAACTAGTCATACAGAAGGCTTTAAGATGTTAATTTTTGTTGTTGAACGATGTAAACTGACGAAATCAATGACGCGATATTGGATCCTCCATTGTATAGAACCCTGATGTATAAGAAAAGTGGCTCTTTATCTTAAGAACATTTATTTTTTAGGTCAATTTGTTGTTGAACTACATAGGTATGTAAACTGACGAATTGAATGACGCCATATTGGATTCACTATTGTATTAACCCTCTGATGTACCTATAAGAAAAGTGGCTTTAACTTATTAATTAATTATTTGAATTAATTAATATATAACCCTGTTGCCTTCAGCAAGCCCCTGATTTTCCCTCGTACACTAGCACTCAGTGGCCTCTCCCTTCATAGAGAGGTCTCGGGATCTGGTGTACGAAACCTTATTTTTCGTTTCCAGGTCAGGTGTCTGTCCTTAAAAGTCTTGAGAAGAGGTCTAGTGGTCTGGTAACAGGAATTAACCGTGTGCTTGTGTCTTCCAGGTCAGATGGTCTATCCCTAAAAGTCTGGTTAGGTCTTAGGGACAGGTCTGGTAGTCTGGGGATTCGACTAACCCTCCCCGTGTCTTCCAGGTCAAGTGGTCTCTCCTTAAAGGTCTGATAGGTCTTGAGGACAGGTCTGGTGGTCTGGGGATACGCTCATCCCTCCCGTGTCTTCCAGGTCAGGTGGTCTTTCCTTGAGGTCTGGATAGGTCTTGAGAACAGGTCTGGTGGTCTGAAAGAACAGTAGCTGAGTTAAATGTTAGAGATTTGTATTTTGTCATTTATATTTTTTTTCATTAAGAAGGTTTTTTTTTTATTTTTTTATTTTGTACGCGTACCTTTAAGGTACATAGCATTATTTAGACTTAGTTTTGTATTCCATCCGCAGTGTGTTTTCTTTCTTACTACGAACCCCCGTCTCCAACTGAGCGACGCTTAAGGGAGATTCAATGCAACACCCGGTTTTCGGTGTTACAAACTGACGAAACTTAACTTAAGAAAATTAATTTTTTAGGTCAAGTTGTGGTTCAACGATGTAAACTGACAAAACGAATGACGCCATATTGGATCCGCCATTGTATAGAACCCCGATGTACAAGAAAAGTGGCTTTAATTTAAGAAAAATTATTTTTTATGTCAATTTGTTGCTGAACGATGTAAACTGACGAAATTAATGACGCCATATTGGATCCGGCATTGTATAAAACCCTGATGTATAAGAAAGTGGCTTTAACTTTTAAAAAAATTATTTTTGAGGTCAATTTGATAGCCAATTATGTGAAATTTTGGAGCAGAATGTGGATTTTTATTTCACTTTATAAAAAAACAATGAAAATGCTTGAAATAATTATATTTCGTCGAGTGTTATCCATAATAATATTGAGTAAAGCTCTCGACCTCTCCTCAATTTATATTTTTCTTTTGAAGCAAAAGAAAATCTAAATCAAACTAAGTTTCAATCCTACAAAGGTAAACAAACCTATTTTTATAAAAAACTTCCAATTTTTATATATAATTCATTGGTGGACAATGGATTCTTAAGGTTTTTTCTTCTTTTTTCACTAAAAGAAAATTGAACGAACAATTTTCCTTTTTTTGTATAAGTAGCTATAAAAGTGCCACTAGAATTTATTTAATGTCAATGTAAAGTTAATATAAAGGTGAGCTTTTACTTTAAAGCACATAAAACTGTTTATGCTCTATTAAAGTTACAACAACAACAACTTTAAATAAACCTTAAAATGGCCTAATTTTAAGACCCTTAAATGATTGATTCTCATATTAAATAAAATTCCCATAATGGTGCACATTTCTTACTCTAGTTTTGGTCAATCTAATGGGTCATTTTGTTTTTCAGTTCAGACTTTCTTCGGATGTGCTTGATAATGATAATACATTTTTAATTATTAGGGTGGTTAAATTAATCGACTATCAAAAAAATGCAGCATTGATTTAAGGTAGTTTGGAAAGTTCCAGAAAGCTGGATCCAAGCTCATAGAGAGTGAAAGCAGACAAGCAATTATCTAGTGCCCTCATACCATGCGTTCCGGCTCAGCATACGAAACTTCACTAATAAATATATACATATATATAATAAATAAATACATGGAAGTACCAAAATAGGTTCTTATAAGGCACATTCAACAGTGGAGGACAGCGGGTGTACAATGTACATAATACTTAATACTTCGCAAAAACCAATGAAGCCATTGCAATAACTGCAATCTAAAGAACCACTAACGGAAATTGGAATATTCAAAATGGCAGACCCAATATGGCGGCCATTAGGTGTAGTCTGAACACTGTACATAAAACCATCAAGAATAAAACCTAATAAATTTTGTTTGTTACCCACCATTTTAATTACTAGAATACCAAACCTCAAAATGGCGGATTTAATATGGCGGACGCTAAGTTGAACAATTTTATGGCCTCCCCCAAACAAGTTATAATTATTTATCGATTTGGTCATCTAAGGTTTTATTGTTCCATAAAATTTTGTTAAAAATTAAGTACAAACTGCATAATGATCGTGGGGAAAATAAAATAAAATTAGAAACTTTTCCGTTATTTTAGTTTGTTGAAGTAGAACAATTTCTTAAAAACGTAATCTTACAATTGTCAAATATATAGGGAACACAAAAGGTCGCAAAATGTGGTGATAAATGTCTTGTTTATTTTGTAAATGGCGTTATCTACTTCCCGTTCTTTGTTGTCGTTCCCGATAGGAATCTGATTGCGCTTCAAATCTTGGCCGATGAAATAAATTTACGCTTTCTGTATAAAATACTTTTATACAGTAATAATAATAACAGTAATAATGCAATAAAAAATAACGAAGTACAAAACAATTTTTTTGATTAATCACATTGCCAAAGTTCTCAATTTGGTTGTTTATCAAATTACTTGAGTTGAAAGTGATGATAAAAGCCTCATATGGTTCAAAATGGTACATTTAAAGGTGTAAATCGATTAGACCCAAAATAATTTAATTTTAAAAGGTGCTTGTTTAACAAGTTTAACGCTTAAGGGTAGAATTTCTATTAAGATCTTTTTAATAGAAAAAACGAGGAAATGAAAAAAAGAAAATCTTTTCCTTTTCCGAAAAGGGTTTAAAAAATATACACTCGACAAAAAATAATTAATTATTCGTGAAACAATAAAAAGATCAAATTAATCAACAAGGGTCAAATTAACAGAATAATTTAATTACAGAGTTTTCGCACGATAGACATTTTAAGAGGAAATTTTTTACTTTAAGAAAAAATTGAAAATTAGCACAAATATTATAGGTACTAATTTTATAAAAAATAAATTTTCTTTGCACCTCATTTAGAAAGAAAAATAAATCCCAATAGTTTCTATAGTTTTTCTTTTATGATTTATCCGATTTTTTAGAAATTGCACACTTATTGTAGGTAGTTTAGACTTTAATTTACGGGCGTAAATAATTATTTAATGTTTGGTAAGGTATTTAGGATTTTCCAGGATAAGCTTACTCGTTATAATGATCTTAGAAGTCCCTTTAATAACCCCAAGTACACAATTAACAAAAATTCTTGCAGCATTAGGGATCCTATGTAAAATATTATGTTACCTTAAAATCAGCGTCCTGTGGCGATCGTATATCACTGCAAAAAAAAGACAAAATTAATAATTAATAAATTCAGGCATAAATTAATTTAGTTTAAAATTTTCCATAAGGAGATTAATTAGGTGCTCTATTATTTAATCAAGTAAAATATTTTTGAGGGTCAGGTCTCTAAAGTCATGGGTCTTTTAAATCCGATAGTGATCGGCTTAGTAAATAATTGGGTCAAATCTTTAAGCAGTCTGTAAAGAGCCGAATAAGCGCCAATAGAGCAAACTAAAGCTTTAAACTAAACACAACAAGCTCGAAAATAGGGTTTTGTTCTATAGAAGAGAGGGTGAAATATTTACATATAGTACCTCTAATCACAATAGAATACCTACACATTAACATCTAACAATGAAGGACAATCAAAATCAATGTCTCTCGACTAATTCAACACTTTTCAAATATTAGCCACTCTGTTGAGTTTAAAATGTAAAAAAGAGCACTTGACATTATTATCCTAAATAAATGAAATAATTTTAAATTTTTCTCACATAAATTTAAAAATTAATTTAAAAAAGTCAACAAATTATACCAAATAAAAAGTAGACAAAAGAAGAAAAAAAGGAGCTTTAATAACAAAATGAAATGACACGATCTACATTTGTTAAATTCCAAACTTCTACAGCTCGGTTTTAAACCCATTAGGTTGATGTTTTTATGTTAATTCAAGTACTTGGTAATGAGACTTATTTATTTCTTCAGCATGGAACATGTTCAAAACAGATCAAGATGTATATAATGTTTTTTTATTTTTTTTTGTGTAAGTTAAATAAAAAATAATTATTTCACAAGGACACTAGTAATTTTCCTAGTTGCTCCAATTTTCCGACTTACTTACAACACTGTTTAGTTATTAAAATACATGGGGTGATCATCGAATATTATTAAAAATGTAATTGGCACAATTACATCAAGCAGTAACGGATATCTCGGCCTTCGGCCTCAACTTCGCGCCTTGCTGTCCACACTGCAAGATTGTTGGATAAGCAACGTTTAAACTCGATTGTCTGCAAGTTTTGATCGAGACAACTTATAATTTTCAGAAGTTACCAGTACAAGTTTGAAGAAACTAGTACTCATTTACAAGAGATAAAAGTACTTTTGTAATTTTTCTTTTCGTTTCGCCATAATAGTGCAGTCAAATAAGATGAAATAAAGGGATAACCGCGGAATGATAGTCAGAAAGCTAAATATTTGCATAAACTTATATCTCCGCGCAATATTTCGAGAACGGTTGATCGCAAAAAAATTCAATTACATCAAATTTGTAGGGAATTTTATGATCTACAAGTTTTATAATAACCTCTAATGACGTATGATGCATAATAAATGAGATATTTGCAAAAAACGACGGGTTGTGACCTTTAACTATAAATATCTTCACACGAGACTGACACGAGATTGTATGATACTTTTGAGCAAGTCTTTAGAACGTCAAAACATAGGTTCATGCAAATATTTAGCTTTCTGACTTTCATTCCGAGGTTAAACCCTTATTTGACTGGACTAACAACTTTTCACCCAATCTATATCATCTAAATGTGGTTAAACAGTTTAATGAAAAAATCGTATATAAAAATTCTCAAAAATAATTTCCTCAAATAAAAAGAAAACATATGACTAAAAAGAGAATTAAATAGTGTTCACAGCGATGTGTCACTCGGCTCCCATTCTCAGATTCTTACAAACTTTTTTAAGGGTTGCTCCTCCTGCTTATCGTATAAAGTAAAATGGGAAAATTTATCATGTTTGTGTGTCCTAATGGGAACCCAAATTGACGTGTCGACGTTTTTCAGCTAACTTTTTGCGAATGAAATACTCCAGGTAGAAACTTTAAATTGGCCTATCCTGTATAAATATGTACAGGGTGTTACACAAGTCTCTAATCGAGATTTTCAATGTTAACGATAGAAAATTGATACTAAGACGAGTTTTACGATGAAATAGGAATTTATTCACCCAGGGAGGAAAGTGCAACTTTTTCTTCGAGAGTTGAGAATGCAGGAGCACGAGCGTAGCGAAAAATGCAACCAGCCTTAAAAGAAAAAGCAATTTCATGCAAAGCCGTCGTCAAAAGCGTCAGGGTCGTAAAAAGCAGCTTTTACCCTCAGTATTTGTTAAACTTTTTATTAACCCTGTTGGCAATTAAACAAACAAATAATTATTAAAACAAAACTGTAGAAGTTGAATCATAAATATTTAATGTAAATTAAATCCTGTAGCCTAAAGTGTTTGAAAATTAGTGTAAAGCCTTTGTTTAAAATAATTGAACCAAACTGCATATATTACGCAACGCAAAATGAAATAAATAAACATACATTTTGCTTTTACTACACTAGTTATAAAATTACTAAATTGCCTGTAAATTAAATTGTCTATTGTAAAATTAGAATATTGTGAAAAGTCCTTTTTTTTAAAACAAATAATTTCATTAGGTTAATATTTCACGAAAATGGCTTAAAAGAAATTTGTTCTTTTAAATAGAAATTTGATATTAAAAACTTCTTTCATTTCCTCAAAATATACAGTGTGTCCCATTTAGCTACGATTGTAGAAGACGCTTATTGATCAACTAACAAAATATCTATTGAAAATAGCAATTACAAAATCCATCTAGAACTTCACAACTCCATGGATGTAAAACGTTATGAGAAATAAGAATACGAATATAGAAAGTAAGGGAATAGAAGAAACAACAAATGTGGAAGTCTTGTCGAGAAGAAACGAATAAAGAAAAATAACGAGGGATAACCGGCTATTGGAGGGTTGTAGAAAATAAACAAAAAACAACTAGTGCTTGAGATCTTCATGAGCCAGTCATCCGTTCCAGTAAAAAAAATTGAGAAGGGTCCATGGAAACAGTAACTGTCCACCCATTGAATATTAAAAAATACCCCCTACTCTACACGAAAGAGTCATTTAGCTAATAATATGAATTCTAATGGAAGAGTAAATATAGCAATTTCTGGTCAATTTCTTCAATAGAAATGGTAGCTTATACTCCCACTTATAAGAAAAGATCATGACAGCCAATGATAATGTAAACTCGACGAAATGAATGAGTCATCGATAGATTTCCAAAATGTCGTTTCCGTCGCATTTTCTCTTATAGACAAAGGTTATTGCTAACCCTCCTTCCGGATGTTTTATGTTCTAAGGTTTCACCATACACATTAACCACGATTAGACATTTTAATGAATTTTAATAAACGTAGCAATTTAATTACTCATTATAAAATTTATTAATTAACAATAAACTACACAATACGAACTTGGAAACAACTAAAATGGTATACTAGATGTGTATAAATTGATAACCGATAGGACGTCAATAAATTACACCTATCGTTTTCCTTTGTAAAAATATTTTTCAATGGGGAATTTAGGACCTTGTAATAATTCTTTAGAAACATCTCAACGGTGCTATAATCATAAAATGATCTCCTAGGCCCTTTTAGAGGTTTGAAAGGTCCAGATTGCAATTGAGGCCCTCTAAAACCATATCTGTGGTTGTAAATGTTTATTTACAATTTTCAAATGGTGATCTTAGGGCTCAAGACTGTTTTTTCTAGTGTTTTCAATTAAATAAATAGTATTTGGTGCTCCCTTTTTGACGAACTCTATACGGTGATACCTTAGATTTCATGCGCAAGCTCATAGAGTTTACTTTTTTTACTAAAGCAAAGTGCTTTACTGGATTATACTCTATAAGAATACAGGCGAATATCCCTTTTAAGGATAAATATCTTATATTTGGAATCGCAAATAACCTTATAAAGCCTTAACATGACCATTTAACCCTAGGATGCATAACATGGGTATTTTTCACCCACACGAACATTCAACTTCAAGTTTCAGCCTCATTTTTCAAAATTTATTAATATGCTCTTAGAACTGCATTCTTTGAAGTGTTTTTTAAGTTATTAATGAGTCAGTAATAATCAAAAATATTTATTTTTGTTTATACTCGAACGTTTTTCAACTTTTAGGGCTTTTTGGGTAATATGAGAGTGGATATGTAAATGTTGTGGTTTCATTGTTTTGCCGTTAGTGCCGTTATTCTTTTGCTTGTGACTTACTAAAACTTTTTAATTATAGCAAATTATAATTTGTTTATTCAACTGAGAAATTTCTGTGTAAGAAAATCCCGAGAAAATCCACGTAAAAATGTCGTGTATGTTTCACCCATGTTATGTAAATGTGTATTTCGTGAGAGTCATGCATCCTAGGGTTAAGACAAATTAGGACCTTGCAATATTTTTTTGGACTATCTCAATGGTGCTAGAATCATAAAATGACCTCCTAGGCAAAATGCTTCACTGGATATAGTGGAAACTAGGTGAATATCGACCACCTAAGGCATTTTTTATATAAGAAGTCTCTAATTCAATAAATCTGAAATTGTTTTTTATGTCCAGTATACTTCCATGCTTCTTAGAATCATTGTAAAAATTGAACATAGTAACACATTCCTCCAAAAATAAATGTAAAAGTCAAGCAAGTTTTTGAGGGGTAAAATCGACCCGCTGGGTAAAATCGACCATCAGGTAGGATAATATCGACCAAAGTATTAATTCATATAATTATTATTTATATTTTAACATATTTAAAAAATATATAAAACATTAAGAAACATTAAAACTATTCCCTTAGAATGCCTTAGACGGTCTTGTACCGTACTATTACGGGACTTGGTACATACCGGGTGTCCCACTTAGCATGCTCACCATGGGGATCTCGTAAACTGTAAAAGGTACGAAGTCGGTTAAATGACACCAAATGTAGTCTTTTTTATGGCCAACTCAATCCTACTTTTGTTTTGTGGAAAATATTATTAGCACTCTAGATATTTACAAAAAACTGAAGAAGTTCATTTTCTTTAAATGCCTATAACTTTTTTATTAATCAAGATAATTTTAATTTAAAAAAAAATGATAATAGGCACTACTAAAACCTATAAATTTACTATACAAAAGAATTTTTTTATTAGGCCGTTTTGGAGATATGATGCAAAATTATATTTTTTTAAATGCAAACCTAGTATTAATATTATGTTATTGCATATCTAATTTTTTTCTCTTTTCAAAAATATAAGGGTTGATAGGCTTAATTTTTCAAATTCTGGTTTGGTAACATAAAATTAAATAATAAATTTGCTATTTAATGTTAAAAAATTTTTTTTTAATCAAATATCCCTTGAAACAATCAAATAAAAAAAAAACAATTGAAATTAAACATAGAATATCAAAAAAAAGTGTAAAAAAAATTTATGAAAAAATACTAAAAAAATAAAAATTTTAAAAATTTAAAAACGTATATTTTTGAAAAGAGAAAGAAATCAGCTTTGCAACAACATAAAATTGAGGTTAGGTTGGCATTTAAAAAAATGTAACTTTGCATCATATCTCCAAAACGGCCTTATAAAAAAATTCTTTTGTTTATTAAATTTATTAGTTTTAGTAGTGCCTATTATCCCCTTTTTGAAAATTGAAATTATTTTGATTAATAAAAAAGTTATAGGCATTTAAAGAAAACCAACTTTTTCAGTTTTTTCTAAATATCTAGAGTGCTAATAATTTTTTCCAAAAAACAAAAGTAGGATCGAGTTGGCCTTAAAAGAGGCTACATTTGGTGTCATTTAACCGACTTCGTATTTCTTACAGTTTACGAGATCCCCATGGTGAGCATGCTAAGTGGGACACCCGTATATGTCGATGTCGCTTTTCTAATTCCTCGTTCATATGCTTGTGCGGCTTCTACGACGAGATGATTTCCTTACCTATTTTTTAGGCATCTAGGGTACATAAATCAACATAAAAAATCATTTAGTTTAATATCGACAGAGATGGTCAATATTACCCCATGAGCTGTGGTGAGGACTTTTTCAAAGTATAATAAAGGCAGATTGTTCGTTTGATTATATGTTAACTCAAATTGTTAAAACAATAGCTATTGATTAGAAATAGAAATATGCAATTATTTTTATTAAAAATATAATAAAGAAAACCGTAAAAACTTATTTTTTAGCACTGTAAAGCGCATGTACGACACAAACATTTGTTATGAGTAGCAAATGTTTGCAACATGAACCAAGAAATGATATAGCATGCTTTATTTTATTTTTTTACGCTTACGCTAATCTGTAGGGCACTGGTCTATATTGGACAAAAGTTGATATTCACCAACTTTCCCCTACTGTGTATTTACAATAGAAAATTAAATAAAACATCCGGTATGTCAGTTACAAATAAAATGTCCAATTTGTCGCTATTGGTAGCAAGAGTAAAAAAATTGTACTTTTGTTTAAAGACGCCTTTAGGGCATATAAACGCTTTTAGCATACGGCAATTTTCTAACGAGAACTTCTTTTGTTTTAAACGACTCAAAATTGTAGTAATTTTACAAGAAAATCATTCGTTTAATCTTTAACTTTAATAATACAGACCATTTTCAATTATTTTCTGAAGTTAGAAAATTTAATTATTATTATTAACATCAAATAAGAGATAAAAGTGGTTAAACATTTATACGTATATTGACCTCAAATCGTATAATTAATATCTACTGTAGATACAAGCACGAAATTAACAATAATTAAAAGTTATTTAATTTAATAAATTTACAAATACCCACAACCTTTATGTTGTGTTTAGACTACATGATTTTTGCTATGCTTTTTCATATGACAAAATTTTTTCTACAATCTTATGCAAATTAATAGGAACCGCTAAAATTCGTCTATTATTTTGCTATTATAGGCTTATTATATTTCTTATGACCAGATTCATAAGAAAAATCTTATAGTGTGAATAAAAAAATATTGTCTATGACTATTAAAAATCACATGAAAAATCATAGCAAAAATCATGTAGTCTAAACACAACTTTATACGTTAGTCAAATCCAGTTAGAAAATTAATTAATTTTTGTAGAACTTATAAAAAAATATAAGAATAAAAATTTTCAAAGAAAACTGTCTATAGCGGGTGTAAACTGTCCTTTATTACATAGGGAGAGAAATGGCACGTTAAGCACATTTATTTTCTCGAATATTGCCCCCCTTCTAACAAGAAATAGTCTAAATTAAAAGTATAATGTAATCATTGGCTCATACTCACGAGGATGAGAAATTTATACGAATTTTCACGTGCCAAAAACCTATTCTACACCCAAATACCTATTGAAACACACAAATGTTTCCTTAAAAAGAAACAAATTTAAATTTAATAATTGAAATAAAAATTAAATTGCCCCTTGCCCATTCAATTGATAATTGATGTACAACTTTAGTAATTGCATGTCTGCAATTTGAGATTAGGTCGCTCAATTTAACGTTGCAAATAAACACACTAATTTACATAAAGTTCCACAGTGTCCATTAGTTAACAAATTGCCCTTACAACTCCCTACATTAAAGTAAAAATTTCAATATTATAAAAAAAATTTGCAACAAACTTTTTTTTACCTCGACGCAAAATGTATGGAGCTTTTAAAGAAAAAAAAAAGTTAAAGTGGGTGCATTTTCATAAATTCCTTATGAGTTTAAACTGACGTCAATTTTAAGGGTGGGATTGAAAGTGTTTATATGAAATCTCTGATGTATAAAAGCTTGCCCAATCAAAAGCTCTTCGTTGCCGAGATTGAAAATTAAAATTGTATAACTTTGTTGTTTAGTTTGTGGTGTAGCGCACAAAGTTCGCTACAAAAGCCTCCGTTAAAAGCATATGTTTGTACACATAAAAACAAGTAGTTTGTTTTTGACCCGTGTCAATAAATATCTTACCTATTAAAATTTAATTACAAAGTCAAATTATTTAAAAATTTTTAGAAATTTCTATTAAAAATCGGTCAGAAAACACTGAAATTAGTTGTGGCATCATCTTTTTCCCACTAAGTGGAAAATTTACATCTCATAGAGTAAGTAAAGTAAAGAGTATGTTTATAATAATACAATGAAGACTACTTTTGACCAAAAGTACCTAGAAGACAGTTTAGAAAGACATTTCTAAGCTTCAAGTCACTAATGCCGTTGGCTGAGACATTTTGAAAACCAAAAAGTCTACCAAGAGAGACCTAACGACATTTAGAACAGATAGCTTTGATATAAAGGGGTCTAAAAGCTCTACAGGCAGTGAAGTAGTGCTAAATCAAAAAGAGGGAGGGGGGGCTCTTCCCCTCTCAGGTAAGACGGATTAAAGTAGTTTGTCGCCCGAACCATGAACGTCTAGGACGAACTGGGATACATGGAGAAGAACTTACTTTTAGCTTTCCAGGAGGGTGGCATCTAGTAAACGTTCGATTTTTTAAATACCTGGATTAAAAACTCCAAGGGCGCGCTCCGCTTGAAATAAGAAGTGCAGAAGCGTCGACCCCTTGCGCTCCCGCCCACTACACCACCTCTGTCGAGGTACAGGCGACAGAACGTATGACTCCCGTTTAAAACCCTGTAGATGATCTGACCACTCGACACTACAGACGGTCAGAGGCTCATATAACCGCATCGAGAAGCCACCCTCCAAGCACCCAATAGAAAATTCAAATGACATGTACATAGAACCTGATATCACGCCTGATCTGACCAAATCTGATCGGATCGGATCGTCTGTAGGGGCCTATGAATCTCTGAAGTGCGTTATACAGGGTTGTATAAAAAGTATCGGGAACAATTTTTGCCTGACGTGACTGTACGTGTAGTGGGTCTGAAGGTCTGACCTTCAAAACACGCCAAGCGTCAGTCACCTGCGAGCGTTTATTCAAGCTATGTTGAGTTTTGTCGAGTGACTCGGTGCAAGCTCAAAATGCAGCGAACGATTGAACAGCGGTACGCCATCAAATTTTGTTTTGGACTGGGTAAATCGGGTACGGAGACGTTGGGCATGATTCGCCAAGTATTCAAGAATGAAAGCATGTCACAAACTGCAGTTTTCAAGTGGCACAAGCTCTTCAAGGATGGCCGAGAGAGTTTAGCTGACGAGCCCCGCGCTGGACGGTCGTCGACGTCAAGAACACATCATTATCATTGAAAATTTAGCGATGCATCACGACAATGCACCCGGCCACACCTGCTCCAAGGTGACAGACTACCTGACGCAAAACGGTGTCGCGACGATTCCCCAACCCCCTTACAGTCCCGACTTGGTCCCAGCAGACTTTTTTCTATTCCCAAAAGTGAAATCCTCCCTCAAAAGACTCAAAAGCCCGACCACTCGACAACTCTACAGACGTCTGATTTGGTCAAACGGTGATAACTCTGAAGCTGAGTAAAAAAGAAAGCTAAGGAACAATTTTAGTAGCTTTTGGAATTTTTTAGATGTTACCTAAGAGCAAATAGGATTTTCCACCCTCTTTCATATTCTATGCATTTGGAAAACGTTTTTTAATGAAAACGCAATTTTAAGCCGAACAAAAATTTTCCAAAATAAAAATCAAATTATTTTAATGGTTTTCAAAAAAAGTTAAAAACTACACGTTGTCTATGAGACAGTGAGTTTTCCCATGATAAAACGTTCGTAGATAAATCCCAAGCCGAAGAGAAATTTTTAAATTAAAAATGAAACATTTATGAACCAATGTGTATTTCTATTCTTCATTGGATGGATGTAGATGTGAAGAGATCTTTCAAAACTCTCTGTTGTCTCACACGAGTGTCTTAAAAGTGAGTGTTTGAATTTTATTTAAACTAATGGACTTTTTCATCATCTTTGACGACCTATAAACGTGGAGACACTTCTTAGATAGATGTGAAGCTGCATATAAATTCATTTTAAAAGGATAAAGACAAAAAGCCACTCGGGAATCTAGAAAGACAGTTTGGGAATGTTTCTGAGTTTGTATTTGGGTCAATATTCTTGTAAATCGTCCCCACTCGTCTCCTATTTCCTTCCGAATAAAACTGTTCAAATAGAAAAAGCTTGTTTGAGTAAAAATCTTTTCGTAAAAAGTAAAATAAGTCTCGAAAGTAATTAATTTTTTTGAAATGAAAATTTTTTACAAACTTCGTTTTACATTAAATAATAATCTTTCATCAAAACTTTTATTAGATATAAGGAAATTGAAGAAAAGTTCTTTGAACGTATACTTCGGGAGGTAGTGGAAAGTAGAAGTGTCAGAGATAACAAGTTTGTGTTTTCCTAGGATTAATGTTCGTCATCCCGTAAAAGTTTTCAGATGTGTTAAGCACAAACTTGATTCTCACTCCTTGATTTAAAATTACTCCTAGATGTCATCGTTGACGGTTTTCAACTTAAACTTGTTTACGTGTTTCCAAAACTTATACTTTTCCCTCGACTTTTCCGATATTAAATGTACTTTTGAAAGCGAAATTAACCATTTCCCAAAAACATACAATTTAAATTTTAGTCATTTTTCAAATTATTATTTTATTTTCACTAGTTCATGAACGCGCGCTACCTTCTCTGTCTGTTTATGCCTCTCCTATCTATGAATATCATCTGTCAATCTCATCTGTCTAATATTATGTCATATCGTCTCATCTGTCATCTCAATGTATGTAATCTATCAGTCTCATCTGTCAATATCGTCTGTCAGTCTCATCTGTCAATATTATCTGTCATTTCATCCTATCTGTCACTCATCTTACCTGTCAAATTCATCTGTGAGATGAGATGACATATAAAATGACAGATTTGATTACAGGTCTTATAAATATGAAATGACAGATGCAATAAACATATGATAACCGATGGATTGGCAGATGGGATAACAGATGATTCCCTTGACATAAGAAATGACAGATAAAATTTAGCATAACAGACGGCTCCCTCTATAGTGACAGATTTACATTTGACATATAGTACCTATGGTGACAGATTACCCTCAATCTCCATTTCTCTAAACCAATTTCTAAAATGACATATGGGATGACAGATGGGTTAACAGATAGAATGATAGATAATTCCACCTGATATATGGAATGACAGATAAAATTGACATATGGTGAGAGATGACCTTGACATTAACATATTTTTGGTGACTAATGAACCCCCTTTGACATCGATATGACATTGACATATGACCCCCTCCCCAGACATTGACATATGGTAACTATGGTGACAATACTACATGACTAGAGCCAGGATTTATAAGCATTTATTATTTCAAAATAAGCGCTTCAAAAAGTCTAAAAAAAGCTTTTAAAAAGCACTAAAAACCAAAATTGATCATCAAAATTTAATTTTTATTCAAAATTTGAATTATCATTTTGAAAGAAAATTATATGTATTTTCCAAATTATATATATTGAAAAAGATTGTAGTCTGCTGTAAGCGTATTTCTAAACCGAAAATCTTCACTCTACCTCAGCCCATATAATAGGAGTTCTGGTTAGATGTGCGGGGGGGGGATAGAGATTTAAAATACTGAAAAAAACACTTGTTATCCAAATTATTCAAATTTTAAGATAAAATTAATTTAAAAGTTACTAAACTTTAAAAAAAAAAGCTCAAAAAAGCACAAACATGTCTTTTAAGCAAAATATTCAAAAAAAAGCAGAATAAGCATTATCAACATTGGCTTAAATTATTTAAATTTTTGACATATGACATATGGTAACTATAGTGACACATGGTAATTATGGTGACACATGGTAACACATGGTAACTATAGTGACACATGGTAACTATAGTGACAGGCCCCGTCCCATTTCTCTAAACCAATCCCTATCCTACTTTCCCCACTCTCTATATCTCTTCTGATAGCGGACCCTTCTGCGCATTTCCGATGATCAGTGTGTTTTTTAATATGTAAAACGAACTATCAAAAAAGTGTAGAGGTGTAGAGGACATGGCAGAAAGTGGAATGTTTTTCTTCAGGAAAATGTGTGAAAAGGTCCTGTTTTTGGGATTTTCGCTTATATCTCAATAACGGGCCGCCCCGCCCTAGGGAAAAAATTATTATAAGAAAAATTAAAGCATATTAAATTTCCTACAAGAATGCTTTCTTCATTTTTTCTCTATTGCTTATAGTTTTTGAGATATCCACCCTAGAGGGAATCATCCATTAGGAAGGCGTTCAAAATATGGTACCTTAAACGGGAAGGCGCTTTTATGGAGAAGAAGTAACACAATCATATCTCATATCATTTTAGTGAATATTTAAATTGTTTTCAGCATTTTATTTTTTCTTCAGACGTCATTGGAACTTAATAAAAAAAAATAGCCCTCGTATGAAGTTCTTAATTACCATTTAAAAATTTGAAATAAAGACCTTCATTAGAAATTTATTTTTGTATTGCCAAATAAATTTAAAATCCATCGATTTAACAAACCAGTACCTAACACATCTCTCTATACACCAACCATCATAAATTTCAAATCACCGTATTTCCTTTGGACAGACTATCATGGGATTTGCTTGCACTTGTAACTTATTGCCAGTTGATTTTTCATTGCTATTTTCGCGCAGATTCATAAATTTTGTATAAAAAATTTTTGTTGTTTATGTTCACTTTAAGCGTGAAATAAAATTGCTTTTCATTTCCACTATATCAATGATTTATAACTATGATTATTGTTCATTCATTTTTTATTTTTTTTAAAAGTGCATATTTTTCCTCGACAAAAACGACATTTAACGGATTTGCGCAATGAATAAATTTATAGCCAATTGGACCAATCAAATTATTGTGAGGGACTTTCCAACACATTGGTTGTGCACTCGTTAATTATAGATTAGTTTTTGTATTAACAAGCGAACTGTTATTTTACAAACCTTTTTCTACTTATGTATATTTGGGCCTAGAAGGCCCAGCTAAGTTTTTTTAATACAAATAAACAATTTTTCTTATACGTGCAATGGATCTGACTTTTCATCATGTCGTTAAAGTGTTATAAAAAAATGCTCATAGCGTGACCATTGGCGGTACATTTTAAAGCGTGATTATTAACAGGTAAATAGAAGAGCTTTACCTTCGATGTCCATTTGCCCTTGACCAATTAACCTTAGTGGGGCAGGATATCAAATCACCGATGAATAAGTTGTTCATAAAGCACGAAGTGGAACGGTTTACTGAGAAAAACTTGAGTCAGGTTAACAAAAGCGTACAATTCGCAAAAAAGTTGAACCTAAAATTATTAATAAAAAAAGTTATTCCTCTAGGTGTGTGCAAAATTTTAAATATAGTTTATTATACAACTATAAAGGAAACAGACTGTAGAAGACGCACTTTGAACAACAGTCTTTGCACCTGTTTCATACTTGCCAACTGCTATCCGGAGTTAGTTCCGTGGCTTTGTTTCTCCCTTTGCAAAGACTTTCTACAAACTTATTTGGAATATGTTAAAGGTGCTGTGTAAACTTAAATTTACCTGTTTGTGGTGTTTTTGGGTTAAATTAGAGATGTAGATTCAAATCTTAAGTTTAATATATGTATGCAAGAGGTAAACTTTAATGTACAAAACTTTAAAAAGTTTAAATCTGCAAAACAATCAAATTTTGTCCTAAACATCTTAAAAGTGAGCCACGAAAATTGAAATTGAAATTATATAAGTTGTGGTTTAACACCTGACGTTTACCTTAGGAGACGTTGTAACCAACTATGTGACATATTCAACAAAGTAAATTTTATTATAAATTTACAAAGTTAATAATATAAAATAATAATAATATGCAAATATTTACTCTACTATAACTTGATTTAGTTTCAAACAATATCTTAAAGTTTATAATGTTTCGTATAAAGCAAATAACTAATGACAAATGATTCATCAACAATAAGTCCTAAACCTTGTACAAATTTGCACACTTCAGAAATTTCGACCGCTGTCATTTATGTGATAAACAGATATTAGTTTCCTTTCACATTCTAATGTGTAACTAAAACATTTGTTCATATAATAGACCCTTTTAACACCCCTTTTATAATAAAAATACATAGAAGAACAAAGGTTTATCATCACAACAGTTAAAAATCCAAAAATCATTGTTTAAAGAGCCTCCTATCGATACTTATATGGTTTTTCATGACGAACAATGCCCACGATAAAGTTGCTTTAGTTTAAAGAAACTACCATGTTAGATAGTTGAAGAGACCCATAGGAAGGTGTTCAATCTCATACCAATCTTCCAAGAGGAAACCTTTAATCATCAATGGATTCTGAACAAGCAGACAAGAGATGAAACAATCTACAGATGTAGATGTAGTCAAGCTGCTTTCACAGCAATAAAAAAGATCAAGATTACATCTGAACTATTGTGGCAATGTCGCAATAGTCTCAATGCACTTAACAGAGTTACTGCTATGTGAGTGCTGGGGCATTGAGAAATTATAAGCAGTATAATGGCTGAGACTCCAGCACAGGAGGGATCAGAAAGTTCAAAGTTGTTTTATTGAACCAGAGCCCGTGTTTTGTACAGCATCCAGTTTTATCACATTAAGAAGCGGGTTCCAGTAAATATAGCGCACACTAGAAGAACACAAGGAACACAAGTTAATTTTGGAACTTAAAAATTCCAATAATTAATTAGCTGGCTAAAGGCTAGCGGACACTGGAGTAATGAAAACCGCACCCACCGCTGCCTTGGAGACCCTTTTGTGCTTCCCTCCACTAGATCTCTTTGTGAAGGAGCTGGCCCTAAGGACAGCTCTAAGGTTACGCGGACTGGGCATGTGGGATAATTCAACAAATGTAGGATATCTAAGTATTGTTGAGGACAGCACGAGATAGCTGCTTCTACTCACTTTAGGTACGGATCACATTCCAGTGTGTTACTGAAAAGTTACACACTGATAGCCTCACAGGAAACGTGTTAGGCTAACTGTACTAGCTGCAAGTATGTCAAAACATTTATAAATCGCCATCTATAAAGTACGCTAATTATTACCTACAGCTGTCCCGTGAGAACCTACGTGCCATAGCTCGCACTCTCACTGCTCACTGTCGACTGAACAAGCATCTATACAGAATGGGTGTTGCTGACAGCCCCAATTGTAGATGCAACGAAGCGGATGAAACAATGAAACACGTGCTTTGTCACTGCTCTGCGTTAACGCAGGATCCATGTTAGGAGAACATTGGCCTAAATGGCCAGTATCAGCTACACTTCACCGGCCAGAATCCTTGAGTTCATCCAAAGGTTGGGATGAATCCAGGACTGAAGGGTCAGAAAGAGTTGCTAAAGGGAGGCAGCACAATAGGCCCGATCAAGTGGTCTAAGTGGGCGTAAACCTCGGTTTACCCTCCACCCTAACAATCCTAATCCATGCCTAATCCTAATTACTTGACTAATTACCGACTTAGGAACAAGGAATTCATATACTAATGCAACTGCGAAGCACTTGCCAGTGGGAAAAAGGTGCTTTAGATGACTTTTTTCTAAATCAACAAGGGCAGACTGGATTTCATAGCAGACACCAGGTTCTCTATGAAATAAACCTAGGGATAGACAAGTACAATAGCCTTAGAAGTCGCAGTGTAGAAGCTTTGACGACTCCCAGTAAAATACAATACAAATTGATGAAAAAGCGCAAAGTGAATAGGCGGCTGCAGTCCTATATGGCATTTGAAAGTGTTGCAATTTCACAAAACGCCTCAGCTAAGTCAAGCCAGGCGAGAAGAGAGGGAACGGGGTTCCCAAAAGGAGATAGAGAAGCAGGATTCCAAAAGAAGATATGAGTAGTAATACTAAGCGGGTTCTAGCGCGGAAGTGACGTCACAGCCGACTAAAAATGGCGGGAAATTCAAATATGGAGGCAAGTGGTCGTGTAATTTAAAATTAAAGATGGCCGCCGGATGTGACGTCACAAAAATGGTGGGAAATTCAAATATGGAGGCAAGTGGGCGTGTAATTTAAAAATTAAAGATGGCCGCCTGATGTGACGTCACAAAAATGGTGGTAAATTCAAATATGGAGGCAAGTGGGCGTGTAAATTTAAAAAGCAAGATGGCGTTGAAAAAGGGGTGTGAAGTAGGTGTACGATTTTAAAAAAGGGGTGGGAAGTGGGAGTACCAATTTAAAAATTCAAAATGGCCCTCAAAGTTACTGGTGGTAAGTTGGAAAGTGGGATGTGGGATGTGGGAAGTGGGATGTGGGATGTGGGATGTGGGATGTGAGATGTGGGATAGTGGGATGTCAAAATGTCCGTAAATGAGGCGTAACAATCTGCCTTGGGGGCCCTGGGAGCCTGAAGCTTTAAACTTTCAAAGGAGGCTTCGGTCCTTGTCTTCGACCTAAGAAGTGTTCCTTGGGGCCCTGCATTCGACGAGAAACTTTTAAATAGATGAATTTAATGAAAAATTCTTAAACAAAACCTTGACACATTCTTCTTATATTAAATTACACTTTTTGCAAACATTAAAATACTTAACCTTCGAATTTAATTACGAGTACATAAATATGTAACCGTCTATTTTGTTTATGAATAATTAATTAGCTTACTCAACAAAACCTTGATTTTATTTATGAAGTAATTAATTTCTATGAAAAATAATATTGTAGTTTTTATTTCGTAAGCGAAATTCCTAAAATTCTTACTCAGCGAAACCTTGACTTTATTTTTACATTAAATTATTATTCACATTTTTTCGCGTTAATTAGTTAGCATAAATGTAATTTTTTATTTTATTGCAACTTTAATTAGAACAGTATGATTCACATTCTTTAGAAATTTAATGAAAAAATTCTTAAACAAAACCTTGACACATTCTTCTTATATTAAATTGCAATTTTTGCAAACATTAAAATACTTAACCTTCGAATTTAATTACGAGTACATAAATAATGTAACCTTCTATTTTGTTTATGAATAATTAATTAGCTTACTCAACAAAACCTTGATTTTATTTATGAAGTAATTATTTTCTAGGAAAAATAATATTGTAGTTTTTATTTCGTTAGCTTACTCAGCGAAACCTTGACTTTATTTTTACATTAAATTATTATTCACATTTTTTCGCTATAAAAGTAGTTGATGTGAGTTGAAATTATCAGTATGCGTTTGTTTGTTCACCTTCAAATTATTGTAAAGGTTGAAAAATTTGTGTGGATTTGTTGAAGTTTGAATTTTATATAAAAATTTGTGTAGTTGTAAAAATAATTTCAAGGTAAGTCTAAAATTAATCAGTATTATACAGTTTAATGAAATATTTGAAATTTAATTTAGGGATCTATTGAAATATGGCAATGGACTTAGCGTTTGATATAGATAGTGCCCTAGAGGGAAGCAGCAACATGTTGACAACACTAACAAAGGCATTCAAAATAGTAAGTGCTAAAAAAATATTTTCAGTTGATGTAGTAGATCACTGGGAAAAATTGTGTACAAAAAGCCTAAAGTTAGTGCAGAAGGCGCTTAAAAAACCTAATTTAACAGTTGGAGCAAAAAGAAAACTGGTAACGCACATTGGTCAGTTGAAAAATTTTCGTGTAAAATTTCAAAATTTAAGAAGCAAGGGGATTTTAGGAGAGGGATTAGGGGTAAAGAAACGTAGTGATAGGGTTAGATGGATAGAAGTAGAGAATGCTTTCAATTCACGTATTCGTACAGGTGTAATTACTAATTTATGTCATGTTGATATACTACAGTTTTTTAATGATGCATTTTTTTTGTTTCAATCTCGAATCAAAAACGCTTTAAAAATATTTTCAATGCTAAAAGTAAACGGGTGTTTTTGTGGAGAATTTATAAAACAGGGTGTAAATGATGAAAGTTGTATTGAAGATAAATACTTCAATACAAAAAATGCTATAATTGATAGCAGTACGAATCTTACAAGCTGGTTTAGAGAATTTGTAAAACAACCAATTTTAAATAAAATGGAAGAGTTCCAACTACGAGATAGTGGCTGGGCTCTCCATAAAATAAATTCATTAGAAATCAATATTAATAAATTAGAAATAGGAACGGGAGGTTCCTCTTTCATAAGGCTCCCCGAAGCTATTGCTATTAAGCGGGCTTGTGTTAACGTTAAAAATTATGGCGATAACGAATGTTTTGCGTGGGCACTCGTGTCGGCGTTGCACCCTGTAGCTCACGATACAGACAGACTAACATCCTATCCTCACTGGAAAAATGTCCTAAATATGGACAAAATACAATTTCCAGTGAGGATAGCGGAAGTTCCCAAAATTGAAAAACAAAATAACATTTCAATTAATGTATACAATTTAGAATTAATTAAATCAAAATTTACTGTTGTTCCTACGTGTTTAACAAAACAGAAAAAAGAAAAACATGTTAATTTATTATTAATTCAAAATCAATATTTCCCTAAATTGAACGATTATGAAGAAATGCCTGTAATTAATGATAACGTAGATATCAAATATCACTATGTATGGATAAAAGATATGTCGCGTCTTTTGGCTAATCAATTAAATAAACATAAGGGTAAAATGTATTTGTGTGATAGGTGTTTAAATTATTTTTCAAAAGAAGATAAATTAAACGATCATATAAAATATTGTGAAAATTTAAATAATTGTAAAATTTCTTTTCCAAATTACGATTGTGTTGAATTTAAAAATTTTTCTAATCAACAAACAGTACCTTTTATCTTATATAGTGATTTTGAGTCTATTTTAAAACCCGTAGTAGAGCCCATTTTGGACAATGTTAAAACCACAAAATATCAAAAGCACGAAGCCTATAGTGCTGGAATTTTTTTGAAGTGTTCGTATGACGATTCATTATCTTTTTACCGTTCGTACCGAGGGGAGGATTGCATGGTCTGGTTTGCAAACCAACTGAAAGACATTGCTCAATTTGTTTCAAGCAAAATAATTGATATAATACCAATGCAATCTAATCCCGATTTAAAATTAGCCACCAAGTGTCATATTTGTAACAAATTATTTAGCAGTAGTGATAAGGATAAAATAGTGAGAGATCACGATCATTTTACTGGAGAGTTTAGAGGATATGCTCATTCCATATGCAATTTAAATTTTAAAAAGAAGTTTAGGGTCCCTATAGTATTTCATAATTTAACAGGATATGACAGTCACTTCCTTATCGAAGATATAGCTAAATTAGGAAAAATATCCTTGTTACCCATAAACAGGGAAAAATATATTTCATTTACGTTATCCTTCGATGAGGATGAAACTGCTATAAAATTTAGATTTATAGATTCGTTTAGATTTATGAGCACCTCTTTAGATGAATTAGTTTCGACCATGGAGCTTGATAAATTTAAAAATTTAAAGTCTGAATTTCAAAATTTAGATACAACTTCGTTCAAATTACTTACTCGTAAAGGAGTATTTCCCTACGACTATATAGATTCTTTAGAAAAATTAAATGAGACTGTTTTGCCACCCATTGAAAGTTTTTATAATAAATTAAACGATTCTAACGTTTCCAGCGAAGATTACGAACATGCTAAAACTATATGGAGTACTTTTAATTGTCAAACTTTGGCTAATTATTCAGATTTGTATATGAAAACTGACATTTTACTTTTGGCAGATGTATTCGAACAGTTCAGATGTGTTATGCATAAAACTTATGGATTAGATCCTGGTCATTACTATACTCTACCAGGGTTTACTTGGGATTGTATGCTAAAATATACAGGGTGTAAATTAGACATTTTAAAAGATATAGATATGCTATTGTTTGTAGAACGGGGTATTAGAGGAGGGATTAGTCAATGTTCTAATCGATATGCAGAAGCTAACAACAAATATATGACAGAATACGATCCGTGTTTAGCACAAAAATTTTTAATGTATTATGATGTAAATAATTTATACGGTTGGGCTATGTCACAGTATTTACCTTATAAAAACTTTCAATGGGTGGATGACTGTGACAATTTTGACGTTACTAATATACAAGACGATTCGGATGTAGGCTATATTTTAGAAGTAGATTTGGAGTACCCTCAACATCTTCATGATAAACATAAAGATTTTCCGTTCTGTGCTGAACATTTAAAGCCTTCAGATATACAACATGATGATGTTGAGGGTTCTCCAAAATCTACAATTCCTAAATTAATGACAACATTATTTAAAAAAAGTAATTACATTATTCATTATAGAAATTTAAAACAAGCTCTGACAAATGGCCTTATACTAAAAAAAATTCACAAAATATTAATGTTTGATCAAGCTCCATGGTTGCAAACTTATATAGAATTAAATACTAGATTACGCGCAGCGGCTACTACGACTTTTGAAAAAAATTTATTTAAATTAATGAATAACGCCGTTTTTGGCAAGACTATGGAAAATATCCGCAAGCATAGGATTGTTAAACTTGTTTCCAAATGGGAAGGTCGCTATGGGGCTAAAAATTTAATTGCTAGTCCTAATTTTCATAATCGTACAATTTTTAATAAGGATCTGGTTGCAATTGAATTAACTAAAAATCATCATGTTTTTAATAAACCCCTTTATATAGGTATGGCCATATTAGATATTTCAAAAGTTTGCATGTATAATTTTCATTACTCCTATATGATAAACAAATTTGGTTCGGATAAATGCAAACTTTTGTATACAGATACAGATAGTTTCATTTATGAACTGCAATGCAACGACGTGTATGAAGAAGTAATGAAGAAAGATAGTCATCTATTCGATACGAGTGACTACCCAAAAGATAATCAATGGGCAATACCTCTAATTAACAAAAAAATACCGGGTCTTATGAAAGACGAACTTAACGGTCAACTAATGACCCATTTTGCGGGATTGAGATCCAAAATGTATACATACAAGTACAAAGGGGGGAAATGTGTTAAGAAATCGAAAGGGATTAGATCTAATGTAGTTAAAAATAAAATTTCGTTTGAGGATTATGTAGAATGTTTAAAAAATAATAGTAGCAAAGAAATTACTCAAAGAACTATACAGTCGAAAGCTCATAAAGTTTTTAGTATTAAACAACGAAAAATAGGTTTAAGCGCCTTCGATGACAAAAGGCACTTATTTCTCAATAGCACAGACACTTTACCTCATGGGCACTATCAAATTAAATAAGATGGACCGTTTTAAAAGGTAATAATAATATTTTTTATTTATATTTTATATTAATCATTTTATCTTCATAGAAACATAGATGACTCAGAGTTGTTACGTTATTACAAGATATCTTCATAGAAAATATAGATGGCGCAGAGCTGTCACCTGAAGAAGATTGTTCCTTCTTTTCAGTTTATTTTAAAACTAACCTCTGTTGTTTGTGTTTGAATACTTATAAAATATTTTTATAATTTATTAAATAATATGGATGAACAAATGTATGATATAATATGTAACAAAATGAAAAAATTAAATTTAGGTAAGTTATTTTTAACTTTTTTTTTAATTGTTTAATTAAATCTAACATATTCTTTCAGCATCATCTTTTCCAAGCCTTATACATGTAGTATGTAGTAATAGTAGGAAGAGTAAGAACCGACCACGTCGTTTACACAGGAAGAAGCAATCAAAATTTTGCTCTTACTGCAAGAAGTCCTCAAACGGATCCTCAGGCCATCTTGTGAGAGATAGAAAAGGCAGAATTACTTGTCCTGTTCTTTTTAACCTCAAATGTGAAATATGTGGGTGTACAGGACAGTATGCTCATACTAGAAGATGGTGTCCATATAAAAATAAAAATTTTTAAATAAACGATTGAATTTTACATTATTGTAATTATTTATTGTATTAAACCATTTATATTATTAAATTTTAATTATAATGTTGTATGTGAAAAAAAACTAATAAAACACATTTTATACATTTTATTTTTTTTTATTTTTTAAAAACTATTACAATGTTTATACTTAGTATTAAAATCCTCTAAGATCTTATCTTTATACTCTAAAATATAATCTTTAATACAGAGGTCAAGATCACTATCATTATTACAAATTTCTACAATCACGTCTATTACATCATTCTTATTACAATTTCTTTTAAATTCGTCAGCTACATTTGTTAATATATTATCATAATATTCTAAAAATTTTAAATTTAAAAGCTCATCAATTAAATTTAAAACATGCTCATTCATCTTAACAATTTCAGATACATCACAATATTCTAATTCGAAACATGTATAATAATTATCGGATAATTTCACATTTTTAAATTGATCTAATTTAGAAGCCGTTTCAACTTCCATTCTATCCAAAATCGGGTAG
Source organism: Malthinus seriepunctatus (assembly GCA_963924605.1). NCBI lineage: Eukaryota > Metazoa > Arthropoda > Insecta > Coleoptera > Cantharidae > Malthinus > Malthinus seriepunctatus. Next base: position 7,169,513 of record OZ004602.1, read on the forward strand.
ATCTTGGAAAATACATCATAATCGTTCTTTTCTTGAAAGTAATTCGTCATAACGATGTTGAGGATTTCGATGAACGTCTCCCATTCGTCTATACTAAACGAAATTTGTTGTTCATTATTTTCATCTTTAACAAGTTGTATTGCAGGTTGAAAATCTCTAGCTGGACTCAATCCACATTTTATAGTAAAATCAGATAGTAACATTTCAAAGTTAGTACTGTTTAGCAATCGAATTTCGTTTTTAATAGCCTCGTTGTAATACTGTTCCATTTTATCAAATTCGGAATTCCAGTTCACGTTATCACACCACTCTGAAGACATTTTTCAAACTAACCTTTATTTAGTGTAGACTTTTATTATAAGGCATTTGAATTATCAATCCAGCTATTATGAGAATTATCTAATCCCAGCCATTTTACATAAGACCGATTTTTATGTTTTTTTAAAACCTTTTCAACAAGATAAACATCCGGATATTTAACCTTTTGTAATTCGTAGTTATAGAATGCACCTTTTATAGGTGTATCTCTCAAATCCTTTAAAAGGTAAGTTATGGGATGTGTAATTTGTACCTTCACAACTACAAATATCTCTGTCGACCAGCCTGGTAAATATCCTTTATCAAAATGATATTTCTCTTTACTTATTCTCACATAATCTCCAACGTTAAATTTTTTAAGCATAGTTGCTAATTTTATAGAATTAAACGCTGTCTTTAAAACTCTCTTTTCGTTTTTATTCGTAATATCGATCGGTTTCATATGTGTTTTAGAGTGCTCTTTATTATTATAGTTAGATACAATTTGTGGTAATATGTCAATCCATTTATATTTACCACTCAAACTAAAATATTTGGATAATTTTTCTTTTAAAGTTCGAATAACACGTTCAGCCATAGAAGCTTTTGTGGATGAATACGTATGATAATGATTTATATGACATTTGGTAGTTAGTTGCTCAAATTTTGTATTAAAAAATTCTTTGCCTTGATCACTTTGTAAATTTTGTGGATAGTGCGATCTCCCTACTTCTTTCAATATCGAAGCAAACGCTCTTACAACTTCGTTGGCGCTTTTTGTTTTTAAAGGACGCGTCCACACATATTTGGAGAAACAATTGATAACGATCAATATATATTTAAAGTTTTTATTGGAACTCGCATACTTGTTATCCATTTGAGCCAAATCCATTTGCCATAAATCATTTAATCCTTTAATTATAGTTTCACGTCTTGGAAAATTTATGCGACAATATTTGTGAAGCTCATTGACGAGCTGAATTTTTTCTTTACTATAATTTAACATCTTTGTCTTTTTATTCTAAGATTTCTCTATTGTGTATAGTACAGTCCTACCCGCCTTTATATAATCTAAAAGTTGACTTCTTAAATTAGCTATTTGAGTATCCAAATACTGTTTGTTGACAGCATCAGCATCAAATTCGGGTTCTTTAACGTTACAGATTTTTAAATTTTCTACATCGATATTTCCATCTGCTGTATGTTTGATATCACCACCGCCATATTGAATGAATTTTGAAAATATTCGTGTAGAAGTTGATGACGAAGACTGACCAAATTTATCGAGAGGCATCTTTATACTAACATATGAATGTATAAGATAATTAATTTATATAACTCCTTCTTCCTTTAATTCATTAATGATTGAAACAATTTCATTATCATGCGATGTATTTCCTGCATGTTTAGAAGCGATTAGGAGACGTAACCTATCGACTAGTTCATTCAGGGAATTCCAGTAAACATATTCGATCGGTTTGGAATTATATTGAATTTGCATGCTATTTTCTAAAGGAATCAACGAACTACCCTCTTTTGAATCAATGATCTTTCTATAAGGTCGAATTATAGTTTGATATTTTGTAGAATTATTGCCAGTAATCTGTAGGCTTGCATCATAATGTCGTCTAAACAAATTTGTTTGAAGACCAATAGTTATATACTGACGTACATCATTTCTAGTATACATATGAGGGTATTTCTTAAATAAAAGTTCATATAATCCACGTGTTCCTTTATATACGAGAGGTTGATCTTGTTGTGATGGAAGTGTAACGATAATGTTAGAACCATTGAATTGCAATGTTGAGTCTCCAATTTTAAATGTTTTTTCATTCTGATTGTATCTTATACCATAATTTCTATCATATTTCTTCTTATGAACATCATTAGTCAGTTCTTTTATGAATTGTCTAGGGTATGGAGAAGCAAATTTTTCTAAATAATCTTCAGTTTCAATACGTGAAAGCCTGTCTATTTCTCTCAAAGTTTCATCCTTATCTTCAATAGGTTCATCTTCCATATCATCAGAATATGGTGTATCATCATCAACACTATAAACATCCTCATCAATATCACTGTCTTCTATTAAAATTGCATCGTTATAGTCATCATCGTGTTGGACTTCTTTCGGAGAGAACTTCAACTTTCGTTTAACTTTAGGTGTTTCATTTTTTAAATGATGCGGTTTAACTGCCTCACTAATACCTTGAAGAGGCTCCACTATAGGTTTGAATAATTTATTTAAAGCAACATCTTCTTCAGATTTTCCTAATTTAAGAGCCAAATATTTTTTTCGTATGCTTTTAGAAAGTTCGTGAATTTGTTTTTTAACATTAGAATCGGAAGATGTCATTTTTATTGATGACAGTAAGTGCTTAACTGACTGCATAACGTCAAATCACTCTGTAATATACCAGTTGACACTGGTTTACTTTTGAAAAATACTGGTCTGTCTGTCTGTCTGTCTGTCTGTATCTCTGTCTAGCTGTCTGACGGTCTATATTAGTGTCTCCTAGTAGAGGTGAGTATTTTAGAAGTATCAACATAGTTATCGAACCCCCTACGATAACGTCCATTAGTTAAAGGAAAATCTTTAACTATTACTAGTGGACTATAAGTTTTATTCCAGCATTCTGCACTTAGAGCTTTTAATTCATCGTAAGATATATCGGGTGAGACGTGTTCGGCATATATGTGTTTTAAATTTTTTTCATCTTGTTTAAATATCACAATTAAATTGCAATTATCTCGTATTAATTGTTTGGGTATTTTCGAGTACGTTTGACACAAATAAGCAGCATCGATATCTTTATGTCTACACATGGAATAGTACTCTCGTATCTTGTTTTGCTTGTCACAAGCTACATCATCGAATATAAAAATTGAATTCTTGCGAGCTTTGATAGGATCGATTATTTCATCATTATCTTTGTACGTAAAATACCCTACACCTTTTACACTATTTAAAACCGATTTTAATAATTCGTATTTAGGTTGGTACAAGGACTTGGAATAAACGTAAATATTTTCAAATTTAGCTCCATTAGGATGAAATAACAAACTCAATAAAGCATTTGTTTTTCCACACCCACTTGGTCCGCAGAAAATTGCGCGAAACGAATTTGGTAGTAAAGTTCCATGTTTTTGAGAAGCGTTGATGTACTGATCACTAAAAATATCCAAATTAAGTATAGGTAACGTTTTTTCTTGTTGTTGAGTGCACTGCATCTTTATGTAAACTAATAACAATTTAATTTATTTAGATTTATTTATAATAAGTATCATCATTACATCGAGAATTTGTGAAAGCAACTTTTCTACTTGACATTTACAAAAACAACCACAACACTTTATAGAGTCATTTGATGTTGTAGATGATGATTCATCAAATGATAATCTATGCTGATTACAAAAACATGTATCCGGTCCTGTTGTTGTATTGGGGTTCGACCAAGCACAAGAATCTAAGTGTTTTTCTAAATTTTTTACATCATTTTTGTCAGGCATCATTTTAGAAACCACGTTTGACATGAAGCTACTATTACTACTCAAACAAAACTAATGAAAGGTTTAATATTTTTCAGGTAGTTTTATAATGAAAAGATTTGTTATACATAATTATTCTTTATTAAATTCATAGTAAATACATAAATATTCTTATATCTAAAGCATTTCATGTAGGTGGTGGGGGTGGTAAATGTCCTAATAACCAATTATATAATAAATTACAATTTTCAAGTGCACACATGCAATCTTCGTTATTTTTAGTAGAATGATTTAAACATTTTGTAGGAACACATTTTTGTAAAGTAGGTACAAAATCACCCCACACCTCACACTCTTCTACATTAATTATTGCTACATTATGATTTGTACCTAAAATATAATTTAAAAATTGTTTTTTTATAACACCCTTAACGTATACAGTATTAATTTTATTTTCAATTATGTCTCTATGTAAAATTGGAGCAATGTTGGCGTACGGAATAAAGCCACTGTTGAATTTAATTTTATGATGAAATCTTTCCATGAAATTAATTTCTCTTCGTATAGATTTGTTGTTGCTGATGAGTTCTTCATAGACGCATGGTGGTTTTAGCAAATACGTATTTTTTACATTTCCATCGAAAATACATACTTCTTTTGCTATAAAATTTTCATTGCAAAAACCTTGCACATCTACTACTGCAAACTTCATCGTAGTTCAATAAATCAATTCAAACTAAGTTAAGTTATCTCAAATAATCGTATTTAATTATTACATTTTTAAGAGAGTTTGCGTACTATTTCACTGAGGGGTAGATGTTCGATTATTGCATCATGGATTATAATACAGTATGCCTTAGTATTGGAGGGAAAGCCTGATTGAGCTTCGATATCTACTTTAACATCGATAGTGCTCGATTTTAGAGCGTCGATTCTTTTAGAACAATCAATTACAAATAATGCATTGGTTTTAAAAGATACATAATCCAACAATGGTTGCTTCGGTAATGTGTAATCATTTTTAAAGCTTTGATAAAACTTTGTATAATTACAATGTGCTTCGACATAATTATTTTTTTCAAAATCAAGTCTCATACGTTCCGAAGGAAAATAGTCACCATTTAAAGTAACACGTATGTCAGATATTTTAATATTATCAAATTGTGTAGCATCTTTACTCATCTTTCCTCTTCTATTTTCTTGAAAACCAACAATAACATAACGAGGACTTTCCAGAGCCGTACACGTTTTAACCGCCCAAATTTCTTTAGTAGCTCCTCTAGTTAGTTGAGGTAACTCGTGATATTCCCATTTCCTAAATGGAATTACTATGGGTGTATCTTTTTTAATAGCTGTTAATAAATTCATTTTCAAGATGTCGTTGGGTAACATAATATCGGCTCTCAACGAAATATTTTCAATTTTTATAGATGCTGCAACGACTTCTCCTTCCTTCAAAAGACAATCGTTATCTTGTCTCGCTCTTACAAGACGAAGTGTCTGTTTACCAAAATATACATATGGGTAATCAGTAAAAATTCCAAATAAATGTTTTAAAGGTATGCGAAATACAAACGACTTGTCGTCACTATTAATTATAGGGTTGTCTGGAAAATTCCATCCTGCAACATCTAAATGTTTAGAATCCAATACATTATAGCAGAGGTATCCTTTAATAGTACTTAAAATTCCAGGATCGCGTATACTTTCGACTTCTTGACCATTTAATTCGTAACTTATTGAATCGAAGAGAAAGGCTCCAGCATTATTTGCAAGAGATATCACTCCTGTACCTTGAGCTTCTATTTTTCCTTCAATAATTAGAGCTGCATCGTGCATTAAAATCCACATATCTGATTGATTTATCGATATTTCAACGACATCGTTGTTGTTGAAAGATTTTACGTAAGGATGATACGTTCGAGATTCGACTCTTTGAATTGTTTCATCATATTGAGGTTTTTGAAAAACGTCGAATATTTGACTTAACGACATTGTATCCTAGTGACTCGAGAAACAAACGATTTTCTGTAGTTAAACCGCTACCACTTATCTTAGGTGAGCGTTTGGAATAGACTGAAGGTAAAAACTTTGTTTGTTGAGTTTTATAACAGCTGCTTCGTCGTTGAGGTTTTTTATTAAACACCAACCCCATTATTTATAGTCTTTTTAATTCTAAGCGAACGATAACTTTTTCTTCACGAAAATTAACAGGCTTAAAATCTTGATCTAATACGGTCAACGTTATATTTGATATTTCACGCTTGTTAATTAGTGGTAGATATATCAAATTACGAGGTACCTCGTCTATTGCGAAACCAGGATCTACACCAATTGCAAATTCGTAAATTGTATGCGACGGCTTGTAATTATAAAACGCTCCTGTAGTTATATTACAATTTATTTGAATTGTTCTAACCTTAATTATATCAACAGGCAGATTAGATTCGTGTACTTTTTTCGGTTCTAATACTCGTTTTGAAAATCCTAAAATTTTGCCTATGGTATCGCTGTTTGTAAAATCGATCGTGTAATTCTCACTGTAAATTTCGCACTTTAACGTGTTGTGGTTGGGCTTCAAAGAAAAATATTTTTGGTGATCTTCCTTTTTTATAGATTTTGGAATTAGTGTTCGTCTTATATAATTTTCAATATCCAATATTTCATAAGATCCGGTCGGTAATGTAATTGTTTGTTGTTTCTGCTTAACACCTTTATCAGTATTATTATCGGTATAAATGAATTTATTTTCACCCTGTTGAATATTAGGTATACTATTATAAGAATGAAATCCAATCAAGGCTAGTCCGTACGATGCTTCTGGATCGAGCAATATCGGGTTTATAAAATCGAGAGATAACACGAAATTATTACTTTTTAGAGTAAAAATATAAGACATAGTAGTTGTTCTGGTATAAAGTTTAATAACACACTAATAATTTTTATAATTTTTTATATGTTTTATACAAAAATTCTAAACACAAATGTCCACAATTAATTTCGTTATATTTTTGATAACTGTCGTTGTTGTAAAAAATTTTCACATTCTTTCCAAAATATCTTGCAAGTTCTTGAGGCGGTTTAAGACCACCAAAGCTATCAAAATATATTACTTTATTGTTTTTCTTTATATAAGCTACCCAGTGACTTCCAGAGCTTTTAGAGGTATCCAAGTTCAAAATCGAACTTTCCTGTTGACGTGGTTTCTTCGGTAAAGTATCACGCATAAAAATTCCTCTAAAATATGGTATTTTTAATTTTTTCACATATCCAACTAGCTCTTTATCCCAAAGGGCTCTCTTAGGTAGCTTTATTGGTAGTTTTTTTGATGCTGTTGTTTTTTTAAAAATAAACCATATCCTCCTTTCGTATTTTTCTTAAGATATAGTCCGGAACCTTTTTTACCAATTTCTTCCATTGCATTATTATGACGTTTATCTTCGTCTAATTTCTTTCGAGCATTTTTTGCATCGATGACAGTTTTTGCAACGGCACTTGCACCACCAGCTAAAGATCCCATTGCTCCTAGACCTGCCAAGATGGGTAATAATAGAGGTAAAAATCCACCTTGTTTAGATTCAAACGGAATTATTCTAGGAGTACGTATCTTTTTACGACCCCCCGCTTTTCTGACAGCTACACGAGCCGCTTTCAACGCCATCGTTGAAGCTTTTCTCAATGACTTTATATCATTTAAATCAAAATTCTTCGCATATTTGCTTAACCCTTTTTTAACATGCTTCATAATTCCACGTTTAAATGGAATCCTCTCACTCTTGACCTTGCAACCCATTCCAAGTTTTCGTTTTGCTTTCATCCCTGTTGTGACAAACCAGGCAGCGGCTTTTTCTCCGAAATTTGCGTCCTTTGACTTTACCCTCTCCCACGCTCTTTGTTCTAATACGTAATCTGCTTTATGTCTATCTTCTAAGCTTGTATTTTTCGAATATGCAATATCGTGTTCTTTGCAAGCAGCGTCCAATGGATTTTTACCAGGATCTCCTCTAGCTAAACGTTTTTCTAATTTTGTACCCGGACCACAATACTGATAAGTAGGAATATGTAATTCGAACGGTAATTTATTAATTAGCGTATTTAACACGCCTTCTCCTTGATAGTTGTAAGTCAACATGAGAACTGATTATACACGATAGGTAACTACCCTATTTATATGTTAAAATATAAAAAAAAAAATATATAATAAAAATATATTTTATATATAATAAAATATATAATAAAAAAATTGTATTTATTGAAAGACATTTATTATAGTAAACAAAATACAAAAATTTTACTTCAAATACATAATGGAGTTTCTTATACTATTTCGAATACTTGTACTGGTTTATATTTGGAATTCTCATAAGTTGTCATCCCTCGATAAACCAACTTATATTTTTGTGACTCAAAGTTCTTCAAATTTTCTTTTATTACCGTAGTGCTTCTGCGTGGTAAAAAGACTGAACAATCCTCGAGGGTTGCAAGGGGTACATCTCCATATTTTCCTTCAATAATTTGTAGGTTTTCTATAAGATATAACTGATCTTGTACCAAGTCCTTAAGTTTACGTACTTCTTTAAATGTTGAAGATATTGATGAATTAATTTGAGTCAAATTCACTGTAATATAAATAATTTTCAACTAGTTAAATAATTTAATTAGAATATATTTGACTTACTTTTAAATTATTTTTATCGTTTTCGAAAAAACTGTTGTTAACACTTCAAACAAAATATTTTATTTGTAGTTAGAGAAAATTTTTTTGTATTTATACGCCCTATCCTAGCCCCTTCTCTGTGGATAATAATTTAATGTAAAAATAAAGTCAAGGTTTCGCTGAGTAAGCTAACGAAATAAAAACTACAATATTATTTTTCCTAGAAAATAATTACTTCATAAATAAAATCAAGGTTTTGTTGAGTAAGCTAATTAATTATTCATAAACAAAATAGAAGGTTACATTATTTATGTACTCGTAATTAAATTCGAAGGTTAAGTATTTTAATGTTTGCAAAAATTGCAATTTAATATAAGAAGAATGTGTCAAGGTTTTGTTTAAGAATTTTTTCATTAAATTTCTAAAGAATGTGAATCATACTGTTCTAATTAAAGTTGCAATAAAATAAAAAATTACATTTATGCTAACTAATTAACGCGAAAAAATGTGAATAATAATTTAATGTAAAAATAAAGTCAAGGTTTCGCTGAGTAAGAATTTTAGGAATTTCGCTTACGAAATAAAAACTACAATATTATTTTTCATAGAAATTAATTACTTCATAAATAAAATCAAGGTTTTGTTGAGTAAGCTAATTAATTATTCATAAACAAAATAGACGGTTACATATTTATGTACTCGTAATTAAATTCGAAGGTTAAGTATTTTAATGTTTGCAAAAAGTGTAATTTAATATAAGAAGAATGTGTCAAGGTTTTGTTTAAGAATTTTTCATTAAATTCATCTATTTAAAAGTTTCTCGTCGAATGCAGGGCCCCAAGGAACACTTCTTAGGTCGAAGACAAGGATCGAAGCCTCCTTTGAAAGTTTAAAGCTTCAGGCTCCCAGGGCCCCCAAGGCAGATTGTTACGCCTCATTTACGGACATTTTGACATCCCACTATCCCACATCTCACATCCCACATCCCACATCCCACATCCCACATCCCACTTCCCACATCCCACATCCCACTTTCCAACTTACCACCAGTAACTTTGAGGGCCATTTTGAATTTTTAAATTGGTACTCCCACTTCCCACCCCTTTTTTAAAATCGTACACCTACTTCACACCCCTTTTTCAACGCCATCTTGCTTTTTAAATTTACACGCCCACTTGCCTCCATATTTGAATTTACCACCATTTTTGTGACGTCACATCAGGCGGCCATCTTTAATTTTTAAATTACACGCCCACTTGCCTCCATATTTGAATTTCCCACCATTTTTGTGACGTCACATCCGGCGGCCATCTTTAATTTTAAATTACACGACCACTTGCCTCCATATTTGAATTTCCCGCCATTTTTAGTCGGCTGTGACGTCACTTCCGTGCTAGAACCCGCTTAGTATTACTACTGATATGAAACCAGCTTCCCAAAGAGACATCGGTTAACCGTGGTGTCGTTACTCACCAACAGCTGGTCTCGTAGCTGCTCTGCGGTTATTATTACATAATTAGGAATCAAGAGCGTGTCCATGTCCAATATAGATACGTCAGTGCCAAAGAAATTAATCCAAAAAGGTTTACTGAAGCCATCGTAATCACCAGTTACCACCACTAAAGTTTAAAAGCCTTTATTCATCAGACAACCAAATTTTAGTGGTGGTAGCTGATAATAGACGATGTCTTCAGTGTTCTTAATCCCTAAACGTTCAAAAATTTGAGGATAGTGGAGAGTAATTCAATTTAACAGGTACACCACCACACCATATTTACTAACAATGCCAAAAAGAGTTTGAGTACCATATATGGTACACAGAGTAATGTGTCTAAATTTTGAATGCTACAGTAGGTATTTATTGCTGTATTTCTTATTTCTTATGGACAGATTTTATTTCAAAAAGTGTTTAATCAATTCAAAAGGCGTAAATGGATTAATACAGCAATAATTTTCCAACCCTAAACTAAATTATTGAAAAGTAATACATAATAACTTATGTTATATCCGAAGAAATAAGCCTCCTAATCTTAACTAGTAAATTCATGCCTTGCGTATAAATATAATCAAGATGTTAGGAGGTAGTAAAAAATTAAACCAAGTTAGGAAGTAATTTGCAATATAAATTACCAGCTCAAAAGCCGATTGTGAACTTGCCGATACCTTTGTTAGGGAAACAATAACGAAATAATAGGAAGCAGATCAGACCACAATCGAGCAACGCAATTGTATAACAACGCGCCTATACCCTCAGTACCCTTAGGTTAAATCAATTTATTGTTGGGATTTGCAATTACTGTTTCTTCTACTATTTTTATTCAGTTTTTAATTAACGACGATGGTCGGTTAATAAAATTTCAAAACGCGAGTAAATTTGTGGGATCACGTAGGTCCCGTTTCCAAAAATTATAATGTTAAATTTCTAATCAGAATTTCGATTATTTAATATTTTAAATTCAGAACGTGTTAACAAAAGAAAATTTATAAATGGAGATTTTTCGTAAAGGTAATAAGAGAAAATTGAATTACACATAATTTTATACTTGAGCGAATTTCGTGTATCTATTATCAAATAACAGTATGTTTTTATGGAAGAAAAGGGGTTATAAATTTATATAAATAGGATAAAAGAGGTAATAAATTAATATGGATGATGTATAAAATTTGCATGATAACATCCTTTTCCTTAACACTATCCTAAATTTCCATTTTGGAAATTGATATATAAAACAGATTAACATAGTTCTCAATTAAAATTGTTAATTGGGGTATTAGATAAACCAAAGCTTTAGGCGCGTACAAAAGCAGGTCAATCAAAGGACCTTGTATCGCTAATACTAACACTAAAACCGCTTATCCGCATCTGTTCTGCATACAATAGAATCCCATAGTCCTATACTCTGTCAAATGTCGACGGAAGCGGAACTTGCGATATCTTGGGAAATACCATTCGCTATCATATCATCCCTCTTTGAACGCATCTCCTTTGTTTCTCCATAATTGATACTATTCAATATCCGATTCCGAGCATACGCTTACATTATGCCTTATATATTTCGCATACACCAACACGCCGAAAGTATGCGTACGGGCGTACGCGTATTAATACCTAAACTACTTGTCAATATGTATTATCGGAGTCCAACATATGCTACTTCAACAAATTATTGATATCCAATAACCAATTGAGATGAACCCATAGTGCCAATTTCCCCATAGTATTGTGTTATATTCATTGTAAATTATTGAACCGGCTTTGATTTTACCCAACGTATAAAAATTTCAAAACGGAAGATAATCTACTCAAATTTTTTTGTTTTTGTTCCTTGTAAAAATGGAATGCAGATCATTTTATTTTTCCCTACCACAGCATAAATTCATATAATTTTACGAGTATGTTGATAATAAACAATAAATTTTCTACTTAACGATTATACCACGGCACGCCTTTGTACTAAAATTCCTAGCATATTAACAGTTACTAAAAAAACAGTGACAGTATACTGGGTGTATAATGGTTTTTGGTACATGGGGAAATGGCATGTAAAAATATATTTCCCACAATATCGGCCCACCTAATCATTTGGTGGTAAATATCAGTTCAGAAAAGCTGTAGACCAGAGTTCGCTTTCAAAGGCATAGCCAGTTCTAGAAAAGCTTTGCAATGGAAATATTTCAAAGAAACATAAGAAGAAGAGCACGATTGCCCAACATATACATAAGTCATGAGGTTTACATGTACCAATACCAATAGGAAGATGTGTCAAACCTCAAGTCAGGCAAGAGAGGCAAAGTTTGAGCCCTTCCAAGTTGTGAACCTAAAGAATTTATTTAAGCTCCAAAGAAAAAAAATACATAAAAAAATTTATAAGAAATTTCTGGAGGGCTCCACTAAAGATAAATCTTCAACAACACGAAAGTATTACAAAAACTCATATTATTATTATCGGAAATAGTTGAAGGACGTTCTTTCTAAAACCCTTTGAAAATAAACCCCTCCTAAACCATTCTTCCTGAAGGACATCTTTTCAACATTCAAGTGCTTAGGGAAGCACCGATAACAATAAGTTGAAAAGGGGACTACATCGACCTTATATCTCTATATGTAGGTTGTAGGTATGTTAGATAATAAATTTCCAAAATAAATTTTTGACCCATCCTGTGTATAGGAATAAAAACTTCGAGGTACTTTGAGGTATTAATAATAATAGCAGACGTGTTACATTATTAAGGGTCAACGCAATTTCCGTTTAATAATTCCGCTTTATCTGCAACTAAACAATGTTCTTTAATGAAGTATTGTACTTTAGTTAATAGACAAGGGTAAAATAGCGCTCTCTATGCAACAAACTTTAAAATGAAGTATATAAGTAGATAAAAAAATTTAATATCAACCACCCTATCGGTAATTAAATCGCGAATGCATTAAATTTTATTAAAGATACAACCAAGTTTGTGTTGTACAAAAGATATTACGTACATTCTAGTTCTAATTTAAACTCTTACTACGGTAGAGGTATTTTTGGCATTTAATTAACAACTTTAATATAAAAGGTAAAACAATAGTGCCTGGAAAGAAAATACGCCTCGTTTTAGTTTCTAAAAAAAAGTATAACACTCATACATTAAAAAATGACACTAGAAGGCATTTTTTTCTACCTTAACTAAGTAAGTTCAATAGGCATACATATACAGGGCGTTACATTAAAAAACTTGAGAACTAATGGGTTTTGTGTGTAGTCACATTATTTCCTACTGAAGTGCCAATATCTCAAGAAGAGTTTGCGCTGGAAGAATTACACCATAGAGGATTTTTTTCTACTTTAACTAAGTAAGCCAAATAGGCATAAATATACAGGGCATTACACTAAAAAACTTAAGAACCAATGAATTTTTAGCGTAGTCACATTATTTACTACTGAAGTGCCAGTATCTTGAGAAGAGTTTGCGCTAAAATAATTACACCACTGAGGATTTTTTTCTACATTAACTAAGTAAGCCAAATGGGCATAAATATACAGGGCGTTACAATAAAAAAACTTGAAATGCAATGAATTTTGAGCCTAGTCACATTATTTACTACTGAAGTGCCAATATCTTAAGAAGAGTTTGCTCTAAAATCATTACACCACAGAGGATTTTTTTCTACATTAACTAAGTAAGCCAAATAGGCATAAATATACAGTGCGTTACACTAAATAACTTGAGAACCAATGAGTTTTGAGCGTAGTCACATTATTAATACTGAAGTGCCAGTATCTTAAGAAGAGTTTGCGCTAAAATAATTACACCACAGAGGATTTTTTTCTACATTAACTAAGTAAGCCAAATAGGCATAAATATACTGGGCGTTATACTAAGTAACTTGAGAACCAATGAGTTTTGAGCGTAGTCACATTATTTACTATTGAAATGCCAGTATCTTGAGAAGAGTTTGCGCTAAAATAATTACACCACTGAGGATTTTTTTCTACATTAACTAAGTAAGCCAAATGGGCATAAATATACAGGGCGTTACAATAAAAAAACTTGAAATGCAATGAATTTTGAGCGTAGTCACATTATTTACTACTGAAGTGCCAATATCTTAAGAAGAGTTTGCGCTAAAATAATTACACCACAGAGGATTTTTTTCTAGATTAACTAAGTAAGCCAAATAGGCATAAATATACAGTGCGTTACACTAAATAACTTGAAAACCAATGAGTTTTGAGCGTAGTCACATTATTAATACTGAAGTGCCAGTATCTTAAGAAGAGTTTGCGCTAAAATAATTACACCACTGAGGATTTTTTTCTACATTAACTAAGTAAGCCAAATGGGCATAAATATACAGGGCGTTACAATAAAAAAACTTGAAATGCAATGAATTTTGAGCGTAGTCACATTATTTACTACTGAAGTGCCAATATCTTAAGAAGAGTTTGCGCTAAAATAATTACACCACAGAGGATTTTTTTCTAGATTAACTAAGTAAGCCAAATAGGCATAAATATACAGTGCGTTACACTAAATAACTTGAAAACCAATGAGTTTTGAGCGTAGTCACATTATTAATACTGAAGTGCCAGTATCTTAAGAAGAGTTTGCGCTAAAATAATTACACCACTGAGGATTTTTTTCTACATTAACTAAGTAAGCCAAATGGGCATAAATATACAGGGCGTTACAATAAAAAAACTTGAAATGCAATGAATTTTGAGCCTAGTCACATTATTTACTACTGAAGTGCCAATATCTTAAGAAGAGTTTGCTCTAAAATCATTACACCACAGAGGATTTTTTTCTAGATTAACTAAGTAAGCCAAATAGGCATAAATATACAGTGCGTTACACTAAATAACTTGAAAACCAATGAGTTTTGAGCGTAGTCACATTATTAATACTGAAGTGCCAGTATCTTAAGAAGAGTTTGCGCTAAAATAATTACACCACAGAGGATTTTTTTCTACATTAACTAAGTAAGCCAAATAGGCATAAATATACTGGGCGTTATACTAAGTAACTTGAGTACCAATGAGTTTTGAGCGTAGTCACATTATTTACTACTGAAATGCCAGTATCTTGAGAAGAGTTTGCGCTAAAATAATTACACCACTGAGGATTTTTTTCTACATTAACTAAGTAAGCCAAATAGGCATAAATATACAGTGCGTTACAATAAAAAAACTTGAAATGCAACGAATTTTGAGCGTAGTCACATTATTTACTACTGAAGGTCCAGTATCTTAAGAAGAGTTTGCGCTAAAATAATTACACCACAGAGGATTTTTTTCTTCATTAACTAAGTAAGCCAAATAGGCATAAATATACTGGGCGTTATACTAAGTAACTTGAGAACCAATGAGTTTTGAGCGTAGTCACATTATTTACTACTGAAGTGCCAGTATCTTAAGAAGAGTTTGCGCTAAAATAATTACACCACTGAGGATTTTTTTCTACATTAACTAAGTAAGCCAAATAGGCATAAATATACAGTGCGTTACAATAAAAAAACTTGAAATGCAACGAATTTTGAGCGTAGTCACATTATTTACTACTGAAGTGCCAGTATCTTAAGAAGAGTTTGCGCTAAAATAATTACACCACAGAGGATATTTTTCTTCATTAACTAAGTAAGCCAAATAGGCATAAATATACTGGGCGTTATACTAAGTAACTTGAGAACCAATGAGTTTTGAGCGTAGTCACATTATTTACTACTGAAGTGCCAGTATCTTAAGAAGAGTTTGCGCTAAAATAATTACACCACTGAGGATTTTTTTCTACATTAACTAAGTAAGCCAAATAGGCATAAATATACAGTGCGTTACAATAAAAAAACTTGAAATGCAACGAATTTTGAGCGTAGTCACATTATTTACTACTGAAGTGCCAGTATCTTAAGAAGAGTTTGCGCTAAAATAATTACACCACAGAGGATATTTTTCTTCATTAACTAAGTAAGCCAAATAGGCATAAATATACTGGGCGTTATACTAAGTAACTTGAGAACCAATGAGTTTTGAGCGTAGTCACATTATTTACTACTGAAGTGCCAGTATCTTAAGAAGAGTTTGCGCTAAAATAATTACACCACTGAGGATTTTTTTCTACATTAACTAAGTAAGCCAAATAGGCATAAATATACAGTGCGTTACAATAAAAAAACTTGAAATGCAACGAATTTTAAGCGTAGTCACATTATTTACTACTGAAGTGCCAGTATCTTAAGAAGAGTTTGCGCTAAAATAATTACACCACTGAGGATTTTTTTCTACATTAACTAAGTAAGCCAAATAGGCATAAATATACTGGGCGTTATACTAAGTAACTTGAGAACCAATGAGTTTTGAGCGTAGTCACATTATTTACTACTGAAGTGCCAGTATCTTAAGAAGAGTTTGCGCTAAAATAATTACACCACTGAGGATTTTTTTCTACATTAACTAAGTAAGCCAAATAGGCATAAATATACAGTGCGTTACAATAAAAAAACTTGAAATGCAACGAATTTTAAGCGTAGTCACATTATTTACTACTGAAGTGCCAGTATCTTAAGAAGAGTTTGCGCTAAAATAATTACACCACTGAGGATTTTTTTCTACATTAACTAAGTAAGCCAAATAGGCATAAATATACAGTGCGTTACAATAAAAAAACTTGAAATGCAACGAATTTTAAGCGTAGTCACATTATTTACTACTGAAGTGCCAGTATCTTAAGAAGAGTTTGCGCTAAAATAATTACACCACTGAGGATTTTTTTCTACATTAACTAAGTAAGCCAAATAGGCATAAATATACTGGGCGTTATACTAAGTAACTTGAGAACCAATGAGTTTTGAGCGTAGTCACATTATTTACTACTGAAGTGCCAGTATCTTAAGAAGAGTTTGCGCTAAAATAATTACACCACTGAGGATTTTTTTCTACATTAACTAAGTAAGCCAAATAGGCATAAATATACAGTGCGTTACAATAAAAAAACTTGAAATGCAACGAATTTTAAGCGTAGTCACATTATTTACTACTGAAGTGCCAGTATCTTAAGAAGAGTTTGCGCTAAAATAATTACACCACAGAGGATTTTTTTCTACATTAACTAAGTAAGCCAAATAGGCATAAATATACTGGGCGTTATACTAAGTAACTTGAGAACCAATGAGTTTTGAGCGTAGTCACATTATTTACTACTGAAGTGGCGAACTCGAGAAGAGTTTGCGCTGGAATAATTACACAATAGAGGATTTTGTTTCTACAGTGACTAAGGAAGTCTAATAGGCACAAATATACAGGGTGTTACAATAAAAACCGTCATAATCAATTGTTTTATATATAGTCACATTATTTAACACTGAAGAATGAATATCTATACTGAAAAGAGGTTGGTTTGAGTTGATTACATTTTAAAACATTTCTAATCTAAATTAACAATATATTTTTGTGTTAATATCTTTAGAACTGCAAATGAAACTGTGCCCATTGTTAACTTTTTATACAAAAAAAACTTGTATTGTATGAAATTAAATTCTTATGTCTCGCGTAATAAAGAAACATTTTTCCCATTTTTCAGTTCGTGCATTTATGCCGCTACTTAATATTGTACTCTCTTTCAGTGTATATGAATATGGCTTTCATAATGCATAGGAGCGATAGAGTATTATGCAATGTTTTCATTGTTTAACCTTTTTTGAAATCTAAATTACCTTTAAGCCTTGCTGATCCATAAAAAAGCGCTCGGTAAGAAAGAAAAGCGATGTAAAGAGGTCGGTAACTTTAAAAATAATTAAACTTTAAAATGAAATCTAAAATAGATCTTGAAGTTTTAAAAATAGTTTCATTATGCTATACACTTTTTTACACCAAAAATAAACTTATTTACACAATAATAAAAGTACTTTATCTTAGTGCTTATCATAAATATTGTCCTTATCCTCAAGCTAGGCTTTGGCGTTTGATACGTGCTCAAAAGGTTGAAAATCGTTGATTGATTGATGAGATCTATCCTAATACAGCTGCAATTTCATTCTGTTCTAAAAAGCACGGACGTCAAAAGAAAATTTAATGTCATACCGAACTGATACATTGTGATTATTACCAAAGGTCAAGTGTCAAAAAATATTAAGTTGAAAAAGGCAGCTAGAAGGATAACCACGCGCAAATTTCCTTTTAAATCTACACTAAACGATCAATAGTTTTTGAAATAAAAAATATTACAACTTTTAAATCGAAATTTATTTAATTTAAAAGTTGGTCTGTTTAAACACACAAATTAGATTAAATTGTTTGTAACTCAAATGTGCTGCAAATTGCTTTCAAAGAGTGATAAATTTTAAATAAACAAGATTTGCGTTTAAAACTTTAAAATATTTTTTTTAAAAGTAATTAATGGGGGTCGAATATGCGCACTTTTTAAATTGTCGGTTGGTATTAAACCGAAAAAAAATCCTTGTAGGGGTGTTAAATATAAATAAATCTAAATATTCACCTGCAGTCTTAACACTAAGCGGAGGGCATAAATATATTTATAGTAAACCTGTACAAAACATATTTTACCCGAAGCTACCCCCAAGCCATAATTGATAGTAGGACATGAGCATCTGTCAGGGTAATGTTCTCAAACGCATGGACGGATGATGAGACGAACCTCTGCACACGAACAATAGCCATAAAATGCGGTGTGTGAGATTAAAGTGTACGTTCTGGGATAACTACGCTATGGGAAGAGAAATGAGACTCTAGGGAAGAAAGACGCAATTTTTCAGGATCGGTTTTTACCTTGTTAGAACGTGAATAAAAGCTACTCTTTAAAATAATGAATTATTGTTTTTTGAAATATTAAACGTATACAAAACACGATCTAATTTCCTACTTTTTTCATCCCCAACTTTTTTTACAACCCTTAATATAATGTATTTTAATATTGGAAAAATTTATTTTTTTCACTTTTTATTTTATGGATTAAATTAAATAATCGTTGTTTCCGTCTATCTATAATCCTTCAAATAAAAATGTACGATGTGAGTTTAACATTTTTATAATGACTTTTAGAACAATAGAACTATAATAACCTCTTCCTGGTTGGTACGTTTTAAATAAATTACGTTTCTAACCCGATTCTCGCGATCTAATTAATATCGAATTTCAATTCTACAAAGACATCCAATTTGATTTATCACAAGAAGGTAAATATTACTTATTGTAAGGTAATAATAAACGCCTTTTACATGTACAGTGGCGTAACACCTAATAGGTGGATACCGTAAAAAAGTAAATTTAATAACCAAATTATTAATTATTCGATTATTTCAGTGAAGGTTGTGATGGACAGGGTGATTACAGACCATCAGGTATACAGTTTAGATAATCAAATGATCACGAGAAATTAAAAGTTCCATATTAAATTTAATGCCGAGCTAAACTAATCAAGAGTTTTATAGTCCCGGATATTAACTGCTTTTATTTGCAAATAATTTCCCATTTTTTTCAATTTTGTGGTAGTTATCCTTAAGAATTACACGCCACGCATTTAAAAGTATTAAAATAATACCAGCGGGCGCCCCCGTCGAAATTCGACGAAGTAGTTGTAGAGATGAATGTGTTAGAAAAATGAAATTTTCAAAAATTATTATAATGCACTTATTACTACCTACACCGATAATTGTTGGTTGTTAAATGTACAAAATAGGCGTGTTCGTCATTTAACGTTATCGAACTTTGTTAAAGTGGGGAGATAAGATTAATACTCGTAACAATTTATTATTTAAAAAAATGCATGAAATTAGTAATGTGAACAGAAAAATTGGTGCTGACATATCTTCAATTTAAACAAAAATTATCAAAATCGGTCCAGTAGAAGCACTCTAAAATTACCGGTGAAGAAAAGGCTTCGCATTTTAAATATATGGATAATAGCATATTATGATAAAAGCAAGTAAAATAATTTTTCACGGGGGGAGGCGGAGCTTAAGAATCGAGGCTTAAGCCGAGATTTGCATCCTTTTGACAGAAAAGACAGAAAATTTCTACGTCGGTTGTTGTACTATTAGACTGTAAACAATATGATGAAAAGATGAAAAGACCGATTTTACGTTCAATATTCGAAACGTGTCGCTTTTGATACAGTCGAATAAAAAACCATTTTCGTTTTAATTACTTATAATAAATAATTCAAAACTAAATATAATTAAATTTCCAAAATAAAGACACAAAAGGGTTGTATTCAAAATATAATCTGATTTGAAATACTTGGTACGTGAAGCGTATGAAAAAGCTTTAACTAAAAAAAGGTTTCATTTTCATCATCAGCTTATTGCTTACGTTTTCAATAGCGAAAGCTTTAAGATGATGAGAATTAGAGGTAGATTTTCTTTTTAAACATAAACAAAGAAAATTTCTGTTCATTAAAATTATAAAAAAAGTGGAAAGAGATTTTAAATTTTTACATAAAATAATAAATGATTCAAATTACGTCGTTTGAGTAGCTTAGAGCAACTTAGAGTTAAATTAAATATTATACTTTTCAATTTCAATTATGTATTATTTCCTCTTTATGCAGGGAAATAGAGGCAAAGGCCTTCTTTTGTTGCGATACTAAAGGGTTTTTTTAAATTTAATCTCTGAAAATTAATATCAAAATTTTTCTACAACAAAGCAGGCACTAACAGACGTATGGAGCCACTCGATATATATGATGTTACAAAAACTGACCTACTGCGAGAAGTCCCAGTTTAAATACAATTAGCTCACTAAAAAGTAGCACTCTAATTAATTGTTTAAAGTGAATGTTATATTATTGTCAATCCTTTTAATTTGAAGATGTTAATAATGAGAAATTTGAAGCACAAAAAAATTTTAAACGATGCAAATTGGACAAGTAACATATCCGAAATAAGGTCTTCAGTTTCACAGTCTAATATTATTAACCTAAACTGTCTCTTGAGTATAAATTTAAACTTGGTTCAAATCGATGACCTTAATAATTGCAGACTAGTGAAATAGAATCTAAATTAAACTAAATTAATTTAAATTAATTTAAAACTTTAAGATTTAATAAACCGACTTAAAATTTTATTCAATAACTTTTTTTTTTTATTATTTTTTTTTATTTTTATTTGGACCAACTTTTCGTATTGAACTAAGAAAACTAACTATACAACATGGTAAGTATATAGTGGGGTATAAAATGTCCTGATGTGTTCATTGTTTGGTAACAAAAAAGACTCATTAAAAAGTTTTTACAACCAGTAGGTAGACTCTAGGGAAATACAAAACTTCCAAGGATAAAATTAAACAAGGGACGCAAAAATATTAAGTTTCATTATAAGAAGTTATCTTGTTCATATCCTTAAAAAAATTTAAAGCTTTGTCAATAGATTTTCTGAAAATTTCGAGCTTTGAAAATCACTGTTGTGGAGAAAACTCGACAAAGTGCGCGTGCAAGCAAAAAGTATGTTTTTGCAACAACTGTTTCTTTCACTTTAGGTGGGGATTATGAATAAAGAGTAAATTTAAGAATTTACCATTTAACTCTCAAGGGGTCAAGGGATTCATTATAAGAACATAAAACCTCGAAATTAATTAAAACCGTAAGAAGCAGACTTAAATAGTTTATGGGTTTATCTAACAAACAAATTTTCTTTAAAAAAAGTTTTTAGAACGTTGGTGGGTCCAAATAACAACTAATTTTTAAAAAATTAAGTAAATTAATGAAACTAACCTCTCAAAGAAAACTTTGTTTTTTACTTAAAACCCTGGGTATTATAACAAATTTTACAACATGCTGAGTCTCTTCCGACTCGAGCTCCTTTACGGGTAATCTGACTGTATTTTACTTCTAATAAAAATTGTAGAGCATGAAATTCTCTTTCCGAATCCATAAAAATATTTGCACTAAGTGTCATAATTAATTAATGAAAATTAATCAAAAATACAAAAATTTGGATTAAGTCTACTGTTTTGACAACATGGATGTTTTTCCCGACTCTAGATCCTTAACGAGTGCCCTGACTGTATTTTTAATTCTGATAAAAATTATAGAGCATGAAATTCTCTTTCCGAATCCATAAAAATATTTGCACTAAGTGTCATAATTAATTAATGAAAATTAATCAAAAATACAAAAATTTGGATTAAGTCTACTGTTTTGACAACATGGATGTTTTTCCCGACTCTAGATCCTTAACGAGTGACCTGACTGTATTTTTAATTCTGATAAAAATTATAGAGCATGAAATTCTCTTTCCAAATCCATAAAAATATTTGCCATAAGTGTCATAGTTAATTAATGACAAAAAATTAAAAATACAAAAATTTGGATTAAGTCTACTGTTACAACATGGAAGTTTCTCCCGACTCTAGGTCCTTAACGAATGATCTGAGTGTATTTTTACTTTTATTAAAAATTGTAGAGCATGAAATTCTCTTTCCGAATCCATAAAAATATTTGCCCTAAGTGTCATAATTAATTAATGACACAAAATCAAAAATAGAAAAATTTGAATTAATATCTACTGTTTTACAACATGGATGTTTCTCCCGACTCTATGTCTTTAACGAGTGATCTGACTGTATTTTTACTTCTAATAAAAACTAGGTATAGAGCATAAAATGCTCTATCCGAACCAATGAAAGTATTTGTTCTGCGTGTCATAATTAAGCTATTAAATAAAATCGCAAAAAAGAATAACGTGGATTTAGACACATTTTAAAACATGCAGTGTCTCTCCCAACTCTAGCTCATTCAGGAGTGATCTGACTGTAAGTTTACCTCGAATAGAAATACTCTATCCGATTCAATAAATATTTACATCAATGATGCCGATGAATTTGATAATTTATCATGTATGTCGTTTGATAGACTAACCACAGAAAACCAACAAATGCGGATTTGAGAGGGATTATTTTAAATATGTTATTAAAAAAATGTTTAAATTTGTACCAGAGCAATCTAGTACCGGTGGTTAAATTAATGTTTGGCCACTCAGCTTAATCATAATTTGATTTTTAGACACTTTAATTAGTTTTAATAAGCGTAAGAAATTTAATTACTATTTTTTTTCAAAAGTAACCGACACAAATGAGCTACGCAAACAAGAAACATGGAAATTAGTTTTCAATTTGAATCTAATAAAAGACGAGAGGTTACGATTATTAATTATAAGTGCCTAATAAATTAATTAAATAGTAAAGTTTTATTTCTACTGATAACCAATAGTGCTCCATTACAAACAAGAACACATTTGTATCAATGTATCATCCAAACTTCAATTTTCAATATGAGTTATATCTATGATCTATGAGTAACGACTTAATGTTAACTAGAAGTCTATTTGAATTGATACTGCAAAGAGAGTTAATCCCAAGATGACTATCGCATTTAAAAACTAGCAGACCCTGAAGAATGAAGATATTCCAATTATATCAAAACGTTTTAACCGGGCATTTTGATTGACATCTCGGTCATCACGATGTGATCTGTTGAAACTAAAAGTCCGAGAAGAATTCGTCATCTATACTTAGTAATGGGTATATTATGGCAGTAATGAGCTTCTTTAGCACCATAGAGCAGTCAATAAAATGGAACCCTTTCCACTCTCGGTGGAAGTTTGAATTTCTAAAAGCCAAACTGGGAAATTCACAGATCTGATAACAAAATAAAAATGAAGACAGACGAATGGACAGAAGCGTGAGCTAATGGGTGTATCCTCCTTAAAGAGGTTAAAGACAAACAGAGAGATAAATAAGCGGTGAAGCAAACACTAGGGCAAACACGAAGGTTGGTGGATGAATAAAATAATTAAGATAATTCCAAGTAGACAAAAAATTAAGAGTCTGTGGTGAGAAAGCAACAAAGTTTGTAGTGTGTGGTAAGTGTGCGGTAACGTAACCACAGAGTTAACCTCCAACCTAAGGGATGACATAGGATATATGAAGCCTGCAAGACGTCTTTCTCCTAACAAAAGATAAGCAGATTGAGATTGCTAAAATTGAATCTATTTTAAAAATCGTAAGCATTTTTGGATTTTTTCAAAAAAAATTGTGCATCCAATTATTCGGATGTAATTCTTTGTGAATAAATTTAATACGTCAATTTATCATCCGATCTTTGCAAGAGAGAAATTTATCTAAAATTAAGATCAAAAAGTTGTTTGGTAATATTTAGTAATAAAACTAGAAGGGTAATTTATCAAAAATCAAGTACTAAATTAACTTTTAAAGTAAAGAAATAAGAAAATCAGAAGTGTAGAAAATAAATCAAACGATTCAAAACAATCTTAGTATTGTAAATTGTAAGTTTGCTACGTAATATATTACTAGAAGAAGAACAAACTTAACATTTTAAAGTTAATTTCGCTTTACGCTTAGTGTAAATTTATGTAACTGTTACTGAGGTTACAAATTGTTAAGACAAAAGATGTAAATTAAATTTTACTTAATGAAAATCAAATGTATGTAAAGTTTGATAAAATAGTAGTCTTTGGTAATTACAAAATACAATCTATAAAGGCGTCTTCTTTAGTATTGTCAAGGGAATCAAAACCTTAAGTAAAGATTTCCTAAGTTATGCGTCCCAAAACTTAGCTCGAGTCAAACAGGGTTGGATTTAAAGGCTTTAAATATTGATGAACTTTCAAATTCTCTCATGGTCTCAAAGCATCTCTCTCTTTTAAGTAACATTTACTTTAATTTTTTTTACTACACCACTATTTCATCTTCCCTTTAATAACAAATCTAAAATTTATCAAGCGGAAATGTCAAATTGAGAAAAGCCAAAATTATTTACTTTTTCATTACGTTTCAAAGCTTGACCTAATTTAACATTTTTTTTGTTTCGGTACAATTTCAAATTAAAGCTGGTGATAAATTTTGAATATAAGCTCATCATAAACAAAATATATTCATGAACCATTCACACAAATCTTGAGAAGCATTTAAGCTTGCATAAAACCGTAAATTCTTACAGTAAGCCAAACATCTTCCTTCTAAGAGAATTTTAAATAAAACAACATTTTAGTATCTTTACATTAAATTTTCCTTTTGAAAACCAACCCAATTTCAACAAAAAAACCTTATTTTCTTACTTCTTTAGAAAAGGTCAGCTTTGCAAACATTAACACAAACGACTGCCATCGCGCAACTTTCCCGAAACTATTTAAAATGATAATTGAAAATTTTGGAAAAACAATTCTAAAACGCTCGATTGTCGAGAAGAATAAAGCGCTGGATCGACGAATAGGAGCGCAGTGGGTCAACACACAAGTTTTTCTGGACAAAACCTCGGACGCAACAAAAGGTTATTGATGTTTATTTTGATTACTTTTGGAGACTCAATAAACAAAAACAGCTGCAAAGCATTGCTATCGGTGCTTCCCAGAAATTACCTCTTTCAATCGCATAAAAGGAGTAGTAGATTTGGCATTAATTTTTTTCCAATTGTTTCTAATTCTTACTTATTTAATACAGAGAGATCGACCAGCAGACGAATGGATACACAAAGAAACAAGCAAATGGGTGAACCTTTGACACACGGATCAAGGCAAAAAATTGCAAGAGACTGGACTACAAAGCGAAAGATGCTGGGTTCAAATATCGGACATCGGGGTCTACCCAGCTTCCGAAATTGAGTATTTAAGGGTCGATTTTACAATCATGGCTTATGCTGGCCCCAGCTAAACCGGGTATGAACCCGCAAGAGAGCATGCACTGTAAATCTATCGTAACGTAAACGTATTACGGTGCATGCGCTCTTGCGGGTTCATACGCGATTTAGCTGGAACCAGCTTAAACCATGAGTGTAAAATCGAGCCTTAGAGATACAAAAATAGTGTTTCGCACTGGAACTTCATTATAATGTTTGATGGACTCACGTTTAGCGACCGTACCATAGCTAATCCCCTACAGTGTTGTCAGAATAAAAGGCGCTATTATTATAAACAATAAAATACACCTGTACTGTAAATATTGTAGATAACATTATTTCAACTTTATGGTAAATGGGAAAAAAATGCAACAATGCACCGACATAATGTTTGCATGTAATTCCCAAGATATCTATTGCTACACTTCAACAATAATAAAATGCAAATGTACTTTTTGAACTTTCAAAAATAAAAAAATATTCGTCCTTTTCATTTAAAATTACTACATTTTTAACACTTTTTCAACGGAAGAAAATTAAGAAAAAACAAAACTTTCCATCAGTGAATTCAATTAATTAAAAAAACAAATTAAAACAAGTTGATTTAAACTAAGCCTTTTAGTAAAATTATTTTTATTTTCATATCAAACCGAAATCACAAAAATAGGAGCAAATTGTATGTCCTTTTCACAAAAATGTGTATACATCTCTAAAGGCTTTTTCAACGAATTGCATGAATGCAAATGTAATCCTTTAAAATCCAATCTGAATGAAAATACACAGTTTGAACTGTTAAAAAAATATCCTGCAAATTTATTAAAGTTAGCTGGTGGTATTCCATTTTACGAATTAAAAATTATATATATTTATTACAAATTAAATGAACAAAAGTGGATTCTTTTTTAAAAACTGAAACATTAATCCCCGCACAAAAAGAATATTTTATACAGGGTGCTTTATATTATTTTGTAAGTAACTTGGAATGAAAGAAAATTAAATACCGTCCCTTAAGACTGGCATTTATTAGAAAGCAAATTCACTTTTGTCATAGAAAGTGATGAAAAATAAGCACACGTTGCTACCATGACTATACCCACAAATTATTTAATTATATGTATTAGAAAAGTTAACGCATACACCATATTTACTTTACTCTCACAACTCATAGTTGTGAGACTTTTATCATCATGGCAGCTCCTATTACATACATAGCTTGGCGTCTCCTTTTAGCCAAGTCGCATTTTATATTGAAAAGTCAGCCATCTACAGCAACATTAGTACACTAATTTATAACGTTTGTCGCTAGATTCCTATATGACAGCGAGTAAAAAATTTCGTAAAAATAAGTAGTTGTTTACAAATTTTATTCCCTAAGATCCTTTGTAACGATGCGAAATGCATCCGGGTCCTGCTGTAAAATATTGGTACAGTCAGCCTCACAATTATTGGCCACCCATGCTATACGTTTAGCACGAATTGTGGATGAAACCATCATAACACCCCATACTTAAATTGAGGGGTAACTTTAATTTGCCAACAAGTAGTAAATCAACAACTTCCCCTTCTGTACTTTTGTCGTTGTTAGCTAATAACCGCCCTGGCGTGTAGCCAGGGTTCGCAATAACTTTGAGGCTGACTGTACAATATTTCAGGGCCCTGGAAATTTTGTATCGTTTAAGTTACCTAACACCATCACAATCGCTACTTTATACCCCTGAGTGCCGCCTCTGGTGGATTACTGAGGAAAATTTTACATAATAGTGATCAGCAAGTGACAACCTTTCATTGGAGTCCAATCTCGCCAAGATTGGATCAAAATTACTCAACTTTAAATTAAAAATTTTTATTATCAACAGTTATCAAGAATAACGCAGCTGATTTCTGTTAACTTCCGAACCAAACCAGCCGAAGCTTCCATTTTATTTTTAGTACGACTCTGGTGCCATTTTTACCTCTTTAGAAATTAATTCAACCTTATCAATTGATTAATTAGTAATCTAAATTTTTTAATTATAGGTAGTTTTCAGGCTTACACCCTTAGGATCTCTAGAGCCCCTAATTGTAAAGATCTTAGGAAATAAAAATGTGTCTGAACCCCAATTATTTCTAATAGGATAAATGTTGCCCTCGTTAAATCGTTATTTAAAAAAGAAAAACCTTGTGGAAAACCTTGCGAGAAGTGAGTTCGGTTAACTTAGGCAAACTTGACTGCGCTATCTGACGTTATGGCTGCTGTTGAAACTAAAACAGCTGTTCTAAGTACTGATGTAAATACTAAAGGGTTTGGTTTTGACAAGATGGAGCTCCTGCCATACTTCGCGACTTTTCAAAAACTATGTTTCCACGAAAATATACCATGGAAGAAATACCAAAAGAGGTCATCAGATTTGACATAGAAAGAAGTGGTGCAAACGGGCCTGAGTCAATTAATTTCGAAGTGCCATCAATTTGAACAACACGTCAACATTTCAAATAAACTTTGAAAATGACCCTTTTAAAAATTTTCTCAGCACGTCTATGAGAAAGTAATTTAATTAGACGAGCACAAAAAATGGCCACTTTCTTAACCTGACTAATTTAATTATGTCTTTTAATTGCAGTTGCTCATATTTGAGACAAATAAATTAACATTAATTAAAAGTGATTAATTTACAAAATTTTTAGAAGTCAAAATTAACTAAAATTAAAAATAATTACTTTGTTCCCTGTTTTAAAAATTTGAGCTATACTTAAATATGATTTAATTGCTATGTCTAAAAAATTTTCCTCTTAAAACGTAGACCTTTAAAAAAAGAAATTGGAAAAAATAACTCGAGGACAATGAAAATTGCTATTAAATTTTGATACACCCCAAGAGGCATTATTAAAACAAAAAACTGCATAGTGTGGAATGTGGATGCAGCTTTATAAGTTACTTACTAAATTTTTTATTATCAACCAACCAATCAATGGTAATATTAACGTAACGAACACGAACTAGGTACTGATTTAAGTTATCAAAATCCAAAATTATAAATTAAATTAGCTTAATTAAATTAACTTAATTAGCTACAATGTACTTAAATGTGCACCTAAATCAAATCATTTATAAAAAAAATAAAAATCCTACCAGAACAATCCAGGACCATTGCCTAATGCGGTTTAAAGTTTCCACGATAAGACAAACCCGCATGTACAGCAAAAGAAAATGTAAAGGGTCCATGAAAACAGTAGTTAATGCTCCTCCGCCACTCAACTCCATGATTTGATTTTTAAAACTTTAATTAACGTGGCAAAATTAATTATTATTTTTATAAAATTAACCCACGAGAAGGTGTACCACTCGATCGCGAACTTGAAAACTACTAAAATTAAACTCAACGTGCATAAATTGATAACCGATAAGACCATACCTGATTATTTCGCTTTCAATAAAGTCAAATTTCATTTAAATTTTTTAACAATTTGATAACAATGCATTAAAGAATTTAATTTCAACCTTCAAAATTATTTTAAAATAATTTTTCTATGTATGTAATAGAATGACTAATGGCCAAATTTTGAAATTACGTATGTGTTGTAACTATCGATAATAAAGAACAGTTAAAAGTTCAAAAATAAATTTAGATAGTTAAGTTAATCATCATCCTAATTATTTAAATTTGGAGTTTTTAAATGCGGAAGTTGTTTAATTTTTAACAGTTCCAAAGCCCAAAAGTCCCAAAAATATCTACAATCTACAATATAAGTTTTCGCTTCCTATTGGGGTTTTAGCAGCTCGACAGCTGATGCACATGTTTTCGGAGAAACTTCTGCCTCCATATGGATGCCACTCTTCCTTCCAGAACCCTGAAGTCAAAACTACAAGTGGAATAGTAAGTGTTAAAATAACGTCAGATTACTAGTTAAGAAGCTATTTCTGGGAGAGAGGCAAGAGGTGCAAAATTCAATCCCTAAGAAAACTTTCTACTTTGAAAAGTTTTGTTGGACAATCAAGGTAGCTAACGCAAATTTTCTTCAATGGATTAGATAGCTAATTTTATAACCTACAAATTTTATTAGAGGTAAAAGTAACGTCAGATTACTATTTAAGAAGCTATTTTTGGGAGAGAGGCAAGAGGTGCAAAATTCAATACCTACGAAAACTATATATTTTGAGAAGTTTTGTAGGACAACCGAGATAGCTAACATAAATTTTCTCAATGAATTAGATAGCTAATTTTATGACCTACAAATTTTATTATAGGAAAAGTAACGACAGATTACTATTTAAGAAGCTATTTCTGGGAGAGCGGCAAGATGTGCAAAATTCAACACCTACGAAAACTTTCTACGTAGACAAATTTTGTACGACAACCAAGGTAGCTAACGTACTAGTTAACCAAACAGAATGTAATTTCCAGGGTATAATACTTTTTCTTGGGCTAAGTACTAGAGAAGGGAACCTTTTTGTAAGTAGCAAGAAAAGATTTTGTTGATAGTTTCTAAAAGAAAACAAGCAATACAACTAAAACAAAGAATTGCATACAAAACCCTTGGGACCTTTAAACCTCCCTGTACATATTCACTTATCAAAATTAGATTTACACCAACTTCCACTTTTTTAAAATCCCACGTAGACTTAAACAAGTCGTAACAAAGACTTTCATTAGCAGCAACAAAAAGAATAAAAATAGAACAATTAAATTGCTTAATTACGAGTTAGAAAAGCTTGTAAAAATTTAAAGTGCTTCAAATTTTTTTTATATTTATATTTTTAAAAGTAATTAAAATAGTACAACTTAATTGATGTTGATTTAAAAACAACTCCACAAGTAAATGATTTTGTATACGGTCGTTGAAAATTAATTAGCGAAACAATATAGCAATAAACGTTTCTAATTTTGATTCTGTTAATTTCCAAATTATTAATTAACCTTAAGAAAAAATTAGGGAAATAATTAGGAAAAAATATTTTTGGGTCACTCATGGAGAGAGTTTCAAGATAAATTTTGATTGTGAGTTATTTGTTACACTAATTTTGAATTGCATTCATCAAGTTGAAAGTAGAAATGGCAAGTCAAAATTCCCCTTTTCGTTTATTCATTGTAAAAGTAAGGTATAGGGTAGGCTAATTAGTATTTCAGGATAATGAGTTACGTGGTTACCCTGATGTATTTATCACAGTCTCTGGAGTCGACAATGAACCGAAGCGGATAACTCTATAATGCAGTAACGTCTCAAACTCATCCTTCGTATTCACGAATACTAACTTAAGCCTTTCTTAACTCACCCTCTTAAAACAGAATCCTGAAAGTGTGTTACGCCCTCTTCAAAATGCTCTCTCTATTCGCATGGGTACGCTTTTGCCCTAGCTACAATTCTCTTAGTACTATGCTCTCTACAAGAAGGAATTGCTTGGATGTATAATTTAAACACTTTAATGTTGATATTGCAACGAGATTACCCCTTTATACGGTCAATTTATATTAATTTACTATCCACATAATGACTCTCAGGTTAAAACCAAGTAATTAGTGCGTTTTACTTTATCTAATCATTAGAATAAATTCAAAGAAAACTTAAAAATAGTTATCAGTTTAAAACGATACCTTAAGGGCTACTACTCTAACTTATAATTTAAGTTCAAGGAATCGATTTACGTTACATCAACTGGTTTGTCATTTTTTAACCGCTTTAAGGTTGATTTACTTTTTTAGAAAGCTGTCAGATTATTACTAGCAAAATCGATACAGAAATGTGTATTTAGAAACTCTTTATTTATGAGAAAACTAGCACCGCTAAAGTAAAAATTCCTAATGACTCCCAAAGCCCATTTTAAGATCTACAAAGTTTTATTAAAAATTAAAATAACATAATATTTCTGTGAGAGACACAAGATCTGCTAAATCGGTATGAAAATTGTTACCAGTGGCGTATTTAGAAATTTCGGCTAGGGAAGGCCTGTAGCTAAAGTCTCAGGCCCTCTAAAAGCAGTAGAAAATATTGGTGGTAACAACGAAGGAACGTTGAGCCTCTATACCTTTAGAACTTCCGAATTCTCTGACAGCTCCACTCCTGATGGCTAGTAAAGGCGAGCGAGGAAACCAGGGAACCGGGTTCTCAAACAGACATCGGGTAACCGTGGTGTCGTTACTCACCAACAGCTGACCTTACAGCTGCCCTGTGGCTAATATAAATGGATAGGGGGTACCCAAGACCCTCTAAACCCCCTTATAAATACGTCACTGACTTTCCATTGGAAAAATTTTGTAAGTTAACGTTAATAATCTTAAACACAATCATTCAGCGAGCTAAAGAGAAATAAATTAAGAACAGAATTTTAAAAATTTGAAAATTATCTCATAGAGCCAGATAGCTAATTTCGAACTCTAGAAATTTTATTAGAGGTTTTATTAGATAACTATTTAGAACATATTTACAAAAGAGACACAGGAACTACAAAATTCGATACCTACGAAAACTGTTACTATCTACTTCGACAAGTTTTGTACGAAAACCAATGCAGCTAACTTAAATTTTCTCAATGAATTGGAAAGCTAATTTTATGATCTACTTTTTTTTATAGCTAAAAGTAACGTCAGATTACTATTTAAGAAGTCATTTTTCAGAGAGAGGCAAGATTTACAAAATTCGCAACCTACCAAAATTGTTACTTTCTACTTCGAGAAGTTTTATACGAGAAGCAAGGCAGCTAACTTGAATTTTCTCAATAAATTGGATAGCTAATTTTATGATCTACAAATTTTATTAAAGGTAAAAGTAATGCCAGCTTACTATTTAAGAAGCTATTTTTGGGAGAGAGGAAGATTTACAAAACTCGAAACCTACGAAAACTGTTACTTTCTACTTCGAGAAGTTTTATACGAGAAGCAAGGCAGCTAACAGAAATTTTCTCAATAGATCGGATAGCTAATTTTAAAAGTAACGTCAGATTACTATTTAAGAAGCTATTTTTGGGAGAGAGGCAAGATTTACAAAATTTGAAACCTACGAAAACTGTTACTTTCTACTTCGAGAAGTTTCATAGGAGAAGCAAGACAGCTAACAGAAATTTTCTCAATAGATCGGATAGTTAATTTTATGATTTATAAATTTTATTAGAGATAATAGTAACGTCAAATTACTATTTAAAAAGCTATTTTTGGAAGAGAAGCAAGATATGCAAAATTCGATACATATGAAAATTGTTAATTTATACTTTGAAAAATATTGTACGAGAACCAAGGGAGTTATCATAATTTTTTTCAGTGGATCGGATAGATAATTTATGTTTTACAAATTTTATAAGAAGTAAATTAATGGAAAACTAATACCAAGCTACTTTTGACGAAGCTTTAACAGGAGGGCGTAGGAGAAAATACAGCATACAGTAAATCCAATACAAAAATCCCTATTTTTAATTTAGAAAATTTGTATGCCATAACTACTAAAGATAATACATACAGTGAATCTCGATGAATATCTTCATAGCATCTTATAGATTATTTTATGCTCGACATTTTTTTATCAAAGGTAAAATGAGTGTCGACGTACTCGCTAGAGATCTGCATTAGGGAGAAGTTATTAGGCACTGTGATTGCGAGCTTATTTGTTTTGTAATAATTTTTCTAGTTTGTTGTTGTTTTAGTTGTCGACGGTTTTAATTAATGATATATCTACCCTATTAATTGCACTTCTTTTATTTTATAAACATTCCATTAAAACCGTTACCTGTTTAAAAAAAGGTAGCTCACGGGCCTCTTTACTTTATTTTATAGCATTTAAATGACCAGTACGTATTGACTTTTTATAAATAAAATAATTATAATAGTTATTCTTTTTCCATTAGGAGGAAAATAAACCATTACAATTACAAAAATGACCTTTGATTGTTACATTAAAAGCACAACAGTCACAGAAGTTCAACTATTTTGTACAGATCTAAATAACAAAGGCTTTCGCAAACAAATTTTAACATTTATTTTAATTTAAAATAAATTCAAATTATTATTAATCAAAATAAATAATGGAAAATACAAAAAATATCCAAGAAAACAATTTAATGTTGGCAAAAGTTTTCGCGAAGTTTTAGATAAGTTTCCATGTTCTCATTGAATAGAATAATATATTGTTTTCAGATTGGAAATCATATTTATGTTAAACTTGTTGAAAAGTTTTTTTTTTCTATTGATATACAAGGTGGCCAAAAATATGGGGGCTAAGACAGCTTCTATAGAAAGAGAGAAAAATTCAAAATTCAAAAAACTGTTGATTTGAAATATACAAGGTTGGAGATCAGACGCAGACTACTTCTAAGTGGAAAACAGTTTTCCTTTAAATTGAATAAAAAATTTCCAGTAGATGTCAAATTTTTGGCAGACACTGTTTAATAAATAATATACAAACATTTGTTGTTTCAATAAATTATAAAAAAGATAATTAATTAAAGTTGTTATCTGAGAGGTGTTTTATAAATAAATAATTAGTAGGGTTAATAACTAACAAGGGTTGAAAGCTTTATATAAGCCGTTTTTAAGTAAATATTTAACAAAGTCATAAAGCCGAGTCAAAAACAATAACTTTCACTATACCTACTCAGGTCTCGACGCTACGCTTTGTACATATCCTCCATGTCATAAGTAGTATAAAATCCAAAAGATACAAAAAAGACTGGGTTTTAGCAGTCTTTCATCACGATCATAAACAAACTCTCTTTTCTATATAACCTTTTGTTTTCTTAAACAATCGTCGAGCTGCAATTTTAAATTTTTGTAACAACAAAAATATGAAGTTACAAAAGGTACGCGTAATTATTTCGTTTGCAAACTTACAGCTTCAGGCGCAAAGTAACATCAAGACTAGGATAAAAGTAGCACAAACCGTAACTTTTTATAAATATTTCTCAACCTTCTCGATACAATGGTATTTTGATAGCTAATTTATTTACATGGTGTTGACTATAGTCTCATCCAGTGATGAGAGCTTAAATGAGCCTTAATACAAAAATATAGCCTCTTCTCTAAGTCAATTGAAGATTTTCAATAGCAAAGCTCTAAGAACATTTTAGTATGATGTAAAAATATGGGCTATAAAAGTGAATACAACCTTTCATTAAAGAAAATCCAAAAGATCGAGTATTTGTGAGTTATGTTGATATCATAACATTGGCAAATCCGAGGGGCGTCTAAAGATTCAGACAAGGCTACTATATCTTGTCAATGCCTGTCATAAATCACGTGTCCAAACCCCAAGTCATTCCTTAACGATCAATGATAGGGAACGATGTGTCACTTGAGTTACTATTAATAAATATTATTTTTCTAGCATGGAAAATGAAAATAATTTGACAAAAAATGGGAAAATTTTATGTTAAAAAGATTTCCAATTGGTGAGTTATAGATGATCGACGCTAGTCATCAAAGAACTGGGTGTCACGTTTGCCAGAACAACTGACAATAGATGGACTGCTTAATACAGGCTTCGTGAAGTTGGCGAAAAGTTGAAAGCACTCATTTAAAAATATTAGCCAATCGTTAGTGCCTCTTAGTGCCTTTTGAAAAATTTCAATCGCCCTTCTAGTTTTCGAGTTATTAACAACTTTTTTTTGGTGCCAATTTTACAGTTGGCATTAACATTATCGAATTTCGACAAAAGATTTATGCCAAGCTTTAGTGCTTCATTAGTGCCTCTTTCGTGCCTTAAAAACCGCTTTTATATCTAAAAGTTTTGTATGATATTTGTCTTAAAAGTGATTTTATTTTGTTCGTGGAGTTAGTACACTCGCTAAGCTCGTTTCGTAATCTTCTCCAATCACAAAATAAAACGTCTCTTTTTCAACACGTATATCATGAACTACCTACAACAGCTCCACCAACCAATTTTGCGTTACGGAAAATATGTCAACTAAAATAATATTTTTTTCTGGAAAAGATTTGCCCAATTATAATCAAGAATTCAGGTTAGGTACAGGCATAGTTAAAAGTCGCGTGACAACTATTTTAGGTTATGATAAAACCTTTCAAAATGACAGTAAGTTGTATTTTTCAAATTCACTGTCTTAATATTAACCTATATTCAATTTTATTGACAGTTAAAACTCGTAGTGCACTTCAACATCTA
The DNA here is from genome assembly GCA_963924605.1 of Malthinus seriepunctatus. NCBI lineage: Eukaryota > Metazoa > Arthropoda > Insecta > Coleoptera > Cantharidae > Malthinus > Malthinus seriepunctatus. Next base: position 7,205,157 of record OZ004602.1, read on the forward strand.
TGACAGCACTAGCCACGCTCCCTCAGCTGGCTAATAAAGTTGGTGGGACTGTATTAATTAAAATTCAATAATAATTTTTTTACGACTTTAATTTTATAATACAACAGTAAAAGTTTGAGAATTGCCGACCATTCTCAAATTTTAAGTTAAAAGCAAAGAAAGACAACTATACAATAATTTCAAGAAAGAGAGAGTCGGAGAGAGAAACAGGGTGATCTTGTACTGAGTTGGTTTATTTAAGTAGAAATTCAAATAACAAATATTTGGGTGTTGAATAACACAAGGCGACACTGCTATTTTTTTATGGATTAAACTGTACTTAATCGAAAGGGTATGCATATTGAAGCTCAAAAATAAAAAAATAAAAATTTTTTTACGAGTTGTTTTTGAGATAATCCACAACTTGTGATTTTTTTACCATTTTTTACCATTTGTTTTTCTCAAAAACTACTAAAGGATGCTAAAAAATTCAAAGTTTATGTTAAAGAAAACATTTCAATCTTTCCAAAAAATATTTTTGAATTTTTGAAAAAAGTTCCAAAAGTTCAAAAAAAAAGTTCTAAAATTTTATTTTTAATTTTTTTAGAACTTTTTGAACTTTTTTTTTTGTTTTTTTACTTTACCTGAAAAGAGCAATTTTTTTTACACAAAATAGTTAAAAATTAGGAAAATCCTACGAGTCAATAAAATATGAAGCTTAAGATTAAAAAGAAAAGAAAGATTTGTATACAGGGTGTCCGGCATAAACCTCCGTTCCTTGAAGTGGGTGATTTGTGAGCTCAAAATAGAGTGATAAAACCGAATTTACCTTAGTCCAAAGTTGTTTGCCTACCAAGTTACAGCGCTTTGAAGTTCTTCAAAAAAAAATCGATAAATAAGCGTAACTTTGGAATTAAAAGTGATGGAACAACGAAATTTATGGAATATGCTTTTCTTGATGAGAGAAAAAACTTTGTAATCAGTAAAAGTTAAAAACAAAAAGTTAAGGGTGCGTTAACATCGAGGGAGGGGCAACTAACCACCTCAGAAGAATCATATCGATTTTTCCGATTACCAAGTTTTTCCTCTCATCAAGAAAAGTATATTCCATAAATTTCGTTGTTCCATCACTTTTAATTCCAAAGTTACGCTTATTTATCGATTTTTTTTTGAAGAACTTCAAAGCGCTGTAACTTGGTAGGCAAACAACTTTGGACTAAGGTAAATTCGGTTTTATCACTCTATTTTGAGCTCACAAATCACCCACTTCAAGGAACGGAGGTTTATGCCGGACACCCTGTATACAAATCTTTCTTTTGTTTTTAATCTTAAGCTTCATATTTTATTGACTCGTAGGATTTTCGTAATTTTTAACTATTTTGTGTAAAAAAAATTGCTCTTTTCAGGTAAAGTAAAAAAACAAAAAAAAAGTTCAAAAAGTTCTAAAAAAATTAAAAATAAAATTTTAGAACTTTTTTTTTGAACTTTTGGAACTTTTTTCAAAAATTCAAAAATATTTTTTGGAAAGATTGAAATGTTTTCTTTAACATAAACTTTGAATTTTTTAGCATCCTTTAGTACTTTTTGAGAAAAACAAATGGTAAAAAATGGTAAAAAAATCACAAGTTGTGGATTATCTCAAAAACAACTCGTAAAAAAATTTTTATTTTTTTATTTTTGAGCTTCAATATGCATACCCTTTCGATTAAGTACAGTTTAATCCATAAAAAAATTATCAATTCTAAATTTGTCGCCTTGTGTAATTAATTTCCAAAGATTCTGAATTCAAAAACCTTTGGTATACTTTAAAATGAATGGAAATGGAAACATTCCTACTTACATTATATTCATTAAGGTTCAAATTATCCCAGCGAGATTCAAAAATTTCCAAAACCAATAAAGATAGAAAAGCGGTTTTTAAGTGACTAAGAGGCACTAATGAGGCACTCAAGTTTGGCATAAAAATTTTTTCCAAATTCAAAAATGTTGGTGCCAATTTCACACTTGGTTAAAATTTACTTGTTAATAACTCAAAAACCGATAAAGATAGAAAAGGGGTTTTTAAGGCACTAATGCCCGTTTTCACCGACGGTTCTTAAGCAATTGCCTACGTAAGAACTGCCTAACGCTAAAATAATTCCTAACCCTATGCATAAAAATTATTAACCATTTCGATATTGATATACAGATACCTTTGTTTATCTTATTTAGGAACCCTGGTGCGCATGGTGAAACGTGGTGAAGCGCAATTTCGATTTAAAAAATGCTAATGTCAAATTAAGCAATGCCTAACTTTAAGAATCGTCGGTGAAAACGGGCATAAGAGGCACTAATGAAGCACTAAAGTTTGGCACACATTTTTGTTGAAATTCCATAATGTTAATGCCAAGTGTGAAGTAGGCTCCAAAAAAATTGTTAATAACTCTAAAACTAGAAGCGTGATTGAAAGTTTCCAAAAGGCACTAAGGGGCACTAATGAGACACTAACGACTTGCTAATGTTTTAAAATTACTGCTTTTAAATTTTTTCTAACTTCATGAAGCCCTTAATACAGTATGTTCTTTACTTAAAAACCTCTGAAACCGGACCCCGGAAAACTATTTTGTGAATAGTTTAGAATCCGTTTGACTAATTTTAATAAGATTTGGTATGTGATCTATCCAAGTGCATTAACATAAATACTAATTCCTAATTTTATAAAAGTCGCTAGAGGGCGTCAGTTACGGCAGTTGATTTTCGTTTTCCTAAGAGAATTTTTTTTAATCGTCAGTTACTAATAAACTACGACTGTTATCGGGATGAAATTTGGGCAAAATATTGTAAATATATCATTCTGAGATGTCACAAAGTCACATCCTGATATTTTAATTTGTTTTTGGAATATAAGAAAAATATTGAGAGGGTGGGAGAATTAAAATTCCAAATTGTATAAATAAGGGCCACCCTACTGTTTACAACACGCCTGTAAATAGCGAAACTGACTGATTCTTATGAAAAAAAATTTCAAAAGCAAAGCTCATTCATAAAAATAAAAGGAAGAAAAGCATTAACACTATTAATTATACTACAGGTCAATATATTTAAGATTTTAAATTTAATTGTCAACTGTTGTGAAAGCGTGGGCTTCAATGATCAGATCTGAATGAACTTTATGTCATTATACAGCAAACTTACATTAAGTTTAAATTAAAGAGTTTCCAATTAACACCGATTTCATACATTTCGAGTGCATTTCAAGAGGTAAATAAAAAATAAAAGAGGTTAAGTAACAAAATTTTATTTTACGTAGTTTAAAGCAAATTGCAACAATAAAAAAATTTAAATGACAATGAAAGAAAATTTTTATCAATTAAATTAAACTTTTTTCTTGGCAAATATTAAATTATCTAATTAGTAAGTAGGTACATACTTGAGGTTTTTTATCAGTCATTTAGCGTTAACAAAAAATGCGTGGGAGACTATTTAGCCACATTACCATAATATAATTCAAAAAGTAGAAAGATATAAAAAAAGCCCACTTAAATCCTAAATTCGTGTAAAGTGATTTCACCTTATTTAAGTGTCAACCTACCAGCATAACTGTATTTTATACTAAGTTTTAAAGAGCATATAAATAATAGCGATATTACAATAAGATAGTTTTATTTCACCTTTTCCTATTTTGTTTCCTTTAATATTACTTTCTTATTTATTTTAGACGTTGAATTTAAATTTATAGGAATTACATTGAGAAATTATTCAGTGATGATGTTCGCGTAGGTGTTATAACAAAACGTTTATGCCTTATCCGGAAATTTATGTTAACAAATTAACTTGACAATATAATATATCGTACAACAAAACAGAAGTCCTCTTCAGGATGCTTTAATCTTCAGATTACCAACGTAATGAAGATGAATAAGAAACAACTTCGTAAGCTCATTGTTTATTTTTTTATATTCATCAGAAGGTGACTTGATTATCAATACGAATTCCAAATGGGAAAATGAAAGACAGTTCGTTGGTAGACTTGGTAAGAATGGGCAAAAATAGGAATAAATGAACAGAAAAGCGGATAGAAAAACAAACAATCAGACCAAGAGCTATGCTAACGTTATTACTCCACTTAAAAGCTTTTCTCTGTTTATAATAAACAGAAAAACTAATAGAAAAAGAGATTGAAGCTTTTAAACAATTAAAGAAATACTAAAAAGTAACAATGCACATTATTAAGTAGGTTTTTAAGTATTAAGGTTGAAAAGGAAATTTTGTTATTTTCCAACAAATGTTTATTTGACTTAACAACAAAATAGCTTATACACTTTTCCCCATTTTAGTTGTACACAAATAGCACTTGTTTTAGTTTTAGTACTACTGTAAACCTCATTTTCAGTATTAGGTATTAAAACTAATGGAACTCAAATTCACAGATTCCTAATTTTGTTTTGTTTATGTTTATACACCAACATAAAAATGAAACATCCAATAAATTACACGTAAAACGATATACGGTATGTTAAAACTCATAAAAAAATAAACCGAAAAAGAAGAGAGAAAGAGTATTTCGATATATTACTCTTTTTTTTTAAATATGTGAATTAATGATAAATTGTAACATGTAACATATAACATAACCTACATTTTAAAAACACACCCGAAGTATAAATTTTAAAAAACCAAAAATTTATTGCAATTTAAAATAAAATTGCCTCTATTTTTCTCTTCTAAAATATTACACAAACAGAGGATAATCAGTAACAATCTGCAAAACAAATAATGTGGGTTGTAATTTTTAAAAGCTCTTTCATATTATTTCTATTTACTAATTTTTTAAAATTTAAACAAAAATTGAGGTGTTAACACTCATAATTTAAGTATTATTAGTTATCATATTTGTTATAACTAAGTAGCTTAATGTTTTGTTTACTGTGTTTGTTGAACCGTGCTAAAAAATTTGAAGAAGACAACGTCGTGAGAAAATTATAACCCGAGTCATTTCTTCCAGATCAATGTTAGAAAGCGATGCGAATCATCTAAATAACACATCACACGAGGATTTAATTTTATTATACTAGTTATACGGAGATTAATTATTATACGGTAAACAGAACTTCTAAAATTCATATGGTCAATGATACCAATAGCTAATTTCTTACAGCCGTAGTTATAGACTTTTACACGCGCATAGTACAACGTGTAAATTATTTTAACATTGAAAACTAGGGGCTTGCACGCGTGAAGCTTACACTTCAAATACACGTCTGACTATAACTATGGCTATTACTGTACAATTTCCATTAAGGGCAAAATTAACGTACAGCTAAAATTTAACAAGCTGTGTGCTGGACAGACGCGACGATGCGAGAAATGCACAAGTCCGCAGATGAAATGTTGTCTTATTATATTGATTTATTTTATACTTTAAATATTGCAACTAAAGTGAATGTTTCGAATGGTTCGGATAGCTAATTTTATACTCTATAATTTTTATTAAGAATAAAATTAACGTAGAGCTAATATTTAGCGATCTATTTGCGGGAGAGACGCAAAAAATGAAAAAGCCTGAAGATGAACCGTTGCCTAGTTACATAGATTTATTATAAACCCTAAGGGTCGATTATACAATTAAGGCTCAACAGCGGTTTAAATTCAACTCGGGTTAAACCTGAGTTCAAGGCAAATTCGTATTGTAAAATCAAGTACAATCGTAGTCTACCGCATGTATAGTAAAACTCAAGTTTTGTTAAAGTCCAACTTAAGCTGTATTTGTAAAATCGGTGTTAACTATTGCAGCTAAACTGAATGTTACGAATGGCACGGATAGCTAATTTTATACTCTACAATTTCTATTAGAGGTAAAATTATTGTAAAGCTTATATTTAGCGAGTTAGGTGCGAGAGAGACGCGAGAAATGCAATTGTCTAAATTTGAACCGTTGCCTTGTTACATTGATTTATTTTAAACTCTAATAGTCCAATCAGCTTAGCGATTTTCATAGGGGTCAACCTCTAACTAATTAGTAACAGGACGGGACCACTTTTAAAAATTTTCATTTGGTGAGTAAAAACAGGGGAAAAAAAGTCTACCGTTTTTTTTTGCATACATACAAAGTTATAGGCCATTGAAGAAAAAGAGGGTGTTCTGCAGTGCTTTTTTGCAAAATACTTGAAAAGGAAGCCAAATATCGATAAAATGTAAAGGACCAATCTTGTTGAGCATAAAATTACTAACAAAAAATATGTTACATGTTTTGAGTTTTGAGAATCTATTAAGGTGGTACGACCGTTTTCTTAAAGTAGTCATTTTTCCAAATTGTTAATTAACAAAATAATGTTTTAACCTATTTGCAACGCAATTACAATTCAGAAAAAATTCACCTGTTATCTGACATTGTTAGAGAAGATATCCTATGAGTTTCAGATTGTTTCAAGCTCATTTGCCTAAATTATGGTTTTTTATTCATTAAAAAAATGAATTTTTTTCCCGTTCTAGTTTTTTGCAGGTTTTACAACTTTCGAGTTGGCAGAGACTAATCAAACTATGTTAATCTTGTTCCTTATGAAATTTCCGACAAAAATTGTCTACTTCACTTTTTTGTATCGTCATTTGTTTCTTAATTATTCGCGTGCACACTAATTTTCAAGTTTGCACGCGAATAAAACAGAAACAAATGACGACACAGAAAATTGGAGAGGACAATTTTTGTCGGAAATTTCATAAGGAACAAGATTATCATAGTTTAATTAGTCTCAGCCAATTCTAAAGTTGTAAAACCTGCAAAAAACTAGAACGGGAAAAAAATTCATTTTTTTAATGAATAAAAAACCATAATTTAGGCAAATGAGCTTGAAACAATCTGAAACTCATAGAATATCTTCTCTAACAATGTCAGATAACAGGTGAATTTTTTCAGAATTGCAATTGTGTTGCAAATAGGTTAAAACATTATTTTGTTAATTAACAATTTGGAAAAATGACTACTTTAAGAAAACGGTCGTACCATCTTAATACATTGTCAAAACTCAAAACATGTAACATATTTTTTGTTAGTAATTTTATGCTCAACAAGATTGGTCCTTTACATTTTATCGATATTTGGTTTCCTTTTCAAGTATTTTGCAAAAAAGCACTGCAGAACACCCTCTTTTTCTTCAATGGCCTATAACTTTGTATGTATGCAAAAAAAAACGGTAGACTTTTTTTTCCCTGTTTTTACTCACCAAATGAAAATTTTTAAAAGTGGTCCCGTCCTGTTACTAATTAGTTAGAGGTCCAATGTTTAATGTGATTGGACTATAAAGGCCGATTTTACAATTAAAGCTCAACAACGCTTTAAATTAAACTCCGGTTGAACATGGGTGTATGAATGGTACAGATAGCAAATTTTTAACTCTACAATTTCAATATAGGGTAACACGAGGGTAACATTAACGTAAACTTAATAGTTAGCGAGCTATAGATAAAGAGGCTAGAAATGCAAAAACCTGATGAAGATGAACCGTAGCCTTGTTACATTGATCCATTGTAAAGGTAGTGTTGTGTACTTCGTACGGAACGGACGTGTTTTGCAAGCACATGAATGTGCTTGTAAAGCATTGCATTTGTTGCAGTTTTTCAAGTTCAAGTTTGTTGATGACTTGTAAAATATTTAATCATGGAAAATTGTGGTAAATGTGATATAGAACTTAAAAGAACTGATAAATCAATACTGTGCAAAGGTCTTTGTGACAAGAAATTTCACATTGGATGCGTTAATGTAAAAGGGGATGAATTTATATTTTACCAACACAGAGCAAATCTTTTGTGGGTGTGTGATCGGTGCCTGAAAGTGTTAGAAAACGGGATGTTAGATTGTATGAAAACTCTAAATAGAGCATTTGAAAATGAGAAACATGTAAGCGGACTGCAAGAATCTATAAAAGAACTTAAAAAAGATTTTGAAGAAAATAAAGGTAGTAATACTTATACTAATGAGGCGTGCAGCAGTACGAGTTATGCTGAAAAATTGAAACTAAAGAAACATGAACCAGTAATAATTGTGAAACCTAAAAATCATAATCAGAAAAGTATAGAAACTAAGAATGAGGTGAAGAAATCAATTGACCCGACAGAACTGCAAATCTCAGGATTACGAAACGTAAGCAATGGAGGAATTTTGATTGAGTGCAAAAATAAAGAGGCAATGAATAAAGTAAAAGATACGGCTATTAAAAAACTTGGTGAAAATTACGAGGTAACTATTCCCAAAAAAAAGGACACCTAGGGTTAAAATTGTCGGGCTATCCGAGAAATTATCTTTTGAGGAGATAGAAATGAAAATCTGGGCACAAAATACTTATCTAAAATTGGACCAAGCAAGTATAAAAATTGTACATATTAAAGAAGCAAGAAATAAAAAAAATGGTTATACAGCAATTGCAGAAGTCAGTGCAAATATTTATAGGTCAATGATGATTCAGGAAAAACTAAATATAAACTGGGATAGATGTAAAATATATGACGCCATTGAGGTCACAAGATGTTTTAAATGCAATGGATTCAATCATAAGGCAAGTCAGTGCAAAGCAAATATAGCGTGTCCAAAATGTGCCGGACCTCATGATGTAACTCAGTGCAAAGAAACCAAGGACAACCTTAAATGTATAAATTGCTTGCATACAATTGAGAAATTAAAAATTGAATTGGATACAACACATGCAGCTTGGAGTTTTGACTGTCCAGTTTATAAAAGAAAAGTGGATCAATTGAGAAATCAAATTGATTTTTTAGAGTAAACGAAAAAAAGATGAAGATATTATCTATTCAAATATTTCAAAATACAAGGAAATTACATGAGGAAATGAAAAATGCGTTACAAGAAAACTGACCTTCTAAACAAAATATGCAAGACTGGAATAAAAATAAAAACAATTTAAAAATGAAAACAATTTAAAAATGTGTGTCAGCAACCTTCAGAATGTGCAACCTGTAGTAAACAAATGGTACAATACTTTCAAAGGAATTTAAGTGAATATGTATAACAACACTACTAATCAGGAAATTATAATTGTGTACTTATATCTAGAATTAAGATTTAAATAATAATTATTGTAAATTTTCAAAATAGTTCTATTACTAAATAAAGTTACTTATTATTAAAAAAAAAAAACCCTAACTATTGCAGCTAAACTGGACGTTTCGAATAGTACAGATAGCTAATTTTTTACTCTACAATTTCCATATAAGGTAACATTAATGTAAACTTAATAGTTAGCGAGCTATAGATAAAGAGGCTAGAAATGCAAAAACCTGATGAAGATGAACCGTAGCCTTGTTACATTGATCCATTGTAAACCCTAACTATTGCAGCTAAACTGGACGTTTCGAATGGTACAGATAGCTAATTTTTTACTCTACAATTTCCATATAAGGTAACATTAACGTAAACTTAATAGTTAGTGAGCTATAGAGAAAGAGGCTAGAAATGCAAAAACCTGGTGAAGATGAACCATAACCTTGTTACATTGATCCATTTTAAAACCTAACTATTGCAGCTAAACTGGACGTTTCGAATGGTACAGATAGCTAATTTTTTACTCTACAATTTCCATATAAGGTAACATTAATGTAAACTTAATAGTTAGCGAGCTATAGATAAAGAGGCTAGAAATGCAAAAACCTGATGAAGATGAACCGTAGCCTTGTTACATTGATCCATTGTAAACCCTAACTATTGCAGCTAAACTGGACGTTTCGAATGGTACAGATAGCTAATTTTTTACTCTACAATTTCCATATAAGGTAACATTAACGTAAACTTAATAGTTAGCGAGCTATAGATAAAGAGGCTAGAAATGCAAAAACCTGATGAAGATGAACCATAACCTTGTTACATTGATCCATTTTAAAACCTAACTATTGCAGCTAAACTGGACGTTTCGAATGGTACAGATAGCTAATTTTTTACTCTACAATTTCCATATAAGGTAACATTAACGTAAACTTAATAGTTAGCGAGCTATAGATAAAGAGGCTAGAAATGCAAAAACCTGATGAAGATGAACCATAACCTTGTTACATTGATCCATTTTAAAACCTAACTATTGCAGCTAAACTGGACGTTTCGAATGGTACAGATAGCTAATTTTTTACTCTACAATTTCCATATAAGGTAACATTAACGTAAACTTAATAGTTAGCGAGCTATAGATAAAGAGGCTAGAAATGCAAAAACCTGATGAAGATGAACCGTAGCCTTGTTACATTGATCCATTGTAAACCCTAACTATTGCAGCTAAACTGGACGTTTCGAATAGTACAGATAGCTAATTTTTTACTCTACAATTTCCATATAAGGTAACATTAATGTAAACTTAATAGTTAGCGAGCTATAGATAAAGAGGCTAGAAATGCAAAAACCTGATGAAGATGAACCGTAGCCTTGTTACATTGATCCATTGTAAACCCTAACTATTGCAGCTAAACTGGACGTTTCGAATGGTACAGATAGCTAATTTTTTACTCTACAATTTCCATATAAGGTAACATTAACGTAAACTTAATAGTTAGCGAGCTATAGATAAAGAGGCTAGAAATGCAAAAACCTGATGAAGATGAACCGTAGCCTTGTTACATTGATCCATTGTAAACCCTAACTATTGCAGCTAAACTGGACGTTTCGAATAGTACAGATAGCTAATTTTTTACTCTACAATTTCCATATAAGGTAACATTAATGTAAACTTAATAGTTAGCGAGCTATAGATAAAGAGGCTAGAAATGCAAAAACCTGATGAAGATGAACCGTAGCCTTGTTACATTGATCCATTGTAAACCCTAACTATTGCAGCTAAACTGGACGTTTCGAATGGTACAGATAGCTAATTTTTTACTCTACAATTTCCATATAAGGTAACATTAACGTAAACTTAATAGTTAGCGAGCTATAGATAAAGAGGCTAGAAATGCAAAAACCTGATGAAGATGAACCGTAGCCTTGTTACATTGATCCATTGTAAACCCTAACTATTGCAGCTAAACTGGACGTTTCGAATAGTACAGATAGCTAATTTTTTACTCTACAATTTCCATATAAGGTAACATTAATGTAAACTTAATAGTTAGCGAGCTATAGATAAAGAGGCTAGAAATGCAAAAACCTGATGAAGATGAACCGTAGCCTTGTTACATTGATCCATTGTAAACCCTAACTATTGCAGCTAAACTGGAAGTTTCGAATGGTACAGATAGCTAATTTTTTACTCTACAATTTCCATATAAGGTAACATTAACGTAAACTTAATAGTTAGTGAGCTATAGAGAAAGAGGCTAGAAATGCAAAAACCTGGTGAAGATGAACCATAACCTTGTTACATTGATCCATTTTAAAACCTAACTATTGCAGCTAAACTGGACGTTTCGAATGGTACAGATAGCTAATTTTTTACTCTACAATTTCCATATAAGGTAACATTAACGTAAACTTAATAGTTAGCGAGCTATAGATAAAGAGGCTAGAAATGCAAAAACCTGATGAAGATGAACCATAACCTTGTTACATTGATCCATTTTAAAACCTAACTATTGCAGCTAAACTGGACGTTTCGAATGGTACAGATAGCTAATTTTTTACTCTACAATTTCCATATAAGGTAACATTAACGTAAACTTAATAGTTAGCGAGCTATAGATAAAGAGGCTAGAATTGCAAAAACCTGATGAAGATGAACCGTAGCCTTGTTACATTGATCCATTGTAAACCCTAACTATTGCAGCTAAACTGGACGTTTCGAATAGTACAGCTAGCTAATTTTTTACTCTACAATTTCCATATAAGGTAACATTAATGTAAACTTAATAGTTAGCGCGCTATAGATAAAGAGGCTAGAAATGCAAAAACCTGATGAAGATGAACCGTAGCCTTGTTACATTGATCCATTGTAAACCCTAACTATTGCAGCTAAACTGGACGTTTCGAATAGTACAGATAGCTAATTTTTTACTCTACAATTTCCATATAAGGTAACATTAATGTAAACTTAATAGTTAGCGAGCTATAGATAAAGAGGCTAGAAATGCAAAAACCTGATGAAGATGAACCGTAGCCTTGTTACATTGATCCATTGTAAACCCTAACTATTGCAGCTAAACTGGACGTTTCGAATGGTACAGATAGCTAATTTTTTACTCTACAATTTCCATATAAGGTAACATTAACGTAAACTTAATAGTTAGTGAGCTATAGAGAAAGATGCTAGAAATGCAAAAACCTGGTGAAGATGAACCATAACCTTGTTACATTGATCCATTTTAAAACCTAACTATTGCAGCTAAACTGAACGTTTCGAATGGTACAGATAGCTAATTTTTTACTCTACAATTTCCATATAAGGTAACATTAACGTAAACTTAATAGTTAGCGAGCTATAGATAAAGAGGCTAGAAATGCAAAAACCTGATGAAGATGAACCGTAGCCTTGTTACATTGATCCATTGTAAACCCTAACTATTGCAGCTAAACTGGACGTTTCGAATGGTACAGATAGCTAATTTTTTACTCTACAATTTCCATATAAGGTAACATTAACGTAAACTTAATAGTTAGTGAGCTATAGAGAAAGATGCTAGAAATGCAAAAACCTGGTGAAGATGAACCATAACCTTGTTACATTGATCCATTTTAAAACCTAACTATTGCAGCTAAACTGAACGTTTCGAATGGTACAGATAGCTAATTTTTTACTCTACAATTTCCATATAAGGTAACATTAACGTAAACTTAATAGTTAGCGAGCTATAGATAAAGAGGCTAGAAATGCAAAAACCTGATGAAGATGAACCGTGGCCTTGTTACATTGATCCATTGTAAACCCTAACTATTGCAGCTAAACTGGACGTTTCGAATGGTACAGATAGCTAATTTTTTACTCTACAATTTCCATATAAGGTAACATTAACGTAAACTTAATAGTTAGCGAGCTATAGATAAAGAGGCTAGAAATGCAAAAACCTGATGAAGATGAACCGTAGCCTTGTTACATTGATCCATTGTAAAGGTAGTGTTGTGTACTTCGTACGGAACGGACGTGTTTTGCAAGCACATGAATGTGCTTGTAAAGCATTGCATTTGTTGCAGTTTTTCAAGTTCAAGTTTGTTGATGACTTGTAAAATATTTAATCATGGAAAATTGTGGTAAATGTGATATAGAACTTAAAAGAACTGATAAATCAATACTGTGCAAAGGTCTTTGTGACAAGAAATTTCACATTGGATGCGTTAATGTAAAAGGGGATGAATTTATATTTTACCAACACAGAGCAAATCTTTTGTGGGTGTGTGATCGGTGCCTGAAAGTGTTAGAAAACGGGATGTTAGATTGTATGAAAACTCTAAATAGAGCATTTGAAAATGAGAAACATGTAAGCGGACTGCAAGAATCTATAAAAGAACTTAAAAAAGATTTTGAAGAAAATAAAGGTAGTAATACTTATACTAATGAGGCGTGCAGCAGTACGAGTTATGCTGAAAAATTGAAACTAAAGAAACATGAACCAGTAATAATTGTGAAACCTAAAAATCATAATCAGAAAAGTATAGAAACTAAGAATGAGGTGAAGAAATCAATTGACCCGACAGAACTGCAAATCTCAGGATTACGAAACGTAAGCAATGGAGGAATTTTGATTGAGTGCAAAAATAAAGAGGCAATGAATAAAGTAAAAGATACGGCTATTAAAAAACTTGGTGAAAATTACGAGGTAACTATTCCCAAAAAAAAGGACACCTAGGGTTAAAATTGTCGGGCTATCCGAGAAATTATCTTTTGAGGAGATAGAAATGAAAATCTGGGCACAAAATACTTATCTAAAATTGGACCAAGCAAGTATAAAAATTGTACATATTAAAGAAGCAAGAAATAAAAAAAAAGGTTATACAGCAATTGCAGAAGTCAGTGCAAATATTTATAGGTCAATGATGATTCAGGAAAAACTAAATATAAACTGGGATAGATGTAAAATATATGACGCCATTGAGGTCACAAGATGTTTTAAATGCAATGGATTCAATCATAAGGCAAGTCAGTGCAAAGCAAATATAGCGTGTCCAAAATGTGCCGGACCTCATGATGTAACTCAGTGCAAAGAAACCAAGGACAACCTTAAATGTATAAATTGCTTGCATACAATTGAGAAATTAAAAATTGAATTGGATACAACACATGCAGCTTGGAGTTTTGACTGTCCAGTTTATAAAAGAAAAGTGGATCAATTGAGAAATCAAATTGATTTTTTAGAGTAAACGAAAAAAAGATGAAGATATTATCTATTCAAATATTTCAAAATACAAGGAAATTACATGAGGAAATGAAAAATGCGTTACAAGAAAACTGACCTTCTAAACAAAATATGCAAGACTGGAATAAAAATAAAAACAATTTAAAAATGAAAACAATTTAAAAATGTGTGTCAGCAACCTTCAGAATGTGCAACCTGTAGTAAACAAATGGTACAATACTTTCAAAGGAATTTAAGTGAATATGTATAACAACACTACTAATCAGGAAATTATAATTGTGTACTTATATCTAGAATTAAGATTTAAATAATAATTATTGTAAATTTTCAAAATAGTTCTATTACTAAATAAAGTTACTTATTATTAAAAAAAAAAAACCCTAACTATTGCAGCTAAACTGGACGTTTCGAATAGTACAGATAGCTAATTTTTTACTCTACAATTTCCATATAAGGTAACATTAATGTAAACTTAATAGTTAGCGAGCTATAGATAAAGAGGCTAGAAATGCAAAAACCTGATGAAGATGAACCGTAGCCTTGTTACATTGATCCATTGTAAACCCTAACTATTGCAGCTAAACTGGACGTTTCGAATGGTACAGATAGCTAATTTTTTACTCTACAATTTCCATATAAGGTAACATTAACGTAAACTTAATAGTTAGTGAGCTATAGAGAAAGAGGCTAGAAATGCAAAAACCTGGTGAAGATGAACCATAACCTTGTTACATTGATCCATTTTAAAACCTAACTATTGCAGCTAAACTGGACGTTTCGAATGGTACAGATAGCTAATTTTTTACTCTACAATTTCCATATAAGGTAACATTAATGTAAACTTAATAGTTAGCGAGCTATAGATAAAGAGGCTAGAAATGCAAAAACCTGATGAAGATGAACCGTAGCCTTGTTACATTGATCCATTGTAAACCCTAACTATTGCAGCTAAACTGGACGTTTCGAATGGTACAGATAGCTAATTTTTTACTCTACAATTTCCATATAAGGTAACATTAACGTAAACTTAATAGTTAGCGAGCTATAGATAAAGAGGCTAGAAATGCAAAAACCTGATGAAGATGAACCATAACCTTGTTACATTGATCCATTTTAAAACCTAACTATTGCAGCTAAACTGGACGTTTCGAATGGTACAGATAGCTAATTTTTTACTCTACAATTTCCATATAAGGTAACATTAACGTAAACTTAATAGTTAGCGAGCTATAGATAAAGAGGCTAGAAATGCAAAAACCTGATGAAGATGAACCATAACCTTGTTACATTGATCCATTTTAAAACCTAACTATTGCAGCTAAACTGGACGTTTCGAATGGTACAGATAGCTAATTTTTTACTCTACAATTTCCATATAAGGTAACATTAACGTAAACTTAATAGTTAGCGAGCTATAGATAAAGAGGCTAGAAATGCAAAAACCTGATGAAGATGAACCGTAGCCTTGTTACATTGATCCATTGTAAACCCTAACTATTGCAGCTAAACTGGACGTTTCGAATAGTACAGATAGCTAATTTTTTACTCTACAATTTCCATATAAGGTAACATTAATGTAAACTTAATAGTTAGCGAGCTATAGATAAAGAGGCTAGAAATGCAAAAACCTGATGAAGATGAACCGTAGCCTTGTTACATTGATCCATTGTAAACCCTAACTATTGCAGCTAAACTGGACGTTTCGAATGGTACAGATAGCTAATTTTTTACTCTACAATTTCCATATAAGGTAACATTAACGTAAACTTAATAGTTAGCGAGCTATAGATAAAGAGGCTAGAAATGCAAAAACCTGATGAAGATGAACCGTAGCCTTGTTACATTGATCCATTGTAAACCCTAACTATTGCAGCTAAACTGGACGTTTCGAATAGTACAGATAGCTAATTTTTTACTCTACAATTTCCATATAAGGTAACATTAATGTAAACTTAATAGTTAGCGAGCTATAGATAAAGAGGCTAGAAATGCAAAAACCTGATGAAGATGAACCGTAGCCTTGTTACATTGATCCATTGTAAACCCTAACTATTGCAGCTAAACTGGACGTTTCGAATGGTACAGATAGCTAATTTTTTACTCTACAATTTCCATATAAGGTAACATTAACGTAAACTTAATAGTTAGCGAGCTATAGATAAAGAGGCTAGAAATGCAAAAACCTGATGAAGATGAACCGTAGCCTTGTTACATTGATCCATTGTAAACCCTAACTATTGCAGCTAAACTGGACGTTTCGAATAGTACAGATAGCTAATTTTTTACTCTACAATTTCCATATAAGGTAACATTAATGTAAACTTAATAGTTAGCGAGCTATAGATAAAGAGGCTAGAAATGCAAAAACCTGATGAAGATGAACCGTAGCCTTGTTACATTGATCCATTGTAAACCCTAACTATTGCAGCTAAACTGGAAGTTTCGAATGGTACAGATAGCTAATTTTTTACTCTACAATTTCCATATAAGGTAACATTAACGTAAACTTAATAGTTAGTGAGCTATAGAGAAAGAGGCTAGAAATGCAAAAACCTGGTGAAGATGAACCATAACCTTGTTACATTGATCCATTTTAAAACCTAACTATTGCAGCTAAACTGGACGTTTCGAATGGTACAGATAGCTAATTTTTTACTCTACAATTTCCATATAAGGTAACATTAACGTAAACTTAATAGTTAGCGAGCTATAGATAAAGAGGCTAGAAATGCAAAAACCTGATGAAGATGAACCATAACCTTGTTACATTGATCCATTTTAAAACCTAACTATTGCAGCTAAACTGGACGTTTCGAATGGTACAGATAGCTAATTTTTTACTCTACAATTTCCATATAAGGTAACATTAACGTAAACTTAATAGTTAGCGAGCTATAGATAAAGAGGCTAGAATTGCAAAAACCTGATGAAGATGAACCGTAGCCTTGTTACATTGATCCATTGTAAACCCTAACTATTGCAGCTAAACTGGACGTTTCGAATAGTACAGCTAGCTAATTTTTTACTCTACAATTTCCATATAAGGTAACATTAATGTAAACTTAATAGTTAGCGCGCTATAGATAAAGAGGCTAGAAATGCAAAAACCTGATGAAGATGAACCGTAGCCTTGTTACATTGATCCATTGTAAACCCTAACTATTGCAGCTAAACTGGACGTTTCGAATAGTACAGATAGCTAATTTTTTACTCTACAATTTCCATATAAGGTAACATTAATGTAAACTTAATAGTTAGCGAGCTATAGATAAAGAGGCTAGAAATGCAAAAACCTGATGAAGATGAACCGTAGCCTTGTTACATTGATCCATTGTAAACCCTAACTATTGCAGCTAAACTGGACGTTTCGAATGGTACAGATAGCTAATTTTTTACTCTACAATTTCCATATAAGGTAACATTAACGTAAACTTAATAGTTAGTGAGCTATAGAGAAAGAGGCTAGAAATGCAAAAACCTGGTGAAGATGAACCATAACCTTGTTACATTGATCCATTTTAAAACCTAACTATTGCAGCTAAACTGGACGTTTCGAATGGTACAGATAGCTAATTTTTTACTCTACAATTTCCATATAAGGTAACATTAATGTAAACTTAATAGTTAGCGAGCTATAGATAAAGAGGCTAGAAATGCAAAAACCTGATGAAGATGAACCGTAGCCTTGTTACATTGATCCATTGTAAACCCTAACTATTGCAGCTAAACTGGACGTTTCGAATGGTACAGATAGCTAATTTTTTACTCTACAATTTCCATATAAGGTAACATTAACGTAAACTTAATAGTTAGCGAGCTATAGATAAAGAGGCTAGAAATGCAAAAACCTGATGAAGATGAACCATAACCTTGTTACATTGATCCATTTTAAAACCTAACTATTGCAGCTAAACTGGACGTTTCGAATGGTACAGATAGCTAATTTTTTACTCTACAATTTCCATATAAGGTAACATTAACGTAAACTTAATAGTTAGCGAGCTATAGATAAAGAGGCTAGAAATGCAAAAACCTGATGAAGATGAACCATAACCTTGTTACATTGATCCATTTTAAAACCTAACTATTGCAGCTAAACTGGACGTTTCGAATGGTACAGATAGCTAATTTTTTACTCTACAATTTCCATATAAGGTAACATTAACGTAAACTTAATAGTTAGCGAGCTATAGATAAAGAGGCTAGAAATGCAAAAACCTGATGAAGATGAACCGTAGCCTTGTTACATTGATCCATTGTAAACCCTAACTATTGCAGCTAAACTGGACGTTTCGAATAGTACAGATAGCTAATTTTTTACTCTACAATTTCCATATAAGGTAACATTAATGTAAACTTAATAGTTAGCGAGCTATAGATAAAGAGGCTAGAAATGCAAAAACCTGATGAAGATGAACCGTAGCCTTGTTACATTGATCCATTGTAAACCCTAACTATTGCAGCTAAACTGGACGTTTCGAATGGTACAGATAGCTAATTTTTTACTCTACAATTTCCATATAAGGTAACATTAACGTAAACTTAATAGTTAGCGAGCTATAGATAAAGAGGCTAGAAATGCAAAAACCTGATGAAGATGAACCGTAGCCTTGTTACATTGATCCATTGTAAACCCTAACTATTGCAGCTAAACTGGACGTTTCGAATAGTACAGATAGCTAATTTTTTACTCTACAATTTCCATATAAGGTAACATTAATGTAAACTTAATAGTTAGCGAGCTATAGATAAAGAGGCTAGAAATGCAAAAACCTGATGAAGATGAACCGTAGCCTTGTTACATTGATCCATTGTAAACCCTAACTATTGCAGCTAAACTGGACGTTTCGAATGGTACAGATAGCTAATTTTTTACTCTACAATTTCCATATAAGGTAACATTAACGTAAACTTAATAGTTAGCGAGCTATAGATAAAGAGGCTAGAAATGCAAAAACCTGATGAAGATGAACCGTAGCCTTGTTACATTGATCCATTGTAAACCCTAACTATTGCAGCTAAACTGGACGTTTCGAATAGTACAGATAGCTAATTTTTTACTCTACAATTTCCATATAAGGTAACATTAATGTAAACTTAATAGTTAGCGAGCTATAGATAAAGAGGCTAGAAATGCAAAAACCTGATGAAGATGAACCGTAGCCTTGTTACATTGATCCATTGTAAACCCTAACTATTGCAGCTAAACTGGAAGTTTCGAATGGTACAGATAGCTAATTTTTTACTCTACAATTTCCATATAAGGTAACATTAACGTAAACTTAATAGTTAGTGAGCTATAGAGAAAGAGGCTAGAAATGCAAAAACCTGGTGAAGATGAACCATAACCTTGTTACATTGATCCATTTTAAAACCTAACTATTGCAGCTAAACTGGACGTTTCGAATGGTACAGATAGCTAATTTTTTACTCTACAATTTCCATATAAGGTAACATTAACGTAAACTTAATAGTTAGCGAGCTATAGATAAAGAGGCTAGAAATGCAAAAACCTGATGAAGATGAACCATAACCTTGTTACATTGATCCATTTTAAAACCTAACTATTGCAGCTAAACTGGACGTTTCGAATGGTACAGATAGCTAATTTTTTACTCTACAATTTCCATATAAGGTAACATTAACGTAAACTTAATAGTTAGCGAGCTATAGATAAAGAGGCTAGAATTGCAAAAACCTGATGAAGATGAACCGTAGCCTTGTTACATTGATCCATTGTAAACCCTAACTATTGCAGCTAAACTGGACGTTTCGAATAGTACAGCTAGCTAATTTTTTACTCTACAATTTCCATATAAGGTAACATTAATGTAAACTTAATAGTTAGCGCGCTATAGATAAAGAGGCTAGAAATGCAAAAACCTGATGAAGATGAACCGTAGCCTTGTTACATTGATCCATTGTAAACCCTAACTATTGCAGCTAAACTGGACGTTTCGAATAGTACAGATAGCTAATTTTTTACTCTACAATTTCCATATAAGGTAACATTAATGTAAACTTAATAGTTAGCGAGCTATAGATAAAGAGGCTAGAAATGCAAAAACCTGATGAAGATGAACCGTAGCCTTGTTACATTGATCCATTGTAAACCCTAACTATTGCAGCTAAACTGGACGTTTCGAATGGTACAGATAGCTAATTTTTTACTCTACAATTTCCATATAAGGTAACATTAACGTAAACTTAATAGTTAGTGAGCTATAGAGAAAGATGCTAGAAATGCAAAAACCTGGTGAAGATGAACCATAACCTTGTTACATTGATCCATTTTAAAACCTAACTATTGCAGCTAAACTGAACGTTTCGAATGGTACAGATAGCTAATTTTTTACTCTACAATTTCCATATAAGGTAACATTAACGTAAACTTAATAGTTAGCGAGCTATAGATAAAGAGGCTAGAAATGCAAAAACCTGATGAAGATGAACCGTGGCCTTGTTACATTGATCCATTGTAAACCCTAACTATTGCAGCTAAACTGGACGTTTCGAATGGTACAGTTAGCTAATTTTTTACTCTACAATTTCCATATAAGGTAACATTAACGTAAACTTAATAGTTAGTGAGCTATAGAGAAAGAGGCTAGAAATGCAAAAACCTGGTGAAGATGAACCATAACCTTGTTACATTGATCCATTTTAAAACCTAACTATTGCAGCTAAACTGGACGTTTCGAATGGTACAGATAGCTAATTTTTTACTCTACAATTTCCATATAAGGTAACATTAACGTAAACTTAATAGTTAGCGAGCTATAGATAAAGAGGCTAGAAATGCAAAAACCTGATGAAGATGAACCATAACCTTGTTACATTGATCCATTTTAAAACCTAACTATTGCAGCTAAACTGGACGTTTCGAATGGTACAGATAGCTAATTTTTTACTCTACAATTTCCATATAAGGTAACATTAACGTAAACTTAATAGTTAGCGAGCTATAGATAAAGAGGCTAGAAATGCAAAAACCTGATGAAGATGAACCGTAGCCTTGTTACATTGATCCATTGTAAACCCTAACTATTGCAGCTAAACTGGACGTTTCGAATAGTACAGATAGCTAATTTTTTACTCTACAATTTCCATATAAGGTAACATTAATGTAAACTTAATAGTTAGCGAGCTATAGATAAAGAGGCTAGAAATGCAAAAACCTGATGAAGATGAACCGTAGCCTTGTTACATTGATCCATTGTAAACCCTAACTATTGCAGCTAAACTGGACGTTTCGAATAGTACAGATAGCTAATTTTTTACTCTACAATTTCCATATAAGGTAACATTAATGTAAACTTAATAGTTAGCGAGCTATAGATAAAGAGGCTAGAAATGCAAAAACCTGATGAAGATGAACCGTAGCCTTGTTACATTGATCCATTGTAAACCCTAACTATTGCAGCTAAACTGGACGTTTCGAATGGTACAGATAGCTAATTTTTTACTCTACAATTTCCATATAAGGTAACATTAACGTAAACTTAATAGTTAGCGAGCTATAGATAAAGAGGCTAGAAATGCAAAAACCTGATGAAGATGAACCATAACCTTGTTACATTGATCCATTTTAAAACCTAACTATTGCAGCTAAACTGGACGTTTCGAATGGTACAGATAGCTAATTTTTTACTCTACAATTTCCATATAAGGTAACATTAATGTAAACTTAATAGTTAGCGAGCTATAGATAAAGAGGCTAGAAATGCAAAAACCTGATGAAGATGAACCGTAGCCTTGTTACATTGATCCATTGTAAACCCTAACTATTGCAGCTAAACTGGACGTTTCGAATGGTACAGATAGCTAATTTTTTACTCTACAATTTCCATATAAGGTAACATTAACGTAAACTTAATAGTTAGTGAGCTATAGAGAAAGAGGCTAGAAATGCAAAAACCTGGTGAAGATGAACCATAACCTTGTTACATTGATCCATTTTAAAACCTAACTATTGCAGCTAAACTGGACGTTTCGAATGGTACAGATAGCTAATTTTTTACTCTACAATTTCCATATAAGGTAACATTAACGTAAACTTAATAGTTAGCGAGCTATAGATAAAGAGGCTAGAAATGCAAAAACCTGATGAAGATGAACCGTAGCCTTGTTACATTGATTCATTTTAAACCCTAACTATTGCAGCTAAACTGGACGTTTCGAATTGTACAGATAGCTATTTTTTTACTCTACAATTTTAATATACAGATTTAATAGTTTGAGTTAGCATATAGGAATTTAATAAGTGGAAATAGATAAGATATATTTTTAAATGATTACGAGTGAGAAAGAGTTATTTTTAAATAGAAAATAGGCGTGCATTAATTCATAATCTAAATATTTTCGTTTAAATCAAGAACCATATCAAAAATCTTCTCTTTAAAACACCAATAATAAAATTAACTAAAATTAACGTAAAGTTAATAGTTAGTGAGCTATAGAGAAAGAGGCTAGAAATACAACAACCTGATGAAGATGAACTGTTGCCTTGTTACATTGATTTATTTTAAACTCTAAGTATTGCAGCTAAACCGAACATTTCGAATGGTACGGATAGCTACTTTTATACTCTAAAATTTGCATTAAGGGTAAAATTAACTTAAAGCTAATAGTTAGCGAGCTATTAGCGGGAGAGACGCGAAAAATGCAAAAAGTCTGAAGGTAAACCGTTGCCTTGTTACGATAATTTAACTATTGCAGTTAAATTTAATGCTTCGAATGGTACGGATAGCTAATTTTATACTCTATAACTTTTATTAGGGGTAAAATTAACGTAAAGCTAATATTTAGCGAGCTACGAGTGGGAGAGACGCGAGAGATGCACAAATCGATAGAATAACTTTAGGTTGATTATACGTTGATTTTTTTATACGTTAATTATTATTGTTTTTAATGGTTTCAGTAGCTACTTAATAACTTTTATTAGAGTACAATTAACATTACTAAACTATGTGCGGGAGAAACCTAAAAAATGCAATTGGCAGTAGTTATACAGCGATAACTATAGCAACTAATATAAATGTCTTTAATGGTACGGTAGTTAATTTGATGCTCTGCTGGTTTTACTACAGCTAATATTAACGTTAAATTACTGTTTTAAAGTTGTACGAGTTAAACACGTGGGAAGTGCATAAGTCAATTAATAGGAAAACTCTTGCCCTATATGATGTCGTGTAGGAAGAAGTAGCGCAGTTGACATTCTGCTTTTAGAAGTGTAGAAATTATAATCTAACACTGAACTGAACAGGTACTATTTACGGATGCATCTGTGAATATCGGCGATCACGTAATTAAGTTAGTTCAGTCCACTGTCGGATTAAAACCACCCTGTATGGATTTGTCACATTGTATGTGTATGGAGATTGAAGGCACAAATCGAATTTTCCTATAATATGATATTTCACTCAAAGTCAACATTAATGAAACAACACAATTTAATATGTGTTCACAGAAACAGTCACTAGTTTCGTATTTCAAAAGCCGCAACTGTCATCACTTGAATGTGAAATTGACAAACACATGTAATGCAATCTGCACTTGCAGTAAAGCTGGAATTTCAAGTGTTTTAACCAAATCCCTACAAACATTAATAATTCGAATCGCAACAATAATAATATTTAAAGGGCTTACAACAAAGATTTTAGATTTACATAAAAGCCACAACGGTTCTAAAATAAATAAAAAAAAACGAGCAAAGCGAGAACATCCCTCGAGCAAGAGCAAGTGCATCCAAATATTTATTTGTTAAACGGCAGGTGTTTTAACCATTAATTCAGGCACCGGGCAGGTACTAAATAGGGAAGATATTTCAATGCAATGATCAATCTTTGACCATCGTATTATTACATAAAGGGTCGAGCAGGTGCAAAATGTTATACCAGGGCTAAACAAGTTTTTTATTCGAATGCAACCGAGTGCTTCAAGAATGCAGTTCAGATCCTGGTTGTTAATACACAAGCTCCACTTATGAATACGTAAAAAATAATTACTATTTTAAAAATAACTCACCTTTTTGGAATAAAATGGCCAGCCAGCTTCACCTTTCTGAATTATCCTTTCCTGGAATAAAAAAAATTAAAATTAATTAAGCAGTTTAATTTAATTATCATTTTAATTTTTATAGCAATTTACCAACATATTTTATAATAAGTGGCAATGCAGAGACGTTTTAGATGCTCTTTAATTTATAAAATTTTTTTTTGTACTTTTTATAGTATCGTTTAGAGCTGTTGAAATGCAATAAGTAACAGAGATTGCTTTGAAAGTAAACATTAAATTTATATTCTGGCACTTATTGATCCTATATGTTGGGAGTGTAAAATGTATCTGGTCTCTCAGGATGTTTAACTTTTACCTTTAACATTTAATTCTAAGCTTAGCTTTAAATTCAAGTTTAAGGTTATATTTTAGAGCTTAGCTCAAGAATTTAGTCATCGAAATTAACTCTAAATTTGGATAAGCCTCTAAAGTTCAAGTATTATTCTTTAATGTAAGATAAAGCTACAAAGGCTTCTAGCACAAAGTATAAATTAAAAATGGCTAATCCAATATGGCGAGTCAAGGTGTTATACGTGTTAGACGAGTGAAATGGTCTTTACTCACGTCCAGTCCACCGACCGTCCGCAGTCAGACATCGTCAAGTATATTAGAGTTAAATAATTAATTAATTTAATTCGCGGTTTTCTCGCGGTCAATTAATTTAATTCGCGGTTATATCGCGGTATTTGCTTTATTTCGTGTTATTTTGAGGACCGTTTAGGATCTCAAAGAAAGGACTATTGATCTAGGGAAGATAATCTTCCGTGCCAGTTTTTCACCAGGACTATTGATCTCTCTTAGAGGACCATTTAGGATCTCAAAGAGAGGACTATTGATCTGGTGAAATACGTAGTCCCTGGTTCGTCTTTTTAGGGCTAGTAATCTCTCTTAGAGGACCAATTTGGATCTCAAAGAGAGGACTATTGCCCTAAAAGAAGTAATACCCCTCTCTGCCCTCCTGTGTCTCATCAGGACTATTGATCTCTCTTAGAGAACCAGAGTGGATCTC
This sequence comes from Malthinus seriepunctatus, assembly GCA_963924605.1. Lineage (NCBI taxonomy): Eukaryota > Metazoa > Arthropoda > Insecta > Coleoptera > Cantharidae > Malthinus > Malthinus seriepunctatus. The sequence continues at coordinate 7,230,454 of OZ004602.1, forward strand.
AAAGAGAGGACTACTGATCTGGTGAGTTCACATTCTTTCTACAGTAGGTCTAGTGATCTCTTTCTTAGGAGACAGGACAGTGACCTGGTGGGAAAGAGATTCCGTGTTTGTCCAGGCCTATTGATTTCTTATCGAGGACCGGTTGGATCTCGAAGACGAGGACTAGTGGTCTGGAAGAATAGTGGCAGAGTCATTTGAAAATCAAGGAGATTGTATTTTGTTGATAATCCTAATTACTATTTTTTTCCTTAAGAAAGTTTTTTTTATTTTGTACGTGCCATTTAGGCCGCATTATTATTTTTATTATTAATTTCGAATAAATATATATATTTTTTTATTTCCATATTGTGTTTAATTTCTTCTACGAACCCCCGTCTCCAACTGAGCCACTGAGCGACGCTAAATGGAAAATCGAGTTAACACCCGATTTCTGGTGTTACAATCGCGAGAAAACCGCGAATTAAATTAATTGGTAGCAAAATTGCTTAAACGATCCTTAGCGATTTCCCATGTTGATTTCCATAAAAAATGATCTAGAACTCCTATAGGCTTAGGTAGGGGGTGTCACAAAAAAGGTTGGGAAACACTAATCTAGAGAAAATATGAATAAAGCTCACTTAGAGCGATCATGGAGTGAGTTACTAAAGAATGTAATTTTGAAATGGAGAATAGCTTGAGGACAGGAGTGACAGAAACTGAAGTGCTGCTGCTGTGGCACAATTAGTTTTTTTTTTGGGGCCTATTTGGACGTAAATTTGACAAAATTTAAAAGTACAGTCCGAAAACAAAAACCCCATTTGATAAATTATTAAAAATATTTTTCCTTTTCCTTTAATTAAGCTTTAATAAGTATGAACTAAATAACTTTTTTGGTCGAATAAGCAAAAATTATGAACAAGGTTGGTAATGAAACTTAATTAAATTACTTAAGCGTTGTGTTTATTAACAATAAAATTTACTTAAACCAAAATAAGTAAATAAATTTTTTATGTTAAGCAATAAAACCCTTAAACTTAATTACTTATGTTTCTGACTGGCGTGGCGTAACATTAATCCCAGTGGCGTACTTTAATTAATTTTTTTAATTTAATAAAGAAAAACACAAATGAATGCATAAATTTAACCTAGCTGATAGGTAATTAGGTAAAGATTAAATAATAATTGACCTTAGAACTTTATCTCGGGTATTGAATTGTAATATTCTATGGTTGCGAATGTGAGGTCGTCACTCCAAATATCCAGCTCGTTAATCAAAGCAGGTCTTGAGCAAAAGCACGTAGCAAACCTTAGTAGCCTACTTAAAGATCAACTTCACATTAATATAAGATGGCTTCGAATACCAAACCGGCATTAATGTAAAAACGAATAAGAGCTTTAGACAGTTATGAGAGAATTAAATCAATTTTATGAAGAAATTTATAAAAAATTCTTCTCTGAGAAAATGACGATGATTATTTGCACGCATTTTGTTAAAAATGCATTAGTATAATTTATACATAACTATGTTGTTTTTTGTTTAAAAAAAAGTTCAGAAACAATGACTCTATCGACAACATTCGCGAGCTTATTTATCAATTAGCTTTGTGTTTTTTTTTAAATTATTGAAACAAAAGGTTTGTGACTCTCATTAAGCTACTGTTTTCTCACACTTAATTTTATAACAATTATACAAGTTTTTTATTTTTAATTTATTCTCTTTTTAACAGTAAAATTTTATATAAAATAAAATAAAATTGTGAGATGAAAAAGTATTAAAAAAATATTTGTAAAGCTTCAGTGAACTCAAAATGTCGTGCACTTCTATAGAGTACTAAGCAGTATAAGATTATTACAGCTTGTTAGTGAGAAAGAAAATTGTGCATCAATGTATGAGAGGATATACCTATGGCAAAAAAGGTAAGAAGTACTACTAAGCTATAATCATTATCATTACCATTAGAGTCTATGGTAATGCTAATAATAGCGGTCTTTGGCGGTTTCTATAAAATTACTATCTAGAACACAATTGCCTTCGGAAATCTACACCAAAAATATCATTGATACTGTCTAGAAACTTCCAAAATATTGAACAAAAATAAAACAATAATACATAATGAAATAAAACAGTATCCCTTTCTTCATTTTAAGATCCCAGGTGACGCTAATAACGTCCCCCGGAACCATATGAGGACAGTAACTTTACGATTTTTTTTAATAACAACTGGAATCGATATTTAAGATTTGGTTTAGGGCATTCTATTATTTATAATTTTGTTAAATGATCATAATTTTTTGGCGCTATTTTTTCTGAATAAAGCCGTAAATCAAAATGTTTTTGATCCGGCGCCGAAGCAGATTTAAAGAATTTAAACAAACATTTTTTTTCTAAGGATATTACGAGAAAATTTTAGTCTAAAAAAAATTTAGGGCATAACGAAAGAACCAAACAATAAATAAAAGATTTGAAATCATTAATTTTGCAAAAACATTTCGATCAAGAGCCAATAAAAGACCGCTGTCCTTATATGACGACGCTGGACGAATGTAGTGTCATAAATTCATGATAATCTACTGTATGGTTCATATTCATTAATCGCTAGGTTATTTGGGAATACCTTTTTTATTTGTGGATATATTTTCTTCCAACGTTAGCAATGATCCTAAAATGACCTTATAGACGGCGTGATCGTATTCTGGCTCATCTTTTGGGAATAAGCTATTTGAGTGCCAGCGAACACAAAAACCTGGTTAGCTTCCAAAAGCACTGGCTTAAGGCCTCAGGATCCTTTAATGAAATTCTCAAAGAAGGAAAAAAGTAAGAAATATGACATTTTATCATTCTTATAGAAAGAAAACAAATTGGTTACTCTCTAAAGTGGCTCTGAGAGCGTGGCAGATGGACTGAAATAAACGTCTTTATGGTACATACCCGTAAACATTAACTAGTTATTTAAGCACAAACTCGTGAAGGGCATTTGAGTTGTTCATAGGAAAAGTAACTACTTTTTAAATAAAAAGTAAGATTTTACTTTGGCATTCCTCTCAGGTGGGTTTTCCGCTCTTCTCACCGATTAGAAGTTTATTATTAACCTTCCTGGGGGTTTAAGCCAGTGCCATTGGAAGCCAACCACATTTTCGTGTTCGCTAGCACTCAAATAGCTTATTTCCAAACCGGAATACGATCACCCAGTTTTTTCTGTTATAGGAACATAGTCTATTAGAATACTTATAATACAAAATTAGTAAATTAGAAAATTTATTTATAGCTTCGAATTCTCTGCCGGACTTCCATCGTCCACGTAACTTACTTTACGTTGCATATTTTTGAAGTTTTGAGGCACGAGATCTTTTTAGAGATTTTTTATAATAATAGCGAGCAGAACTAACAGATGCCGTCTGGTGTTTATATCAAGTTTAGCTGTTTTTACGACTGCTGTTGTTGGTTATCAAACAAAATTTGATATTTTGTTACAATTGTGTTAACTTCAAGTAAATAAACATCTATCTAGAATACCTAGAAAAAATATTGCGTAAAATCGTTAAAAAAATTGCCTGGACATTACTGGATTTTAAAAGCGACCCTGCGTAGTGCAGCGAGCTTATCGCCACACAGGCGTTTTTCAGAGTGCATTTCAATTCAAAAGTGGTCTTTGGAAGACAAATAAAAATATCCTAGGAGAACAGGTTGGACATTTAACAAAATAAGAATTTTCTTCTGTTGTATAGTAGAACTTCACATACCTAAGCAAAATAAAATTACGAGCTAAAATTTTTTTAGGAGGCTCGTGAAAAGCTCAATCTAAAAAAACCCACACATCACATTGTCTACTTGTATAGAAAAAGAAAGTTAATAAGATTTAAACATGTTGATAGAATATATCAAAGTGTCAAAAAAGGGAAATGCGAGAGTAGATTAATATATGAAAAAGTCGAAAATCGGAAGAGGTGTGTAAAAGAAAAATCGCAAGCGAAAATAATCGATGTTAGCAAAAAAGTTAAAAACTAATCTTGTCAAGTAACAATAAATAAGCTTAAAAGCGTCAACTTTGATAACTTGAAAATTTATTGATGGATTTTCCAAATAAAATGCAGAATTCAAACTATCGAATTACACAATATCGTGACTTTTAAACTGTTGTAGGTATTAAAAGTTTGCAACTTTAAAAAGCTAGCTTTCGTTAAATTAAAAATGAAGTATGTAGTGGGTGTTAAGGTAGGTGGTGGCTTATTATTAAAAAATTTTTAATTTTGTCGTAAAAAACACTTGAAGTAATTTTTTTAGATTTTATTGAACGATATGTTTGGACAGATTAGGTTTAAAAAGGTTTACATAAATTGTTATTATGGTATCTAATCCGGGATAGCGTAGTGGACAAGCTGTTAACCTGAATATTCAAGATAACAGCACAAAGCCACACTAGTTTTGCCACAGGGAACAATTTAATACTAAAAACAGAACATAAAGGACTCCTCTGCATCTGACGAGATAAATTGCTGACATTATCGCGCTTTTTGATGTCGGTTTATGTTTATTTATAATAAACATTTTTTTAAACGTCTCTACGGTTCATATTAAACAATTAATGTTTGATTATTAACATTTCCTCCAAATTAAAACTTCAAAAAAGTGAAAAGTTTCAACTAACTTCTTAGGTAACCTCACCATCTAATCTTAATGCCTCGCACCCCCTTTCTAAGAGAAAGTACCAACAAACCGAAATATATTCAGGTGTGGGACTACGAACTCCCAGAAAACATTTATACCTAATGGAAAGGTACACCATCTCTCTTACAGGCAGTAAGAGTATCATAAGTTTAAGTTTTAGACGTATGTTAGTTAGTATATCAAAGAAAATTTAGTCAAAGGTTCCACCACTCCAACAAACATTATTTCAGATCAAAAAATAAATATAAACGCTTGATCAGAGAAAAATAATTCTTAGCAAAGCTCTAAAACGGCTTAAAATCTTCCTGAAAACCTCAGAGCAATGTAAACCTTCGCTTTTATAAATTTTCTCTTATTTTTTTCAGCGATTAGGACACCCGGTATAATGTCAGACTAATAAATTGCAATCGGTACTAGGTAAACCTCGAAGACGTTATTATAAATCTGTTCATAACTTCTAGTAACCGATCACACAATTGTTTAAAATGCATAAAAGCTCTCGGGGACTGGCATCATTTTTAACGAATGTTCAAAGCTGCGACGATTACTAATAAGTCTTCTTACCTAACTGTATAAAATGTGAGGCTAGAATTAGCGTTAATAGTCGAGACAAGCCCGGCAATACTAAGTTTTGACGTTTATGTCGCTTATATTAGAAATTAACAGAATACGAAACCAATAACAGCTTATAAATACATAGTAAGCCATATTTTATTTTATTAAACGCGTGGACACGTCGAGGCACCGCACCTCGCAGTTCCCCTAGCACTGCACTTAGCATCGCAGCAAATAAAGCATTGTTTTGTTGGCGGTGCTTCAATGTGGCCAATCTCGTTTAAAATAACGCCTTTATTTACTTGTCAGTGGGCTGCTAGGGGCAGTGCGAAGTGCGGTGCGCTGACGTAGCTCACGCACCAAGTATTGCAGCGTAGTCAGTAAATAATGAGGAGACTTTAGTCGCTCTTATACGCGTATTTCAAATTCAAGTAAAGATTTCAAGATTCGTAAAAATGTTGGGCTCCTTATAAGCGATTTAAGGGAGCTGTACCCGCTCATAACCGCCTGTCATGATGTTCTTCTGAACAAGCATGCCTGTAGAAGTCTTCATGAGTTTCTGGATGATAAACCTGCGAAGTTATTACCAACCACACGGTCAGGTCGATTTGAACAACTGCGTCTGTTCAAGCGAACCTGCTAGACAGAGCCGAGCGCGTGTGTGTACCACCCTTTAGATTCGAGACACAATTATGCGAAATTTTTAGTAATTTGGCAATTTTAGATTTTTTTCAAATCGTAAAAGCAAAAATTTATTAATCGATTAAAATATTTGAGATTGAGGAAATTTTCAACCCTTCCAGTAACCTTTAATCTTAACTAATTAAAAACTTCACACAATATTTATTAATAAATTTACCAAAATGTAATTAATTATTAATTACTAATTAATCATCAAGTGTATATTTTATACATCATTTTAATTTCATTACGGGAAACGACCTACTTAAATGGAAGCTAAAAATGTTTATACGTGTACGCGTATCGAATAGAAATAATGAACATTTTAGCCGCAAACCAATTTTCATTTACTTTGGTCCTCTCTATACAAAAATTTAATTAAATAAACCACAATATTTTTTTTAAATTTCGACTTTAGTTTCATTTTTTTTGTTATTATACTTTAAAAGCTAAAAGGGTTGTTTTTGATTTATAATTGATTTTGTGATAACTGATGAATTCTTAAGGTTAGTTGAAATTTTTGTTATCAAATTGTACGGCAACATTAAAACAAAATCATTATTAAAATAAGCTTTAATGGTATCAAATTATATTTTGGGGCAACTGAAAACTCTTTCAGGAAATTGCTTATTATTGTGAATTTCTAACAAAATGTGTTGTAACAAGAGAAGTTACAATAGAATACCCTATTTCGTAAAATTTCATTTCGGATTATTTGCCAAAAGGGTCAAACAATTTTTATTCTTCTGCTTAAGTACTTTTAATATATACAGGGTTGTTCAAAAGTATTGAAATTATTTTAAAATAGATTTTATAAAAATTTTAAAAGTGAAGTATTATAGAGTGTTGCCTATTCATTAACTATTTATAATTCAAAAGTTTGTTCAGACTTGATTCTCTAGTTAGCGAGCTAAAGGGAGTTTAAAGGCCCGTCCACACACACAGGCCTTGCCTTCCGGTTTAGCCTATGCAGGTGAACCGAAAACTGTGCAGACGCTCCGGTTTGGCCTCTGCAGGCCGCCTGAACGATGTCCACACACACTGCAAGCCTGTATGTGTGGACGGGCCTTTAGACTGAGGTTAGTTGGTTTTTAAAAACTGTTTTGAAATTGAAATTTCGAAATTATTCTAGGACCTAAGCTATGATATTATTTGACGTAAACTTTGAAGCATTGTGTTAGCTCTAGGACATACTCGTGGAAAATAAATGAGTTGGGATGGAATATTGTTATGTCCAACAATAATAATCTACGTATAAACTCATCATAAAACTGACAGTTCAATATCAAAATCAGAAATTCGAATTAACCTCAAAACCAACATTAATACCAAAGCACACAGCCGGAAACTAAATTAACACATTTATTATTAACGTTAACTAAATAACCAAATAAAATTAAAATTTAAATAATTATTTTATTGTTGTAATGCTGTAATAGTTAAAAAGGGGTTGGTCGGTTTAAAATTTTCATAAAAACCTTTAATAAAGTTGATAAAAATTGAATATGGTAATTTTAAAGCTGTAATCTTCTCTGCCAACTTGGATGCACTTTGTAAATCCCAAAAGCAAAATTTAATGCAAGTGCATGGTTTGTCAACTTTACTAATACGTTACTAACATGTGAAGTGTTAAACTTTAAAGCATTTAATAGACTTGTCATATTTTCAACGTAAATTAAATTTCCCTCTATGATTAAATTTTTAATTTATTTTATTAATTCACTACAACCACTACCTACAACGTACATCGTACATACGAGTACTATTAAATTTAAAAACTTTTTTTTTTAAGTTCAAATCGTTCACACAGAGCCGAAGGACTAATTGTAGTTCTGTAAACTGAGCTCCCTATAAACAATTTTAAAAGCTCCTTTTCTATTTTTATACACAATATGTACTCATAAATTTTTTTTACCGAAGTCAGCTACTGGAAATAATTTTGTTGAAAAAGCCTTTTGTTTTTATTTCATATTCAACTTTTTTTAAAATATTTCTATCAATTGAATGATAAATGTTAGAAATATTTAAGTTGAATGGTGCTATCTCTCTGTTCATATTTGTCTATTTTAGCCCTGACTATCCGTCTGTTAGTCAATTCGTTAATCTATTAATGACACTCCCATAGTAGTAAAAAAAGTGGTTTGATTCAGCACACTAAATAAGAAAGAGATCAGAAAAATAATTGGAGTGGTGATAGAATACTGCCATCAGAGAACTTGTGTTTAAATACAGAATAACTTCATATCTCGACTCTTTGGTTAGGGAAAAAACAGAGACATGTATACAGTGTTCTTGGTAAGACCATGCCATATGAGAAACTTGAGGATGGTCCATTGAAGTACTAAAATTCTCAAAGGCTTATATGGCCCAAAATATAGGGCATTAAGCCTTAGGAACCTACCCACAATTATGCAAGCTGAAACTCTTGCGATAGATCTATGTGCCCGAGAATGCCTACGAAGGAATTTAAAGGGCAACAAGTCTATATAATATCGGACAGCTAAGCTGCGATAAAACCACTGAGTCCACTTGGGAATGCAGACAATCAAAACTCTGGCAAGGGACAACAAAGCTGCCCTTTATTGGCTGCCACACCACGAGGGAGTTGAAAGAAACGAAATAGCTAATGAATTGGCTTGAACCGGCTCAAAAGCCCTCTAGAACACATAGAAGAGTGGAGATCCAAAAATGGGAAACGGAGCACGAAAGATCTCACTGGAACAACGCACCAGGACAAAGACAGTCGAATAAATTTATTGAGTACTCGACCACAAATAATAAAAAGCTTCTTCTATTATCAAAAAACAAAATCAGACTCATCACGGGTCTGTTTACTGGACACTGCCCAGTGAAGTTCCACCTCAAGAAACTGGGACTGGAGGATACAGACAAGTGCAGACTCTGGTGAATCGGAGATCGAATCTGCCGAACACATTCTCTGCAATAGCGATGCATTGGTTCGGCTTAGGCTGAAACACTTAGGCGGGCTCATTTGACGCCTGAAGAAGTGAAAAGCAAACTTCTCAGGGACATTCTATGCTTCGCTGGCAAGATTGAATTTCTGAGAACATAATACGAGTAGGGTTATAAACAAAATATCAACACTGATCGCAGTTCTGTAAGGCTTAGAAACCAATCGACCCCTGAATACAATACAATACTAAAACTCTCTGAATTGGTACTTTAAGGCCGGTTTGCACCACTCCTCTTAAATTTTACTTGTAGTTAATTTATGTGTGCATAAATTATTATTATTCATATCGACGAAAAACTGCCACAAAACACAAATTTATTTATAGTTAAAGTTAAAGAAAAGTGGTGCAAACGGGCCTAAATCATTTAAATATGCTGTTCAAATAAATCCACAAGAGTCAAACGTACGATGTTTTCTTATCCCCTCTGGCCAGCATTCCTATTATACAAAGTAACCATTTAAATCAAACCCCTAAATATTACATTAAGGCCCGTTTGCACCATTTTCCCTTAAATTTAGCTTACGTTAAGCATGTCAAGCAGTTACGGCTTAATATTTACCTATGGACTATATCCTTATCAACGGAAAACTGTCACAAAACATAAATTGAGGTTAATGTGGTGTACACGGACTTTAGACGATTATTTTTAGAATTGGGCTTTCGAAGCCCGGTTCACTTGAATTTGTGTACAGAAAAGTTAAGTATTTTAGATTTAAAATCACAACTTTATTATTTTACCTTCACCGAAAGTTGAAGCTTAGAAAAAGTTTAAAAAATTTAAATTGATTAAAAGTAGCTTGTTATTGGCTTTATAGTTAAAGCGACAGGTTTCAAATCAGCTAATAATTGGCGACTACTACTAAACTACAGATGCAAACCACTCGGTACTAATAATCCTTTTAAATGTCAAGTTAATCAATTTACGTTGAACTAATCCCTGTGAACAAGTTTCACGCGGTTTTGTTTATATTTACTGACTCAATTCATAGAGAGTATAAACTGATTAACAGTATTACCTATAATTTCAAATCGTCAAGAGTCATTGGATCACCATAACTATTCTTTTAGTCCCTCTTAGTATCAGCTGCAGGTCGATTGATGATTGGGACTTGAGACAAACAACCGGAGATTTAAGATTAAAAGAGAAAATGAAAAAAATAGTTTACTTACAAAAGGCCTCCCGACAGCTGGACAGAGTTAAAATTTGATTTTTCATCATTTGATTTGATAACTCAAAAACAGCAGACGAAGGTGATCCAGCTGAGATCTGGGAGATGGAAACAGAATTACAAAAGGCCACAAAAGCCTTATTTGAGGAGCTTCGGAGTTAAAAAAGTTAAAAATCAAGGTCTCGCGTTTTTAAAATAAAAATCCCTGTTCACTGGAAGCAGAATTGAGAGCATTCTTGTGATAAAATAGTCAAATTAATAGCAAAAAGATTGAAAAATAAAATTTGTTCTAAAGCAAATTTTCTAGCAATTTAATTTCCATTTATGGAGCTTTTCTATTTTCCGATTCATCCGATATTGTAATAATTTTACATAGAAAGTTTGGTTCTTAGTTGTAAACTCAATTTATTCTATTTGATGAATTTCATTATCCCTTTGTATTAACATTAGCAAATAATACATAAGAAAAAAGAACTTTAGCAACAAAACATCAAATAAGACGTAAACTTCTTCAAGTTCAGTTTAAGGGAGTCTTGTGCTGTTTTACATAAATTCCTTTGTTGAGAGAATCTGACGACTATATTAGTGAGCTCCTGCTTGTTACGTAGTGCATGTAATGTAGCATTCAATTATTGGTTACGTCGAGCTTTGACGTCAAACTAATATATACATCAATATTAAATCAATCCCTCGCACAATTTATTACCGGAGCATAATTTATAACTAATTATTTTAATATTTAACTAATAATAATCTAACTCATAAAATAATTACGTCCTGTTTAGTATGTTATCAAATTACCAATCTCCATAGTGAGTGGTTAAACACCTTACACTAGTAATTTTCGATTTTATAATCACTTTAAGTTCAACACGATTACCGTAACGAAATTCGACAATTTGCAACAAACATATAAACTCGAAAAACAAAAACAAAAAAATCTCTTCATTCAATTACGTATTTGTACATAATGAAGGTTTCGGGATTTAATTTAAAAATTTATCAAACACTTTCACATCGAGTTTATAAATTATTCGTTTATAAGCAAACGAATGTAAACGATTTTTGAGGGAACACATTTTTTTTCCTCTTCACTTTATATTTACAGTATATGAACAAAAATAATTTCATCGTAATTCGCGGTTCTCTGCACAATATATTTTTTTCGTACAATTTTTTTTGCAGATTTCTCCTCAATAAATGAATTGACGTATTTGAAATTCAACGGGCGTATTCTATTGCGATCTGACCCGATATCCTGAATAAGTCGACCAAACAAATTTCGAATTGATTGCTTCTATTGTTTTTTCATTTATACGTTTTAAGGGAGGTGTTATTTTCTAAATATTTATTAACTAAATGTTAGCTGTTTCAGACGTACAAAATAACTCAATGAGACAGAATGTTTTGAATAATTTAAAATATTTAGATTTTGGGGATTTTATAGCCTTACAATTTGAATCTTTTTGAGTAGCTCAGATGTGCCAAAATTTAGTTTATAATAACACCCCAAAGGCACAGATGCCCTAATCTAGTTTTGTCAATTTTCGTTATAAAAATTGACTGCATATCAACATTTCTTACCTGAGTATTAAAGAAAAGTATGAGGCAAAGAAGATATTCATGGTATAACATACTTCCATCATGAAGAGACTTATGTCCCTATAGTGACACGAATGCTGTAAATCGACAGATACAAAAATTGAGAATAAAGCAGAAAAAGTTCGCTATTAACACTTTGCTGGCCGGAGACGTACTACTACGTCATTTCATCAGGTATCATAAGTACCTATCAGCAGTGGCGTCTCGTGGTAAAAATGATTGGGTATGCGGAAAATAAAAAACTTACTAGTGATCTATTTATAAACAAAGTTCATTCTTTTTTCATGTTCTACCATTTTACTCCTTCCTAATTATTGATAAAATTGCTTTGTTTTCTTGAATAGGTTGAATAACAGTTTTTCAATAGATCACAAATCTGAAGGTCTAGACGATTTCCAGTTTATTTTTTAGTTTTTCCGATTTTGCCCAGAAAAAGTATTTATTTTAAACGAACAATATTCATATTAGATCAATAAGATTCTTTGGATAATAATTAAATTTGAGAGAGAAAGAAAAATTTATTTTGATACCTTATACTGCTTATTTATACTCAATAATTCAAAGACCAATGGAATTTTCCAAGTTAGCTCGTCTGGAGCGAAATCTTGACCGCTCTCTTGCTTGCTGATAGCACGTGGTTCTTTTTAGCTATACCACTATGTGCCAACGAAGAGCTGATGCAGTAACCGCTCTCTACTGTTTTTTTTTAATTTTTGAAAATAAGTAATTATTTTTAATATTTTTATTTCTATTTATTATTAAAATAAAATATTAGAAAAATTACTAACAAGGTAAATCTACCAACGTGTGTTTGTAGAGGAATATGCAATTTATTGTTTTAGATAGATAATATAATTAATTAATTAAAAATTATTTTATTTACACACAAAAATAATCTGTTCTAGCTGCTTAGAACACAAAATTATTTAAATAATTGTCAAAGTCAATTCAATTTATGAAAAAAAAATTTTACTTAGGTAATAAAGCAACGTATTTTTACATGCAAGAGCTGAATCTCCAACGCTCACCGGCCTTACTTTTAGTACGTTATGCCTCTCCCCACTAGCTCGATTTCGTTCGACTAGCAACATCTCTTGCAGAGTGTTATTTTTCCTTACCGCACACCATGTACAAATCGTGCATAAGCTTATACAGTATACCCTCCTATACCAGAATGACGAGCTTATTCAAACCGCTCTACTTCTAAACTATACCATATTTAAACTTTTATTCTCAACGTTTTTCTCATAATTATTTCTATAAATATTGAGCAAATTTTTCTGCTATAATTAATATATTAAAAAAACATTGTTACATGGAAACTTCAGGGTGAGCGGTGCACACCTAGCTCACCCCGAGAAGACGCCACTGCCTATCAGTTAGAAAAATCCTTGATGAACGCATGGCTAAATTGACAAACAAGATTATCTAGGTCTCCGATGGAGAAACAATAAATATCTGCCAATGAATGAATGAATGTCAAGAATGCAACGGGCGCGACGAATTACAGACAATGGTGGAAGCCGTTACCCAAATCAGCTAAAACCTAAAGCTGTCGATAGCCGGTGCTGTTATAACAAGGTAAAACCATAGAATAAGCACACTATATATTATATATAAGAATAAGCACACTATATATTATATATATACTGATAAAGAAATGACACTCGCATTAAATCCCATTGAAATCGTATACACCGTTTTTGGTGACCTTGAACGATGGCGGCCATTTTGATAGGGTATTTAAGCGGTAAATTTGAATTTGAGAGAAAGATATTTCATTTTTAAATGTCACTTGACATTATTAAATTGGGTTAACAAACGTAGTTTTTGGTGTTTTTGGACTACGGCAGCCATTTTTTTAGGGTATTTAAGCGGAAAATTTGAATTTGAGAAAAAGATCTCATATCATTTTTAAATATCTTTTGACATTACTGAATTAGGTTAACAAACGTTGTATAATAAAAAAAATACTAATAATACGTTCAAATAAATTAGATTTTTTTATTAGGAATAATTATGCTTTTTAAATTAAACTAATTAATTTTTTTAGAGTAACTATATTATATTATATAAATATTAATTATTAATTACAAATCATAAATGCATCTATTGTATACTATAGAGCCTAAGGAAATTACCTTACCTTGAACTATAGGCGCAATTTTCCTAGGGTATTTATACGGGAAATTTGAATTTGAGAGAATGATCTTTCATTGCTAAATATCACTTTGCAGCAAACTAATGAATTTTTACTAACATTATTAAATCAATTTGAAACAAACGTTTAAATAAGTAGTAGATTCTAATAAAAATACGCTCTAAATTTTAAATATTTTGATATTATTATAGCGCGTATGTCTGCTGGAAATGTCACAATAATAACAATGTCTATAATACTAATGAAAATTCGTACGGTTACGTCAGTTTTCATTATTATTTTGACATTTATTATAAACGTCAGGTTACAACGTCTTCAAAACTAGTGTCCATAATTCCACATCTGACAGTTCTGGTAAACCTGCGCACTAGAAATTGATACCCCAAAATTATAGGGAGTGTCATTTCTTTATCAGTATATATAATATATATAGTGTGCTTATTCTATGGTAAAACCACATGACTAGTCGGCTATGCATTAGTTTACTGTTCAACAGCGTTGCCAAATAGCAATTTGCGAAAGATTCTCGCCAGTCTATGGGTATATCTAAAAGAAGAAAAAAGATTACCAAAAAAACTTATACTATAGGCAGTCCAGCTGAGGAACCGCTCAAGGACTGGGGAGGGCAAAAAAGTTTATCTTTTATATCTTAATATCCTATTTATCTTTATATCTGACAGCCAAGCTGCGATAAAGGCACTCAAAGCCAATAGCTTTGAGTCTCTATCCACTTGGGAATGCAGACAATCCCTCAAAACTCTGGCAAGGGACAACAAAGTTGGCCTTCATTAGGTGCTAGGTCACGAGGGAATAGAAGAAAACGAAATAGCTAGAACAGGCTCAAAAGCCCTCCCAATCGGGACCGAATCATTCTGTCAACTATCTAAAACACATAGAAAGGAGGAGATGTAAAAATGGGAAACTGAGAACAAAAATTCTCACTGGAACAACGCATCAGCACAAAGACAGTTGAAGAAATTCATTACGTACTCGACCAAGAATGCTAAAAAGCTTCTTCTATTATCAAGACTCATCACGGGTCCTTTTACTGGACACTGCCCAGTGAGGATCCACCTCAGGAAACTGGGACTGGAGGATACAGACATTTGCAGACTCTGTAAATCGGAGATCGAATCCGCCGAACACATTCTCTGCAATTTCGATGCATTGGTTCGGCTTAGGCTGAAACACTTAAGGCGGGCTTAAATGACGCCTGAAGAAGTGAAAAGCAAACTTCTCAAGGACATTTTATGTTTCGCTGGCAAAACTGAATTCCTGAGAACATAAATACGAGTATAATTATAAAAAAAAGATCAACACTGGTCGCAGTTCTGTAAGGCTTAGAAGCCAATCGACGCCTAAGTACAATCCAAAAACAATAACCAGTTGAGGAAAGAAGAGAAAAAGATAGACCTCGAAAAGGATTGAGAGAATGCCGGATATCGGCATCTGATGAATTATAATAAACAATGTAAGTTGTTTGTTAGCAGTAAAGAAGAAGAAGTGTAAAACGGTCAATCAAAGTCACGTCTGCAACCTCTCTACCTTCAGACGATCACAACTAAACGGAATTAGGCTTCGGTTCCAGCCTGGCAACACTACTGCGCCCGTGGCTTAGATGCAAATTTGTCAGACGTCTCAGTATACAGCTATTTCCTCTTAAGACACCTCTTAAGGACAAGATGAAAATTGATCAAGAACCACGAGTTCAGAAGCGGATTGAAACTATTAGAGACTCCAAGGACTTGAGATTTTGATGCCTATCCTTATCTAAATACATATATAAAAATCAAAGTTCTGATCGATTGATCAATCCCTAGTCAAAATCGCTGCGATGTTCTAGAAACAGTAGCTTATATTTTGGGCGCATATTCTTAGTCTCCATTAAGTAGGGAATTTTCCTTAAGAAACTTATCATTCGGGATGGTTACCTGAAGTGGTCAGGACCATAACCTAAAGGTCTTCAGAAAAGTCTGAATTACCCGAAAGACCACCCGGAAACCGAGTGAGGGTGTAATGGGATATGTATGTATACCTTAAATTAATAAGCAATTCTGGAAATCCTTTGAACTTTGAATCTGATAAAAAGGTAGTTTTTCAAGAAATTTCAGACTTTTCTAGATGTCGTTAAGAACTTTCTCAATGATGGTATGACAAGCCACTAGCTCGACCCAACTTCCTTTATAAATACAATCATTAAAAGCTCGTTGTTGACAGGGCTGGGCAAAATACATCTATTAGTGTTTTCAAATACAAAATACTCGAAGTACAGTATTTGAAATACAAAATGCAGTATTTCAAATACTGTATTTCAAATACAGGTATTTTGAGACTGCCCAGCCCAGGTTCTTGAAAGTCCAAATTGAGCATGAAAAATCGAGGATTCTAAAGGGATGTTGCAGAGAGCTATGGAAAACTTACAAGTACGACTAGGAAGATGTGAAAAACCATACAAGACATGCTTCTTCTGCCTTCGGTCTTATCTTTTGTTAAAAACCATCAGAGGAATTTGTATCACCCTGTACATAAATTAAAGATGGACAACAAACGTGAAGGTTAAAAAACACAGACACTTGAAAATGGTTTCTTTGATCATCTGATGTATTCATTATTTTAGACACAAACAACGTGGAAAATGGGGTGGGGGAAGACAACAGACCAACAACACTAAAACTAACATCTATATTTGAAAAAACCCTCGTATTTATTGAAAATTTAAAAATTCGAATAAAAGTATTTTTTTAAGTATTCACTTGAAACTCAAAATCATAAATTGGTAATAAATAACACGAGGTATGGAAAGGTTTTAATGCAAATCTAAATTGTAAAGGAATGTGACTATTGGAAATATTGGAATATAGTAAGTAATACAAGAGCAACTTTGGTAACCATTATCGGTTAGATTTATGTGAAAAAGGCGGTACTGATGAGACTGTCGCCTCTGCCCCATTAAATCCTGTTTACCGGTAATGACCTGTGCCATTCTAATGGTAGATCACACGTGCCCCAACTTCCCATTATATGTACGCGACACCTTTATTTTCTTTTTGTTCCATTTTACTTCCATTTTCTACATTCACCTCTATATTAAACTTTATATCCTACGCAAAAATTTATTTTTTTTAATATTACTTTTTCAAACAAAAGAAGACAAACAAAAAAGCAATATCAATTGGATTAATCTAAAAATACCTGATTTCAAATTTGAATTTTAACAAATTGACCGTAAGGGACTAAAAAGGATAACGCACATACACGCGCAATCAAATTTGTTTTTACGATGAGCTTTTAGGTTGTCCAGGATAATCAAAAAAAGAAACAAGAACGATTCCTTTACGATCCCTAAAAATGGACAAACTGACCACACGTTATTTCCTATACGTATATAATAATACACAATTAAATTTTAATGTTGAACTTGTTTATTTAATTGCAGCTCTAAAAACTTTATTTATTAATTATTTGTGTTTAACTTTCATTTGCAGTAGCTTTGGGGAATGCTTTTATTAATTACCAAGTTTTTATTGCATCGCCTTTAGCTAAGCCTTCTAGAAGCTAAGGTTTTTTTTCTAAAACAAATGCACACGTATGTGTGTTTACCTCGAAACTTTTTATATTTTTTAACAGTTTTCTTCAAAGCAATGCTTCGTAGGGGTGAAGAAAGTCATAATTCCGGTGAATTGTTTCAATATTGACTTTAATTGTAACAGAAATTAGCTAAGAAGCGACTTCTGACGTTACAGATGACTTATGATAATTTGGTATAAAATTAGATATTGAAGAAACTAAAGCCCTTATGAAGAAGTAGAATAGTATAAAAAACAACGGATATGGCCATACGAACAACTTTTTCCAGTCCGTCAAATCTTGTATTTTTATTAATTGAAATTTAATTTAATATCTGCTAATTTTGCT
The DNA here is from genome assembly GCA_963924605.1 of Malthinus seriepunctatus. NCBI lineage: Eukaryota > Metazoa > Arthropoda > Insecta > Coleoptera > Cantharidae > Malthinus > Malthinus seriepunctatus. The sequence goes on from OZ004602.1 coordinate 7,248,157, forward strand.
GTAAATATATCCATTTTCAAGTTTTCATTTTTATTAGAAAAGAAATTAGAGATTTTTTTAATTGACAGCTAGATAAAGAATTACGTTGTCTATAACATATCCAAAAACGATAAAACCGCGCAGGCCAGTTTTTGAGAAAATTGATATCAAAGTTTTGACCTAATTTTAACCCTTAAAGGTTGGCAATTTTGAAACAATTTTAAAAATCGACTTTGCTAGAACGAAAGCTCTATAGTTTGGCTGCGCAATTTTTTTTTGAAATTTTTATAATTATAATTACCGGTAAAGTTAAGGAAAAAACCACAAAATGGGACAATCATTCTATTGGGCGCCATTTCGAATAAAAAATTTTGAGATTTTTTTTCAATTTGTGTTCAGATGATTTCAGATAGATTTCTTATAAAATTTAGTTTGCCCATGAATTAATTTTAAAGTGGCTTAAATCAAATTTCTTCAAAATCGGTTCAGTAGCTGCAGCAGTAGCATACATTTTAGTGCAAAAAATCTAAATTTTTATTTATTTGTAGTTTTGGAATCAGGGCGATAGAAAAAGTTGAGTAATTAAATTAAAAAAATTTTTTTTCCTGGATTATAAAAACTTTTTCTTGGAAGCTAACGCTATGGTTACGGTAATAGGAAAACCATCTGGAAAATAAGAGACAAGAAATGATCTAATAGAGTTTTAAAGTTCTTGAAAAGGCTGCGTAGAGAAAAGCCTTGAGCAAGTTCAAAATTACCCGACTTCGACGGATTAGAACTATAGCATCATCCCCCTCTAAATAAAACTTTCTTCTGCCATTAATCAAGAAGTAAATTTAAGAAAACTTGTTGGAGAAAAAATTTGTTTGTTTAAAACTTTTTTTTGTATTTATATTTAAAGTTTTTTTTTTCGAGTACTAAAACTAATTTAAAAAAGTTCGTGACTTGAGTACTAAAGAAAAACATAAAGTTTGTTTAATTTTAAAGCAAAGGTATAGGAGCAAGAAGCTCGACTTGAACAGTTTACGTTTTCCTTTCAGATATAAAGAAATTCAGGTAACGATAAGAAAACTAAATTTGTACTAAATTAAACTTTTCTTTAATTAAAAATAATTTTTTTTGTTTTTTTCTTCCGAATTTTTTTTTTAAATAAAAGTCGTAAAATATATTTTTACAATAAAATAAATAGGAAATTGTTGCTCATATAAAAAGAAATCACTTTTGATAGATAACTGTTGAGGCATAAAATCGAATTGCTATAAAATAGATGCATACAGATGCTTTTGTTAGAGGAAAACTTGATATTTTTGAACCGAGTTATTTTTTTTTAAATCTTCTTCAAGAAAATGTGATATTACATATTATACGGTTGAATTTTTATGTTAGATAATACGACTTGAACGTGAAACATCTCTCATGCATCTTTTCACTGCACATAAATGATTTTATAGCAGTTCTTTTCTTAAACCAACCCAATGTTTACACAGCACTAAATTCTAATCTCATACTAAATTTACAGATAAGTACTTAAGGCTTCAACACCACAATTGAATTATTTTTTTATCCAACAGTCTCGTCACCTAAGATTTATTCCTCCGAATTGATTGTTACATTAGCCACTATTACTTCTTCTTTAATGAGCATGCTAGTGTTGATTTGATCACAAAAAATTATTACAGGTTTTTAAACTGATTTTCTAACAGCAACACAAAGATGAACCTTACTTAAGCCTAAAGAATATAATCGGGCCTCTAAGGCCCGATTAGTTAAAGATACTTCATAGCCGTATCAGTAATACGATCGAAACAAAATTTTTTTATTCCATTTCTTCACGTTTTGAGGCTCTCAGAGTCCTAGAAAAACAACCAAAAATCTTCATGTGTGTGTGTCTGTCGCAAAATACACTGAACATATTTTGCTGAAATTTAGTTTCAGCCACATTTCATCGACAAAATAAGCTTTTAAATTAAATCTACACTATTTTGGAACTTGCATAACTGTCGGGCCTATAAGGCCCGTCTCATTTAAATAAAAATGCGAAAGGTTGTGCATACTCTGGTTAAAATATTGTACAACCTGCTTTTAAAAGTGATGTACTTAACCCCATTACTTAAAGCGTCGAATCGATAAATTCTAACCGAATTTTTCATTTAATATAACCGAAACGGTGCTCTATCAAATTTAAACGCATAAAAGGTTCAATTTTAATAAAAGGCAGGAATAAAATAAGTAATATATTAAATTGTAACCAACTGCATATTTATTGAGCTTTGTTATTAACCACAGACGACAACACCATGTCTATTTAGTTGCTTTGTGAAAAATTATTCGTTTTAAACGAAATCCATAACGATATAAAACATCAAAAAAGCATTTTTGATCAAAGAACTGAAATTGAACCTTGTTTTTAACAAATCAACTATAGAGCCGCGAGTTCAAAGTATAATTTTTTCCTTTTTCGTTTTTATTTTATTTCTATCCTCTTGAAACAAAGGTATTAAGTTTTGATTATTTTGGAATGAATCAATTATTGACTGAAAATTTAGAGGCCGATAACGTATGTTTTATTCATCGAGACACATTCACATCCATATATTAAGTAAATGGTGAAGCGATCAGTGACACAGGTGCACCCTAAAAATATTCGCTTATAACACCGTAATCCCGTGCTAAATTTGATTTAGAAGCAGTTTGGCAACTCGATCATTCATTTGTTAAGCTCTATCGGCGCAGATTACTAAAATTCCTGCCCACATTAGTCATTCAATAAAGCCTCATAAATTTGACATTCGCTAAAAAAATTATCCTCAACTTAATTAACAACATTTGAAATTTTTCTATCGTAATTAACCGGAGGAAATTTATTGTTTGCGAAAATTTCTTATCGATAACAGCGCGAGGACGCGACGTGAAAGTTTCCATCACTTTCACACTGACAATCCTTCAACGTTAACTTTTAACGTTATGTAAACATAGTTCCTCACTGTCAAGAAGATTAAAATACATTCCGCTTTAACGAATGCAAAATTATGTTTTATTTAAATTTGGTTTTATTAAAAGCCCCTAAAGTAGTTGAAAGATAGAAAAAAAAATTTTTTCTCTTTAAGTCTCGTGAGAATAAAGGAAAAGGCTCTTTGTAGCCAATAGATGTTACTTTAAAGAAAAATGTCGCTAGAGAGTTAAGAGATAAAAAATGTATGAAAATAAATTTATTCGGTTATTTTCAAATTGTCTTCATTGAAGTATTATGCAGCTGAAATGAAAAAAATTTCGACAAATTTAAAGCTTTTGAAGATTTTTTTAAAAAATGTCATTTGACGATTAGTCAATGTAATAATTCATTTTCAAAAATTTTATATCGCTATACTTACATAGCGACCAAAAAGGTCGCACTATTTCAAAAATTCTCTTTCAAGCTCAAAAAATTCTGCTGCACCTTTCTACCCTTGAGCTAATAATCAAGGATGATGAGCGAATGACAGGTTTATTTTTATAACAAACTAAAACCGACGTCATAAAATAAATGTATAAATTGAGAAAAAAGAGAATAGTTACAGTCCCAACAACTTTTACAACCTATTAGCCAGATGCGGGGGTGGGGCCAACGCTATCATAGATTTTGAAGTACACTACGAGTTAAAAGTATTTCATTCGCTAAATTTGACAAGTGACTGTCACTAAACTTGAATTTAGGTTAATTTTAAGACAGTGAATTTGAAAAACACAACTTACTGTCATTTTGACAGGTTTCATTTTCATCTTTCATCATAACCTAAAATAGTTGTCAATATACGCGACTTTTAACTATAGGCTTGTTCGTTTGACTTGCACTCTAGCTGCTCGGAACCATCAGTACACCAATGAGAATAAAGAATACAGAATAAAGTCTTTAATCATTGGCTCACTTACGGTTCCGAGCAGCTAGTGCAACGAACAAGCCTTATGTCTGTACCTAACCTGAATTTTTGATTACGATTGGACGAATCTTTTCCCGCAAAATATATTTTAAATAAAAGTATTTTAGTTGACATATTTTCCGTAACGCAAAATTGGTTGGTGGAGCTGTATATAAATGATTTGGGTTTACAACTCTGGAGCGGTTATTACGAAACTGATCTCTGTCATATATGACTGATATGTCAATGTTTCTGTCACTTTTTTACATTAAGACCCGTTTGCACCACTTCCTCTTAAACTCTTATAACAACATTTCCATCAACTTTATTATCGAGCTGAGGGGGCGTGGCCAGCGCTGTCATAGATTTTGAAGTACATACAATACGAGTTTTGGTCGCTAAATTTGACAAGCAACTGTCACTAAAATTGAATACAGGTTAATATTAAGATAGGGAATTTAAAAAATACCACTTACTGTCTTTTTGAAAGGTTTTATCATAACCTAAAATAGTTGTAGATATACGTGACTCTTAACTATGCCTGTACCTAACCTGAATTCTTGATTATGATTGGACGAATATTTTCCCGCAAACAATATTTTAAATAAAATTATTTTAGTTGACATATTTTCCGTAACTTAAAATTGGTTGGTGGAGCTCTAGTAGTTATGGCTTATAGAAAATGGCCCTCTGTGAATTTTTCTAAAAATTTAGTATGTTGTAGTTTTTGGTTCTATGTCTCAAGCCTCCATGGCCACAATTTTCAAAACTTTTTGCTACAGAGGTTTAAACTGCCGCATTTAACGTTTTACATAACTGTTATTTGTCGAATTTTATAGGATTTCATCAATAAACGTACAGTCAGCCTCAGAATTATTGGCCACCGTGGTTATTAATTGTGACTGTACCTCATTTATGAACCAGAAATGCATTTTCATCTTTTGATGATTGAATTTTGAGTAATGATATCAAAATTAAAGATTTTTTTGTGTATACAGGACATTTTAAATTAAGTCCTACTGCCAACTTCCTTAATATGGAGCTTAAAAGTCGTTTTAATTATCAAATTATTGTGATCTTTTCCGTAAAGTAATTTTGATTTTATTAAAAAAAAATCATTTCTAGTTCTAGAGTGGTCCCAACTTAACCTGAGCACACCACGTGACTAAACCTGCGCAAAGCGTGGCGTCAGAGTCCAGTGGCGGGGCTAGTTATTTCTTCTGTCAAAATAATTATTTTTAAAAGTGGTCAAAATTTAAAATAATTACTTAATTTAAATTTTTATTTGAAGTATTAGGTAATAATAATTAATTACTGATTTAAAACTTTATAAATGAGATCTTCACATTATTAAAATGCTTGTAATTATTTTCCTTCGACAATTTTTTTTTTGTACATAATGACGTTACCTTTTTAAAAAAAAATTGTCTTATCGAATATAATTCGACTTCATTTTTCAATCTACAAAAAATTGACATTTGCACTCAAGTGCCAAAATGCCAAAGGTAATTTATTTCGACCTTTTTGAGCATTATTAATGCAAGAAAAAAGGTCTCAATAAATGTACATGCATTTTGACACTTTCATGCAAATGTCAATTTTTTATCGATTGAAAAATGAGGTCTTGTGATATTACAGTTGACAAAAGTAATGTTAGACGACACTGTCTACGTCCGTTTCTAAGCAACAGCAGTACAAAACTACTGCGCAATTTTAACGATCATCACATGGTGTGCTCAGGTTACGTTGGGTTTGCTCTAACTGAGGTGTGTTTGGTGATGGTACCAAATGGAAATTGTACCAAAACATTAAATGCACCACTTGAAGCCTCTGTAGCAAAAAAAAATATTAATTTTTGGGCTTTGTGGCCAAGTTGTTAAGTAAGCCAAAAACTAAAACATACTAACTTTTTTGGAAAATTCACCCAGGGCCAGTTTCCATAAGGATTGTGCAGTTTTTTTAGGTTACAGTTAAATTTGAAGAACAGTGGTGCACACGGGCCTTAATCACTCGTTTTTATACGCCAGTGTAGCCGCAGTCTTAGCGCATTAAGAAAATCGAAAAAGCATAATATTCTATGTAATAAAAGAGTCAGAATGAGTACTTTGGAGCTCACCTGTCTCTTTACATTCTAGAATGAATTTTCTTCATTTGTTAGTGTTCTGTGCGCTTGTGGACCACTTGCAATTTAAAATGATAATGGAAAATTCAATTTTTATTTACGAGTAATGTTTGCAAATCTATAAAGTATCATAAAATTCAAGAATTTTCGATAAAGCTATAGATAATTCAAATGGCTGTAACTTTTTATTTCGATTTTCTTATTCAAAATTGTTCGTAAAATTCGATACAAAAGAGCCATGCATAAAAATAAATAGATAAATTTAGAAAAACTCTGATGTGGCTATAACAAGACTTATTGTGCGTACTAAAAGCTAATTTGACGACCTTTCCAAACGTTAAAAAAATACAGGGTGTCCCTAAAACAATTTTTTAAATTTCGCTTCAACCAAGGTTATAGGAGAAAACCACGCAATGGGACAAGACATGTTATCAAATATTTTTAGGATCCTATAATTTTTTCAAAGCATAGTAAAATAGAAAAAAGTAAAAATGTAAATAAATAAGTTTTAATAATGCAATTATAGAAATTTTGGCGTGTCCGATGTCTCAAGATGGTTAGTATGGTTGGTAATAAAAAAAGAGAGCAACCCTTATAGAGAAACGCTCGAAAAAGCTTTCGAGGATGCAGTAAAATTTTTCTATAGGCACACAAATCAAGTTTTTTGTTAACCGAATCAACTAACTTTTTGCACTGAATGCACTATAAACTGTGTGATTTATATTATCTCATACATCTTAAGTTAAAAAATGTAGTCCTCTTAATTCACTTTTCCTTTTTCTTCCTTTAATCCTGCATAGAAATTGCTTGTTTTTTAAAAAAAACTTAAATTTTCCTTTTCTCTTTTAAATATAATCAAAAACCTAATCTTATAATGGTTTCTCGTGTAGTACATTAAAGTATTTACGTTTATGTCGTTTGAAAAAAATTAAAAATGAGAAAAGCCAACATTTTCCAACTTTTAATAATAAATGGAAACGAAAAAGTAATGTATTTTAAATTCTTTAAATTAATTTTAAATCAAAAAGGTTTCTTTTTGCCCATTTTTACCCGAGGTATAGAAAAGTATTTTAGTAAAGCGAATAGAGAGAGGGGCTCCTTCCACAGTTGAGAAATTTGGCACGCGCCAACTATTGGTGGTTTGTTTATGACACTTTCGAAAATTGATTTTTCTTCTACTCTACAACTTTTTGTCCGATATTAAAGCTTTGCATTGAATTTATTTTATACCTTATATAGAATTTTTATACAACCTTATAAATTTTATATTTCTTATCGTTTTTATTTATTAATAGGATTCGTATACAGGGTGGAAGACAAATCGGTCATTAAAAATATGGCAGAGAGGTCAATTACAATATCTTCAGCTCTTATGAATCCTTCTTTTTGAATTCAATGTTTTTTTAAAGGCAAGTCGCTCAAATATTGCCAAAAATTAATAAAAAAAAAATAGTTTAAAGGCAACAAGGGAAGAAGAAGACACCCCATAGAGATCAATGATAACCACTACCGTGAATCAGGCCAGAATTTATCTCGAAACAAATATTAAAAATGACTCAATAATTATTGAAAAAAAATTATTTTCGATTTATTTAAATAGGTAGGTACCTGATTTAATTAATATTTACTGATAAAATTTTAAAATTCATACCAGAACAATTCATAACCAGTGCTTGGGGCTTGAGATCCTGACGAGGTGGCCATCCGTGTATTGTAAAAAAATTGTGAAGGGTCTATAAAAATCGTTCCACAAATTTCTTCAATCATTATTGGATTTGTTGGACACTTTAATTAGTTTTAATTGGCGTAAGAAATTTAATTACTATTTTTCTAAATTTATTAACCAACAAAAATGTAGGTACTACGCGAACACGAACTATAATCAAACTAAAATGAAAGTCAACGTGCATAAATTGATAACCGATACGACCACACGTAAAGATATAAATTACTTATCGTTTTCGTTCAAAAATAATTTTCAATTTGCTTTTATTGAGTATGGAAATTTTTAAATAATTTGATTTTTTTCCGTTTTTATTAATAATCGATAGTGCGTCATTATCAAACATGAACACATTTGTAACACTATATCATACAACCTTCAATTTTGCATATGATGTACATACATAAATCAATGAGTAATGACTTAATATTTACCATAAGGGCGTTTAGATTGTTAAAGACATATAACAACATAACCAGGGGCCTTCAAGACCCAAGAAATTCCACTCCTAGAATTATTTATTTAAAATAAGCTTAAACTTAAACTTTTCGGGACTTCGAAGGAATCCGTTAGTCTCCTCCTTTTTTTGCTTCTAGTTATGAGTAGGGAAGTTGCAATGGTGATCATGAAGAAAGGAAACCGACCGAAGTATTTAAAAAGTACGAAGTTATGTGAATCTAGATTCTCTAGCGTTATATATGAAGCCATGGAAAAGAAACACGTATCACATCATTAAACAATCCCTTATTTATTTAAAGCCCCCCCCCCCCACAGACAGGTCTTGTCTTCCGGTTTGGCCTATGCAGGCGGCCAAAACGCAGCTTCTGAAAAGCGTTCAGACCACCTGCACAGGCCAAACCAAAAGGCAAGGCCTCTGTGTGTGGGGCAGCCTTTAAATAGCTCTTTTTCTATTCCCATCAACACTTACATACTTTTCAAATTGTCTCATAACGTCATAACATTGGAAAAAATTCCATCAACGCAAAATATTGTTCAACAGCTGGTTTGAGCAGGGTTGGATTAAAACCATTAGAGACCCTAAGCACTTGAAATTTTTATGACCCTTTCTTTAAATAAATATATAAAAATCAAAGTCATGACCAGTGTCTGATTCATTAACGCTAGTCCAAAGCGCTTATCCCAGAAGAATGAGCTTATCGAAGAGTAAATTATTATTATTATAGGAGCCACTAAGTATAGGGAATTTGGAAATGTAACAGGAGTTAATTTAAAAGAACGTTCCCTAAAAGTCTCCAGAAAAGTTTTAATTACATAAAAAAACTAGAGCCACGCGTACAAATTGTTAAAAAAATATTACGTAAGCAACGGTCCGGAGTTATGCGAGAGGTACCGGTGCCTCCACCATATCTTCGGCCTAAACAAAACCTTATATAATGTACGAGATTTCTTTGCCTTAAAAGACCTTAAAAATTATTTTCAAGCAGGAAAATATAGTTTTTTCACATAAGAATGTGGGCATGAAATCCTGTTTAGTAGAAGCAGGGTCCCAATCATTGAATAAATAGATCCGGAATAAGGGTTACCAACCGTTGCCTATAAGAGAAAATGCGACGGAAACGACATTTTGGAAATCTATGTATGACTTATTCATTTCGTCGAGTTCACATTATCATTGGCTGTCATGATCTTTCCTTATAAGTGGGAGTATAAGCAACCATTTCTATTGGAGAAATTGACCGGAAATCGCTATATTACGTCCATTACAATCCATATTTTTAGCTAAATGGCTTTTTCCTCGTAGAGTAGCGGCTATTTATTCAATGGTCCCAATAATGTTCGAAATCACAAAGAAGCCATGTTTTCGTAAATTAATTTTGGGCCATGCCTTCTTTTGTTACAAATTTCATTAGTTATAGAGTATGGCTAGTAGTGTTCAACGCATACATCTTTAAGTTAGCCTAATCAATGATGACCAAAAACAAAAATCGCCCTCTGGTTTACTACCCTCTTTAAATTTAAATCATACAAAAGTAAAATGATCTCAATTGCTTGTAGCAGAAATTCAGTAAGAAATTTTTATACTTTTTTCTCTAAACTATACAACTACAATAGCCTCAAGTTAATGGCTTAAGGTGGGAACAAATAGTTGTAAAAGTAGGTCGATCATCGGTATAAGGGAAGAGGATTAACTTTATATCGATTACAACAAGGCAAAAGTATAAAATGTCAAGTGTTGCTAACAGAGTTATAGTAGCTTGTTATTAAAGTTATAAAAATACAAAGTTTGTAAAATTTATTCAAAAAATAGGGTTGTAAAATTGTATAAATCACTAAAATCCTCAACACCCAACACTGACAAGGGATGTCAAATTAAATACTCGAAGCAACCATGTAGTACATAAAAGTTTACATATTTTTTTCTCCAGTAACACAGCTCAGAAGGATTTTAACCCTTAGGTACTATGAAAAAAACACGGTAGCTTTAAAAATATTTTTCTTTTAAATGTAAAAATAATACGGTGGAAATTTCGAAAAAAAATAATTAAAAGGTGCAATTTTATTTTTAACGGCTCGGAGAGCTTTTATTTAGAAAAAAATAATTGCTTATCCAAATAGTTTCAGTCAAGTATAAAGATTAAATCACCTAAATTTACGAACCCTAAAGCCCCTGACTGTTACTTTGATGTGTAAAATAAGCTATAAAGCAAGCACAAAGTTACATACACATACAAGTTAAAAATATTTGTCAGCAGCAAAGCGTGGCGTGTAATAGAAACATTATAATGTTATATGAGCGTGTAATGAAAATAAGCGTTAGTTAAGGCATGCAGTTGTACGAACGAACGTGTCAGTTCATCAAGTAAAAGCTTGTGCCAAAACCTCAAAATTAGTGCATAATGAGTGTTTAAGTTTAGGGGATGGGGGTTATATCAATAATAGACTCAAATTTACTATCGCACCTAATTTTGTACGTCAATACTTAACGGCACCTGTGGATTGTCGTTTAATAACAGATTTAGATTTCATTAAAAGGAATTATAGTTTGACATTTTCTCGATGCAAACCAACCACCGTCACCGCCACAGACACACAGTTTGTTATCTCCGTTTTAAATTTCAAATTTGTTTCATTATTAAATTCGACGGTGTCAAAAGTGTCAGCAAAGAAACTTGATGGAAAACGTAATTTATTTTATTACTTGCATCAATTTTGCATCTTTTCTTAGGTAAACGACAATTTATCGTATAACAGGTAATTAAGGGAGTCTATAAGGAAGATTTATTACGCTTCCGTCTTTTAACAGTATCTAAATGCCAATTAGACGAGAAAAGATTTATTTAATTAAGTGATCTACTTCACACCTAACCACCTTAAACTCATTACAGTTTATTAAAAATAGGGATGTATTTCAATCTTCTTCACCTAGCTATAAAAATAGTAGTTCCGTACTATAACACTCAACTAGCGTGAAACTTCGTAAACACTAAGGGCCGTTTTACATGGACTATGTGTCGTAATAACTTGTTAGTAAATGAATCAACTCAAGGAACATAAGCACGGGAATCTAAGCTTTAACGTCGTGCGTCAAAATTTCTACGCTCAAGTTACGGCTCACGCTGCATTCGATGATCACACCAGACTCCCTTATCTGTTGAAAGCTATTTATAGCTACACGGAGAACCAATGAGAGCGCTGCGTGGACGTAGATGTAAGTGGAAACGTCGGCACCTCGCGTACCAACGCAAGACTTATCACCTTCATGGTTAATTAATAACATTTTAATTAACGTAAGTTTTATCAATGTTTAATAAGGACTGGGTGCACGCAAACAGTAGCTTCCGAATGGATCTAATCTCTAAAAGCTACCATGGTTATTAATCATTTAAACGACATTAATAGTTATAAGATCAAGGAGGGTTATATCCGCGAGAAGAACAGATTCAAAGAGTTGTAGTTGATTAAGATTAAGGAAAAAGGGAAAAAAATTAACACGAAGGTTCAGCTTCTTACTCGTAATAAATAACCATCCAAATAATTTTTAAATGAGTCTTAAGGACCTAAACAATTTCAAGGAAGTAGTACTAAATTTGGGGTGCCAGAAGAGCTTAAAAAAATAAAAAATGAATATTAAGAAATTAATTATTTGATTTATCGCAGGTAATGGAATTCAATGCGACCGACCTTGCCGCATTTACATGCAACGAAGCGACCTGCCTCGGATAACAATTCGTACGATTTTCAAGCAGATGCATAGGGATGTTAATAAAAATTAAATTTAACCTTCCAGTACTAACGTGCCATCATATAGCATCCATACTAACGCCGGTCTCACAGACCGCGCTTAGTTTTAATTTTTTTTAACGTAATTTTTACAACTTTTTTATTGCAAATAGAAATTATTTCAAATATTTAGTAATTTTTCTGGATACTAATTATAATTTTAGCAAAAAAAAATTCATTTTAATAAGCAAAATTCACTTTTATAAAAATAAACAAAAATAAAAAGATGCATAAATTAAATAAGCGATTTCAAAGGAATTAAACAAAATTTTTTAATTACTAGTAATATTATAAACAAACCTAGGAACAACACTTCTAAAAAGGTAAAAATATTTTTTTCATCTTCAACAATAGCTGAAATATTTTGGATAGAACATTTGTCGCATTTTACATGTTAGAACATGTAGAGGATGTAACCGCATGCACCAAAAAGAGCTACTTATTAATTGAAGTAAATGCAAAAATCTCTTCTGTTCTTTTTTTATCCTATTTCTATTCAAGACAAGTGGAAAAAATTAATTTTTAACTAAAAATTTTTAAAAATTTTGAAAAAATATTGAAAATTTTTAGTTACTGTTGTACTAACGTCGGTCTCTCAGACCGAATTCAATTATTATAATTGAACCGTTACAAACTTATGCTTGCAAACTTGAAAAAAATGTGTGAGAGCATTTAGTTTAAAGGTACTGATAACCTCCCAACCGTAGCAGTTCGTATTTCAAAGATATTAATGAAAATAAAACTCGTCGGTCTGTGAGACCGACTGTTAGTACTGGAAGGTTAAGGAAACTAATCAGGGGGACCCCAGGTAACCACTGTGGCTACTTATGAACTACCAGAGAAGAAGGAGGAACGATGCTTCATTTCACAGATCAGAGCAAGAATCTTAGTGATGCATAACTACTCTCAGCTGATAAGAAATCTGCTTCGTTACACTACGTGGAGCAGTTAGTTGTACAAGTAGGTAGTCTAGATAGTCCAATTTCCCGGATTTAGTACGGGCGTTGGTGTACCGCACCTCGCACTGTCTTTAGCATCGCAACAAAAAATAAATCGTTTTGTATGAGAGTGTACGGTGCCTCGATATGATTACGCACTTAAGTGTCTACGCACCAAAGCGTTTTCCCCGTACTTTAAAAAATTATTTTTAAATTTTTGGAATGTGTGATGGAATAAATTAAAAGGAAGACTCGAAAGAGACTGACTCGTTGCAAAATGGCGTCGATCGACATAGTGTGAACGCTTCTTTCAAAAGGTGTAGGCCAAATTCTCATCTGCGTTTATGTAAAGACTTTCCGCAAACTCATTTAAATTATCGGTTGTTTAGTTAAAAAGAGCCATGGGGCCACGGCTCAAGCTCAGTTTAAAAAAAGAGTTCTGAAACAAAGGGTTCTACGTCCGGTTATTCAGTCACATCCCAACCCGAATCGCATACTGCACAAACATAAAACTGCATTTTCAAATATTAGCACTCATAATGTAACATATTAAACTCAAATATTTGGTTTTAATCGAATTTTATATCAATATTTTCACTTGCTTTAACATCCACGTTATTTAAAACTAAATTATCTTTATATTTGCTATTTTTTTATGTTTTGTTCTTTAGAGATCACATCTTTAAACTTTTATTAATAAAAATCCCTACTATCTGAAGGTGAATCTTATATTAAAAAGTCATTTTGTAATTTTAATCGAAAAATGTCTTTTTGTTCCTTCCCATCTTTTAGTTGTCTTTAACTACAAAAAGTTTCAAAAAGTAGCAAAAGTATTACTTCTAATACTAGTAGGAAAATTCTATACATAAATTTTCACTTTACGCTTTGATTTGAATTTGAACTTGCTCAGAGATTGAAATCAAGAAATTCCATTTTGAAATTAGTTTTTTTTTAAATAAAACAAATGAAAAAGTATTAATTCTGACATTTTTAAACTTTTGCAGGGAGTTCATAAAAGAAAATGTATGAACGCCATTTGTTATAAATTAGAATTCAATTTTTCTTTATAAAAGGGTTTATAAATTACCACAGAAGCATTTTATTTTATAAAAAAAAATTTCAATTAGTTTCATTTTGCGAATTTCTCTAATTTAATTCCTTTTTTCTCATTTCTCAATATTATTGCTATTAAACTAAATTTAATCTCGGTTTATATCAATTTTTTTACGAACCCATAATCTCTATATTTTGCGGGAAAAATGGCACTAGACTAATGAAAGCATAAATTTTAAACGTTTTGGTTAATAAAAGCATGGAGTTTGCTAAAGAAATTAAGAGGTCGGTCACCAAACGTTCAATGTTTCCTTAGAGCAAACTACGAGGTAACACCAAATAGTTAAGTTGCTCAGAGAATTCACAGCTCAGAAACAGTGGAAGTACAGCCTACCTTTGCCTTTGGGTAGAAGTACCGACCCAGCGATGTTTACTCTGACCTTCTGGCTCCTTATGCTAAGTCATATTATACGATAACCTCTTCGCATGGAAGACATTGTCTATAGTCAAAGGTTTTCCAGACCTGTCCCTGACCAGACTGAAATAGAGAAAACCGTAAATGTAAACAGAAGACATCAATAAATTGAACCTGCACTTGATCTTTAGAATGTCTGAAACCTAATTCATATCAGGATTTAATCCTTCCGGGTAACTTTAAAAAGACGTAGGCAAAGAGGCAAATATTTATCAGAAACCTCTAAAACTAAGAAATCTCAAAATTGGAGTAAACTCCAAAAAATCCAAGTTGGATAAGAGTTTAATATTACTAAATATGAAATATCAGAAAAATTTTCTAGATCCATTAACTATAGAGGCTTAAAGGTAATTGATACGAAAAAGTGACCGCTGAAAAGACTACAATGTATCACAAAAACTTTAAGATAAAAAAGAAAGTTGTAAGATATTTCGTATTCCCATTAGATAAAATATTGACTTTCGTTCTGACAGAAAATTTTTATAAGTTTGCAGCTTTTTTAAGTTATATTTCACTAAAAGCTTTCCGAGATAAATTTTTTTAAAATAAAATAATTTTATTTTAAAATAGACTAATTACATAGCCCTTTATATCTGTACATACACTTTAAGAGTAGTACATCTTTTAAGAGCGTACTCGTAAATACCCAAGTAAAAAGCACTACAAAAATTTCATGCAATTAAAGCACGCACTCGTCATATAGTAACAAGTGTCGTAAAGTGTAAAATTTTACACGCCGTTTTTAACAAAATTCATAAATCATACAAATAATAATTACATTATCAAGAGCGCAAACAATTACCTGCACTTTAATTTCTATTATACGCTTACACACCTAAATTTATTTGCTTCGTTAAGCGTAACTATCTAATCTCTAATTAGCCGTTCAAAATTAATCATAAAGTGCGATACAAAAGAGACCACTTTAATATTCTTTATTGCATAAATTATTTTAAACAAAAACGAATAAATAAAAGTTAATAACACACCTAGTTAAAATTTAGAGAGCACATTATATTACCAACTGTCGAGACAACTCGTAAGAGGAAAATGACATATCATGTGTCGTAAAACTACTGAATAATGCTAAACAGGAATTTTCAATTTAAAGCAGGTATGTACAGAGCAACAAAAGACTTGCTAAGTAGCTAAAAACGCTAAATTAAAATTTTAAGAATTTAAAAAATCCAAAATGGCAATCAAAAGGCTAAAACGTTAGACTTTTCATTAAAAATCTTCAAAGATCAGTCTTTTAAGCCATTGGTAGAGTTATGAAAAGAACCTAGAATTCCGAACCTTAGAATTAGGCAAAAAACTGTAAGCAGCTAATTTATGATTTAAAAGTTTTTCATAGACTAAATCACTGTCTAGCAAGGTGAAGTTATGGATTTATCTACAAAGACGTAGAGAAGCTTTATTTGGGTTTTGGATAACCTTTACATGCCATATGAGGCTTGTATATCAGTCATTTAGCTTAAAAGAGTTTAAAAGGCTATAAAAAGCTGTTAAACATTGAAAAAGCCCGAATGACACTTACAAATATCTGAAAGCCATGACATGGTTAAGGTTATTTCTTAAAAAGGCATTGAAACCTTGCAAGCTCGAGCTAATGCTATGGCGAAAAGAAAATTAAGAAAAAAAACAAAAAAACTGTAAGCATCTAATTTATGACTTTAAAGCTCTCCATAGAGCAAAAGGCACTGTTTGGCAAGGTTAGGTCCTCCATATATCTACCAAGACTTAGAGAAGCATCATTTTCGTTAAGGATAGCCGTTTCATGTCACAATATGCTCGTAAATAGTAATTTAGCTCAAAATAGTTTTTGAAAAAAAAGAACTTTGAAAAAGCCCCAATGAAATTTACAAATCTCAGCAAGCCATATCATATGATTAAGGTTATTTCTTAAAAAGGCATTGATCCTTGCAAGCTCGTGCTAATGCTTAAGGCGAAAAGAAAATTAAGGAACAAAACCAAAAAACTGTAAACAGCTAATTTATGACTTCATGGAGGAAAAGGTACTGTTTGGCAAGCTCAAGCCCTCGATATATCTACAAAGACTTAGAGAAGCTTTATTTGGGTTTAGGATAGCCTTTTATGCCATAATATGCACGTAAATTAGTCATTTAGCCAAGTGTTTAAAAAATTATAATAATCTATTAAACGTAAAAAAATTCCGAATGAAACTTACAAATCTCTAAAAGCCATATCATAGAAAATTAAGGAAAAAACTAAAAACTGTAAACAGCTATTTTACGACTTGAAAGTTCTCCATATGGCAAAAGGTACTGTTTGGCAAAATAAAGTCCTCGATGTATCTACCAAGACTTAGAGAAGCTTTTGGGTTTAGGGTAGCCTTTTGATGCAACAAAAGGTTCGTAAAATATTTAAGTAGCCTAAAGAAGTTTCAAAGGCTATAAAAAGCAGTTAAAAAGCCTGAATGAAACTTACAAATCTCTGAAAGTCCTATCATGATTTAGGTTATTTCATAAAAAGCTTTAAATCCTTGTAAACCCGTGATAAAGCTAAGACCAAAGAAAATTAAGAAAAAAAACAAAAAATATAAGCAGCTAATTTATGACTTGAAAGGTCTTCATATGGCAAGGCACGGTTTGGCAAGGTGAAGTTCTAGATATTTCTACTAATATTTAGAGAAGCTTTATTTGGGTTTAGAGTAGCCTTTTGATGCAACAAAAGACTCGTAAAATATTTAAGTAGCCTAAAAAAGCTTCTGAGGTTATAAAAAGCAGTTAAACATGGAAAAAGCTCGAAATTAACTTACAAATCTTTGAAAGTCCATGGTTAAAGTTATTTCATAAAAAGGCTTTAAAACTTTGCACACCCGTGCTAAAGCTAAGACGAAAAGAAAAAAACTGTAAGCAGCTAATTTCTGACTTAAAAGTTCTCCATAGAGCAAGGCACTGTCAGGCAAGTCCTCAATATATCTACTAAGACTTCGAGAAGCTTTATACTTGGGTATAAAATAGTCTTTTCATGCAATAAAAGGCTCGTAAATTAGTCATTCAGCCTAAAAGAGCTTAAAAGGCTATAAAAAGTTGTTAAAAGTTGAAAAAGACCGAATGAAATATACAAATCTCTAAAAGCCTTATTTCATGGTTAAAATTACTTCATAAAATACCTTTGAAACCTTACAAACCTGTGCTAAAGCTAAATCGAAAAAAAAAATTAGGTAAAGACCTATGGGAAGCTAATTTATGGCTTAACAGTTTTCCATAAGGCGTGACATTGCCTGATAATGGTAGAAAGGTGTTGATAAGGCTATGCTGTACTAATAAAAATTAAAAATTGTCTACAGGTGAAGTGATAGTAATTTAAGGTCAATAAAAAATCGTAGAAAATATTGTAAGGCTAGGTATGATTTGAATAGCGTTCTAAGGTCTTTAAAAGAAGAGAAGGCTTAGATCAGCTTTCTGTGTGGCAACATAAGCTTATAAGGATATGCCCAATCTACGACAAAATTGTAGATCCGCTACTGGTTACAATGAAGCAATAATGAAACAATTTCACGGTTCGCTTACTAATTAAATTATTGCTCCAAGAAATTAGCGCAAGTTAAGTTAGTTAAAAAAGAATAAAAAATTTAAAAAAATTTAAATTCAATAACAAAATTATATTTCCAAGTAAGTCAATTTTAAATAAATTTATTAATTTAATCTATCAATTTAAAATTGAAAAGTTTCGTCCCTTAAAAATTAAAATCCGAATAATATATTCCCGTAATTGATAATTTATTCCTTTTTTGTAAAAAACAGAACGAAAAATTATAAAAATAAAATTAATCAAAGTTAATTTAAACTTTTTCTTTTCCCTCTTTTAATGTAATTAACAGGGGTAACAAGAAAGGAATTAGAACTTTTTAAAAATCGTAAACTACCTCATCAATTTTAGATTAAAAAAGTTATCAAATTTTTTTTAAATTAATTTTTTTTGTTTTAAAAAAAGATTTAACAAAATTTAGTCAAATTTCTAATTTCCCTCATAAAAAGAATTTTTTTAACGCGTCGCTAAAAGGATTTCAGTGAGTTGAGGTAAACAAATTTAGATTGAAGATTGTTACGTGTGAATTATTTTGAAAGGGGTGTTAGGAATAGTAGAAACTTACACGAGCTTTGTGCCGAATTAATTAAATTATGTTTCTAAGCAACAAATACCAAGTTATGCACCTGATTCGTCTTTTTTTTGAATAAATAATTCAGAGAACCGTCACCTGCACACAATTTGAACCTAAACACCTTGTAAAAACAACCCCTTCAAGTTTAAGTTAAACACTTCGTTTATTCTGAATTTTAATCCCATTAAAAGCAAGGGCAATCCAAATCTCTAGAGAGAGTCAAGATAGCTTTTTAAATCTTTCACGATTTAGTTAAAATGTGCTTTACCTTAAATTAAGATGCCTTAAAGTGACATTTGATGAGGGGGGTTAAAAATATAGGTACAGGGTGTTTCAATTTTTTTTATGTAACTAAGGACATCAATTGTGTTCCTACAACTAGAGAAGACATACTTTTGAAACATTCTATATAAATTGACATATTTTTCTAAAATAATGATTATTCCTTTAAAAACACAAAATGGCATAAAATAGTTTATTCACGACCGTCCAATAATACGTTCATTACTCTATGATTTTTGACCAGTAATGTGTGTCATTACTCACTAGTTGCAAATCATTGAATAATATACATATTACTCAATGACTATTACATTACTCAATGGTTTACCGGGCGACACGATTGGAAAACTTTTATAGCTCCGTTATTTGTCAACGTATCGAAATGAAATTTGCTGTGAGTTATAGTCATATAAATTGCAATTTGTTTAACTACTTTTGAAAATTCTTCCACTTCTGATTTCGCCGGAAATGAGGTAAACTTTAGATTTTTAAATGCAACACCATATATATTTTTACATTTTTGAATTCTACATTACATTTTGAATACATTTCCATAAAAAATTAATTTTTTTTTTTTAAATTTTTTTTTTCAAAAAATACTCGCGTATTCAATGTATATTTGGTTCATAATATTTGCAGTCGTGGATAAAGTATAGTATCCTACTCGCGGGTAATGCTCATTACTCACTCTAATGATTACGACACTCGCCATACGGCTCGTGTCGCAAATTCATTCTTGTGAGTAATGAGCTTCATTACCCGCTCGTTGGATAATATACTATTAAAAAGAAAATAGCTATTAAATGATGATTTTTTAAAAAGCACTAAGTATGCAAGAGCATCAATATTAGTTTTCCTCAATGGGTTGATTGAACTATAATTTTATTTTGCTGGGTAAATTTACATAAATTTTAGATATCAACAAACAAATAAAGGAATTAAAGTGGATGTAAACAAACTCTATTTTAGGAATTAATAGTTTTGTTGTAGCAACTTGTGCATTAATATTAACATCATCAAGATAAAGAGCAATTCTTGGCAAAAATTCATCTACCTAATAGGCTTAAAAGAATTTCATTTAACTTAGTCAGTAACAATAAAATTTCAATTGAAAAAAGAAATTAAAAATGTTTTAGAATGACTTACTCTTGTTTTATTTTCCGGATAAAATTTCCAACTCTTACTACATCCTACGTAACAGTAACGGCAATTACCTGAAACAAATAAAAAATATAAAAATTCAAGTTTTAAAAAGTAATTTTTCAAACAATAAATTTTTCTTGGGAGTTAAAAATAGCATTACTCGACACTAAAAGTTATGAAAAGTAAAGAAATCTACAAAAATTTTCCCATTGGGAAAAAGTATTCGATTTTTGAACAATTTTTAAAGAAATACAGATAAAATATAGAATGAGGAAAAAATACGTAATTCTTGTTTCAAAATACGTGCTTCAACTCGCCCTTGGCTTATGACCATCATTATTCAAAAACTACATATTTTTGAAATAACAATTTACTATAGCTCGGAAAAATTTATTTCTATTTGTTTTAGTTTTCATCATTAAGTGAATCGTTTATTAAATCATCGCGGATGGATTTGAAAAATGAGTTTACATCCAGCATCCAGATCTTCCACCTTGCAAATTTTTTACTCAAAATTGCAAAGGAACGGTCCCGATTTTTTTCAATTTAGAAATTGAGACTTTAAAATTTCCACGAGATGCTAAAGAAGATTTTATTATTTTTCCTTAAGAAGTGAGTTGCTTACTATTCTGGCAAGATCCCAACACCAAGTTTACTTAAAAAACTCATTCCACTCGCTAATATTTTCGACGCAAAAATAGAGCTACTAAAACGAACCTTTATACTAACGATTCGCAAAGTTTTTATATTCGTGCATAATTAGGTTACAATTTTTTGATAGTAAAACTTAATATTAGTTCCTATGCCCTCTAGCAATTGTCGACCTATTAAAAACTAGTGCTGGAGACTTTTTGCAAAATATTTATGGTCATACACTGCAACGGCGTAAAAAGTTGGTAACTTTCAGAACTCCTAATAAATCGCCTTTTTAAAACATACAAATAAGGAAACGAGTCGTGACCCAAATAAGTGCATTGAAGAGCTAAAACATAACCTCTGACTTCCCCATCTTCCTGTATGCTTTCTAAACGTGGTCTTTATGGAACTCTCTAAAGATGTGGATCTGGAGACTTATAATCTACTGTGTGTGTCTTGGGCAAAGACTAAGACTAAGTATTATCTTAAAGAAGCCGAAATAGAAAATATTTGAGAAAATAGGAGAAGATAGTAGAAATAAATATGGGAAGCACGCAAAATTGGGCGAGTACTTTCAAGAGCAATGGCTGGTTCGTGATTGAGAAAAACATCACCACGTATTAAGACGTAATGAACGAAGGACAGAAAAGGCTTTTCATCGACATAATTTCACATCTGTCTGGGTCCTAATTCTTGACCCTTCGTGGTAAAGCGAATATTCGTGTATGACGTCAATAACAATGGAAGCACAATGTGTTTCCACGTGTTTCCCTCGCTATTGACGTCATACAAGAATATTCGCTTTATCACGAAGGGTCGAGAATTAGAGCCCTAGTCAGATGTTTTGAATTTCCTAGACGCTTGTAAAACAGTCTACCACTAGAGCTTTTTGGTATCGGTGTCTTGTTTATAGGTCTCTACATAATGCATTGTGGTGTTGTAGAAGACGTGGGTGAGCTTTTGTAAATTGTCTCCGTTTTCAAAAATTAATACAGCGTCATCCACACAATACATCATTGTGAGCCCAACGCTGACGTCCCCGACTTTTTGTATTATTTTGTCCATTACCAAATTGAAACGAGTAAAGCTAAAAGTATCTACCTTCCTAATTGCCCGAATTTTATTTTAACTTCCTCCGTTAGTGTATTGTTAATTCTCGTATTGTCATCAACAATAAAACCATTTTCAAACGTTTTTGTTAGTTAAATAAAAACAAGTAACGAATAGACAATATAAATTATTTAGTTTGCTATTTAGTTTATTTTATCTCTAACTATTATCTGTTGTCTATAATATAAGGACAATGTTTTGGAAAGGAAAAGAAAATAAAAATAAAATTAGGGCAAGCTGAAACAATGTTAAACAAGAACTGCTAGTTAAATGCGAAAATTCAGCTCTTAGAGATTGGGGGTTTTCTTCATATTGTATTCAAGTCTCATCTTTAGCTTTTGTAATACTTACATGTTAGCTAGAGAAACGTACTATGAATAAAATAAGATCCTTTAAACTACTAGATAAAGAACAGGTAATATAACAATCGCTTACTTTAAAAATTATAATTTAAAAACGCGACGAAAGCTAATATAATATTTGGCAAAAATTAAATTGAATAAAAAAAAATTTCTCCAAAATGTTGGTGATATTTAAAGCTTTTGATCTTTGATCAAATTTAGGTGCGTTGTAGTTTTTCGTTTCCTGAACAAAAATCAACCATCTCTCACTTCAAGTACTACACCGTTATGACATGAGATAGATAGAGGGCATTAAAGACGTTGTGATACAGAGTCAATAGATAGAGAGTTATGATAACGCCCTCTATCGACTTACCAAAACTAATGAGTCAATAACATAAAATTAGTAGTTTTATGCCTACCCCAAAGTTTAGATAGGTAATGAATGGGTCATATAGGCTAAATGGGTAATTTATTCGATCTATGAGTAATAAGCCTGTAGACCACACGAGTAGTAACACCTCTAGATTAAAGGAGTAATTGGGTTCTAGTATGGGTCAAATAAGCCAATCTAACCAACAGATGTTAGATGAATAATAGGCCCCTTAGGATAGACTGACAAAATATCGTAATTTAAATGGGTAGTATACCCATTACCCATAGCACTATAGTTTAGATGAGTATTGGGTCATATAACTTAGATGGCAATTCATTCGATTTTTGAGTAATAAATCCCTAGGTCAAATGAGTAATAGCCATCTAGATTACATGAGTAATTGGGTCATATTATGATAGATAGGCTAGATGGGTTATAGACTCGTAGGTTAAGAGATAGTTTAAATAACCTCATCTAACCTACAGATGTTAGATGGATAATAGGCCCCTTAGAATAAATTGACAGAAATATCGTAATTTAAATAGGTATAGTATGCCCATAGCAGCATAGGTTAGATGAGTAATGGTTCATGTAGGTTGATGAGTAATAAGTCCGTAGGTCAAATGACTAATAGGGCTGTAGATTAAATGAGTTATTACTAGGTCATATTGTGCTTGATAGGCTAGATGTTATAGATTCGTAGGTTAAGGGATAGTATGCTCGGAGTTTAAATAAGCCAATCTAACCTACAAATGTTAGATAGATAATAGGCCCCTTAGGATAAATTAACAAAAAGAACGTAATTTAAATGGGTATAGTGTATACCCATAATACTATAGGTTAGATGAGTATTGGGCCATATAGGTTAAATAGATAACTTATTCTGCCTATGAGTAGCTAATAAGTCTGTGAGTATAATGAGTAATAGGCCCCGAGATTAAAGGAGTAATTGGGTTATATTATGCTACATAGACTATCTGGGTTTAGACTCGTAGGTTAAGAGACAGTATGCTCTGAGTTTAAATAGACAAAAACATTGTAATTTAAATGGATAATATGCCCATAACCCCATAGGTTAGATGAGTAATGATTCATATAGAATATTTATGCCCATAACCGATAGGTTGGATGGGTAATTGGCCATATAGGTTAGTGGGATAATAGGTTCTATATTAAGATTAGTCGTCGTAGAAAAAAGTCTAAAAACAAGGTAGAGGAACTAATTAATTTTAACACTTTAAAGGGGTAATATTATAGTGGGAGTAAGACCCATAACCGTATACTGTGCAAATATATTTTAAGAAATTGCTTACTTATTTTTAAAAGTGGATACATTGTTACAAATTTTGATGTTGTTGGTTATAAAATTTATTTATTCAGGTATAACATATTTTTCAATAATGTAATTGTGTCGAAACATAAAGCAAAGGGTTAACTCACATAGAAAACTAAATTAAATCGCTTGAGCACTTCAGTAATAATTTATTTTCGTTGATGGAATTATATTTTTGTTCGTGTACTTGTTTTAGTTACACGATTTTACATTACAGCAAAATGAGAAAGTTTTAAACAGTTTTATTTAAAATTTATAAAGCTACATCATTACCGTACAATTGTGCAAATTTGTCAGTTTTCCATTTATAGCTGGCGCTTGCTGCACGAAAAAGAAAAGGAAAAATTTTTGTGGTTTTTGTGTTTTGTGCTTTCAAGTTTGTTAGTCATTTTCAAAAGACTTTAAACGTACAAAATACAAAGAGGAGGTATATCGCATAGTAAAAACCACTAACGACGACAACCACGTAATGCGAAATTTAAATTTCTACTTCCTTTAATTTTACGTCTAGTCGGGTGTTTTAATATCAATAATTAATGTTAAATGCTAATTTAGTTTGTGACAATTTAATGCGTAGCTGAGAGTTGTCTACCATGACAGTCCTTATAATATTAAATACACACTTTGAATAATTAGTTTCTAATTGGGAAAATAAGGAAATCTTAATGCTTGTGTAATATTCATTATCAAGTAGTTGCGACTAAAATGATTTATTTAAACCCATATTAGGGGGTTGCTTACGCTTTATTTCAACTATGCACGACTAACAACTCATTGGAGAATATCCATTTGCTTATACACTCTAACAATACACTGTTGTTTGTTGTACAGTGGTACTACAAGTCTTGCTTATTTTTTAATTTACAAGCTAATTTCTAACGACGAGGGTTGAACTACCCACAAACATTCGCAGCGAGCACGAATTTCGTTCATTTAAAACAGCAATTTTATAGTTACGACTGCGACTGTGGAAATTAAAGTAAATCAAAATGATTATTTCAGCTCATTTCCCTTAGCGATAGCGACGCGATGGTTGCTTTTAAGAAATCAGAAGATTTAATCAAGTTTAACTAAAATTTTTCAAGAAGTTCCACGAAAATTATAATCGTATGGAGGTCCAGGTTATGATTTTCAGGGTTGAAAAATTCTATTGTAAAATACCCTCTTATTACTTGCTTTCTACATTTTAGATTGAGAACAAGTTTAAATTTGTGGATATAATTGCCTCAGATTATACTAAGTTAGAACTTTCTATCGGAGCGAAATAGATCGTCATGAGCAGAGGAAATTTAAGAAAGAAACGAGGATTGATCAGATCCCGAAAATACTTTCTTGGTTGCACACCAATGTAGGGAGACCAATTATGGTGCTCTTACCTCAGGTCGACACATTCAAGCTGGTCCTGCCCATAAAAGGCTGCTCACTTTCACCTTCTGGGTTTATCGTATCCTCACGGCTCCAGTTTTGGCTAGTTAAGACAAGCGAAGAGGCAGAGATCCAGGTTCTCAAGGAGACATCGGGTGACCGTGGTGTCGTTACTCACCAACAGCTGCTAGCCACACAGCTGCCCTGCGGCTTTTTTATGATTAAATCCATGCAATTCTAACAGCAATTCAAGAAAATATAACGGATAAGTACCAAGAAATTCAATTCTCTCTGATGAGGCAAAACGCATCCCAATAATTAATACTCCTATGGATTATCTCTGAACAAGAAGGTCTTGAAAATCACGAACTTGTATAAAATGGATATAAAACCTGCTAAAAAAACTAGAATCTGTGTTTAATGCAGCAAAAATCGCTGTATAAGAGACACCCTGCCCTAAAAGCAATGTTTCTCAACTGGGGATCCAGTGGATCTGCAAAATTTTTAATACTTAAAAAATATCTATCGCAGGGCAGCTGTGTGCCTTGCGGCTTTTTTATTACCAAAGGACCCCGCACAAATCTTATGGGAAATGGCCCTCGGTGAATTTTCCTAAAAATTTAGTATGTTGTAGTATTTGACCTACCGAACAAAAGTCTCCATGGCCACAAAGCCCTAAACCTAATAGTCTTCGTGTTGTGGAGATTTAAAGTACTGATAATCTTGTCACACACAATTGTGATTTTTTGAATTTTATGCATAACGATCACATTCACACAATTCTTATAAGAAATGGCCCTCGGTGAATTGTCCTAAAAATTTAGTACGTTATGGTGTTTGACCTACTGAACAAAAGTCTCCATGGCCACAAAGCCCTAAACCCAATATTTTTCGTGTTGCGGAGGCTTCTAGTGCTGAATAATGTTGTCACACACAACTGTGGTTGGATTTAATTATAGCTGGAAAAGTTTGATACAATTGTTATCTTTGTAATGTTGGAAGTTTTAGTAAGAATGCCTGGAATAGGCGACATTGATAATAGGCTGGATATTGCAATAAAAAGGCGTGAAGATAATGATCTTCCAAACCTATAATTAGAAAATGACACAAGAGTATGTTTGAATCGCAATCAGGGTATTGAAAGAGAATTAACGAATATTGAAGAAAATTCCATGTGTCTCCGATTAAAAATTGTAAAGCAGTGAGGCAACCGAACTTGCATTTTTAAAATAAAATTAAAAAAATCACAGTTGTGTGTGACAACATTATTCAGCACTTGAAGCCTCCGCAACACGAAATATTAGGTTTAGGGCTTTGTGGCCATGGAGACTTTTGTTCAGTAGGTCAAACACCACAACATACTAAATTTTTAGGAAAATTCACCGAGGGCCATTTCTTATACGTATTGTGTGTGACAAGATTATCTAAGCCTCCACAACACGAACAATATTAGGTTTAGGGCTTCGTGGCCATGGAGACTTTTGTTCGGTAGGTCAAATACTACAACATACTAAATTTTTAGGAAAATTCACCGAGGGCCATTTCCCATAAGATTTGTGCGGGGTCCTTTACCCAATTCTAACAGCAATTCAAAAAAATATAACGGGGAAGTACCAAAAAATCCAATTCTCTCTGATGAGGCAAAATACATCCCAATAATTAATACTCTTATGGGTTATCTCTGAACAAGAAGGTCTTGAAGATCACAAACTTGCAGAAAATGCTCCTTCAAAAACCTAGAATCTGTGTTTAGTGCAGCAAAAATCGCTGTATAAGGAGACACCCTCCTCTAAAAGCAATGTTTCTCAACTGGAATGCCGTGGATCTGCAAAATTTTTCATATCTTGAAAAATATCTATCGCGGGGCAGCTGTGTGCCTTGTGGTTTTTTTATTATTAAATCTACGCAATTCTAACAACAATTCAAGAAAATATAACGGTCAAGTACCAATAAATTCAATTCTCTCTGAAGAGGCAAGATACATCCCAATAATTAATACTCCTATGGATTACCTCTGAACAAGAAGGTCTTGAAAATCACTAACTTGTAAAAAATGGATATAAAACCTCCTTAAAAAAACTAGAATCTGTGTTTAATGCAGCAAAAATCTCTGTATAAGAGACACCCTTCCTCAAAAGCAATGTTTCTCAACTGGGGTGCCGTGAATCTGCAAAATTTTCATAGCTTCTCAACAAAATATTTGTAGAAAAAAAGATTTAGAAATCTGCTCTAAAGGATGAACTACATACAAATCAAAACACAATGAACCCTTTGGAAATTTTCTCCGAAACAGAGACGAGGTACGTTAATGTTAAATGATAATCCTTGCAAGCTTGCCCCTAGAGGCCGAAGTATATAAATTATCCAACCCCTTCCGAACAACAAAAATTAATAAGTTATGCTTCAAAAGCTGATCTACCCTCCACAAAATAGAGAAACTGAACGATTGGTTTCATTTCTACCAATAGCAGAGTAGTGTAAACGCACATTTACTTGAAACTTTAATGCCCAATTGCATAAAAGAGAATTACATTTTAATCCGAGAGTTAGATTTACAATCCTTAGCTATGGCAACGTTTTACACAATAAATAAATAAAATGTCAAAGTTTGACGTTTGTGTCAACAATTCAATACAAAAAGAACTTAACCTCAGATTTTAATATTTATTTAAAAACGTCAAACTTTGACATTAAAATGCGTAACGTTGCCATATCAAAGGAAATTCTCGGATTAAAATATAATTCTCTTTTATGCAACTGGGCATATAAAAATAAGAAATATAGTTATACAATTTTCACCCTTAAAAGATTATGTTGTTAATTGTCGATTTTAGTTAAATTTATGTAAAAACCTTATTAGGGAGTTTTGAAACTTGACAAAAGTTTGATAATTTTACTTTATATTTCAAAACAATTTTCTTAATTGGTAAAATTACAGTTGAAAACAAAACTAATAGAAAACTTAAAAACTTTCGACATTAACGTTTCTCAAGTACTCATTTATATTTTAGTTTATTATTCAACTTGATGAAAATCTATAATTTTGTAATTTTAGGCTCGATGTTTAGTTGGGTAATTTTTTTTTTCTAAAGAAAAAAGAGAAAATTCATTTTTAAGCTAAGTGATAAATTGGAAATTTAATAACTGTTTAAATTATATTCAAGTAACTATAAATGTAAAGGTGCTTAAACCACAAACAATTTATAACAGGATGATGGTTGTTTGTGGTACATTTTTTCCTGCGGCATCTGTTGTTAATGTTACGCACGAAAAATCTGCAATATATAAGAAATAATACAACGAAATGTTACACACGGTATGAGTTCGGTATTAAATATTTTTTTTAAAAAGAGCTTACGACACAGAAGGTGTGCTAGAGCTTGGTAAGAGGCCAAAACTTTTCTCGATCACTTAATTCGACGACTAACAAAAAATCATTTTGATTTTAATACCATCATCATTTTTAAATTTTCTCATATAAAATTTAGATTAAAAAAATGAGATTTAGACCTCTGAAATTAACCCTTCTTTCAGTTTGTGGCTAGGGTTGACCCTCACTGTTTAAATGAGGGCTCTTTTAACTAGCGAGTACAGCGACTGACAATTTAAATGGTACTGAGTGCAGTCGTTAATTTAAAAGACTTAAAAAAGGACGTACGTTTGACTAGCGCTGTCTGAAAGAAGCGTTGAATGTCTTAAAGCAGCTTTTAAAGAACGAGCGTTCTGCTAACCTTAAGGAGCTCATTATTTGTTTTAAACAAGCAAAAACCATTACTTCGGATTAAGCAATGCTTTTTAAACCTCTTTAAAACATAACCAGCCGGATATTCAAAATTATAGAATTTATACGAATACGAGCTATGAAGCCCATAACAATTAACTGCTTGTTAGTCCAAAAATTATTTTTTTAGATCAGCTAGTGAATGGATAGATGGACACACTAACAGCGATTTGAAGAGAAATTTCGACTAGTGAACGACCAGGAAAACAGACAGATTGTTCATGAAACTGAAGATTTTTAATAGAAGTTCAAGAGAAGAAATCAAGAAAAGAAATGTGGAGATATTGTCACTTTAATGATACCTTTTACCCTGCCTGTAAGCGACCTTTTGTTTAGTAAATTTATAAATATAAGTTAGGTCCTCTGCTTGGAGCCCAGAGGCAATGAAAGATGTTATAATGGCAAACAAAATTAGTAAAAATTGTGCAGCATTTTATCTCGGTTATAAAATCAAGCATAAATGCTCGACCGTCTTTTCTTCTTTTACAAAATGTACCATAATTTTGTTACAACAAAAAAATTGTGTAGTTACAAAACGCAGTCGCCGGAAAATAACTGAGCTATTTATATGCCACAACTACTTACTTGAACAACATTCCGTATAATAAATTTTCATAATAACACATAGACGCCCATATAAAAGCAAAAATACATTTTACCCCTTTAAGACACAATTTTACTATCGGATCGATCAAAATAAGCGAACAAAGAGGTGTTTCTTCTGGTACGAACAGTAAAAGAAATTTGAGTCGTCAAAAAGGAAAAAATGTTAAGTAATTAAGGTCTGTGTTAGTAACAAACAAAAACGGTTAAACAACAAAGCGTGTACAATTATTTGTAATACAGGCTAGAGTATTATTGAAACCTTCTTAAGATTAAACCATATTTACATGAGGCAAAGCCTTCAAAAGCTCATTAACAAACAATAAGATGTGTAAGCGAATTTAGTCCTAATTAATAAAGTTATTTATTATTAAATATAATCCTTTTTAGTCAAAAACAAGTCGCGAGAGAGAAGATGATATAATTAAGTTTAACATCAAATATATAGAAGGATGTGTATCTAAATTGTTATTATCTTAATTTTCACTTTTTATTATGAGAAGTTGAAGGAGAAAAACATCGATATAAAGTTAGACAATATTTTCTTGAATTGGGTTTTCACATTGCTGCTCGCAAAGTGGAAAACTCCTTAAACACGCTCACAAACGGCTTTTTGGGACCACTATTGTATTTATTATCGATTTATATAAATGGAATAACAGTATTATGAGTATTGGGCGTCATATGGTAACCAATAGTGTGAAAAAACATTTCCACTTTTAAATTCTTTATAAACAGCAAAAATAAGCATTTTTAGACATGCATCATTAGCTCAACTTAATTAGCATTACAAATATATTTTTTTGAGGCGTTACAAAAGACTGGATGCAAAAAATATTTTACAAAAGGCATTTTAAAAGCTCGATCTTATGGGATTGGTGTCACAAAATTTACATCATTAGCATTACCGAACTTAAATATCTATATTTATAACATTTTCATTTATTGGCAAAAAAATTGAAGATCACAGCCCTAATTCTCTCGAAGCCCGTATTCTCTCAGAGAGTAGCTTTTAAAATCTCGAGAGCTAAAGTTGCCGATTTTAATAGAGCAATTGATTAATTATAATATTTATTCAAAATCGCGATAAGGACTATTGAAGCTTTCAGCGCATTTAAATTCAGCTAGAAATTAATGAATAAAAGAGAACGTTAGAAAATCAGATTGCAACCCTAAAATATTTACTACCATTCTATTTAAGTTTTTTTAAGGCTCAGGTTCACAGTACTAGTTTAAAGTGGGGGTTAATTAAGCTTGGCTTGATCTGAAAGCCAAGCTCACACACATTATCTTTCAGTTTGGTTTATACCTTAAAGCGGAGCGTAGTTCGACACTGTGAAAATGAAAATCATACTTTAAATCTTAAACCCGAGAGCTCAACCACTGTTCCAAATTTGTGCACTGAGTGCAGTTGACTGCCTATGCCTGCATATGCTATGGCTGCCATTAACTGCAGATAACTACCGTTGACAGCTCAATTTTTGTACATTGACTGCAGAGAGTGGATAACCCCTCACCTAAACCGATACTCTAAAACTACTTAGGGCCGATTTTACAAACCCAATTTAAGTATGAATTTTACTACGGTAAACTACGATTGAACCTGATTTTACAATACGATTTTGCCTTGAACTCAGGTTCACCTAGAGTTTAATTTAAACCGCTGTTGAGTCTCAATTGTAAAATCGGCCCTTAAGCTCCATACCTTGGCTTAAGCTTTAAAACGGAGTTTAAGCCGACACTGTGAAACCGTTCCAATGGGTTACTTGTACAATCATGGCTTAAGCTGATAGCTTCCAGTCAAACCGGGTTCAGGTTCATGAGCTGGAATTCGATCATCATAACGTAAACGATTTACGACGATTGAGTTTAAACGTGGTAGTAGCAGGTACCTTTATAGAAAATTTATTCGTCAGTCATTTGATTTATCCTACAGTTACATAGAGGTGCAAAGTTTTTGACAATTTATCCGCCAGATCAACTATCTGTCATTTCATCTGCAAGCGGTGCAAACGCCCATATGTGTAGAATGGATAAAATTTTAGAGCGTATGCTAGTTTGTATTAAGTTTGCTCTTGCCCTGTTGTTTATCTCTTTGTCTACATGATCGTTCATCCGCCCCTCTGTTCTTTTGTCCATTAAGCCGCCTTTCTGACTGCCCGGTTGTCCGTTTATCTCTTTGTCCATCAGCAAATTATAAGCTCAAATGTAGTACCTATACTATAGGCTCCTCCATGGCTACAATGTGCGCGCTAGTTAATTTTTTATGACAATAAAATCATAAGAAATCTTGGTTTGTAGGTAACTAAAACTAAACATTTAAAGAGTTTCAGTAACAAGTTGTAAATTTCTAAACGAAAAACCCTCGTTTCCTTAATATTTTATTTATCGGCTAATTGAGAGAAGGGTCAAGACGTAATTTTCTGATTTCCCATTTTGCTTGAGCGATTGTTGATTTTTCAGAGGTATAAACTAAATATTTCAAGAGTTTCAGTTGTAAACTGTGAATGTGTAAGTCTACCTCAAATAAAGGAGCATCTCACACTGTCACATTTCTTACGGAAGCTAAACCTTCCTTCTCTAGAAATGACACTTTTGACAGCATTTATGATAAACGAAAGCAAACAATTTCTATCTTGTTTCCATTTTTAACGCAGAATTCTACACGTAGAATGCAAATTTAATTTTTCAGAATTGCTTTTTAGGAAAGCGTTTGATAGTTAAGTTTTAATCGTTCCTTTTCTATAAGAACGCCAAGAAAACAAAATATACAGGGTTTTAAAACGCCCATTTATTAGAAAATGGCGTCGATTGCATCAGCAAGACCTTTTCTATGTTTCTCTACCCCGGGATCTTCTTGTTGGTCCAAATTCTTGATAACGTTATAAACCGACGGTACAGTTGAGCCAAATTTGAAACTCCTGAAACTCCATTTTTCTCTATTTAAAAATAGAGAAATTAAATAAAAATAGAGATAATAAATAAAGAAACCAACGCGGATTCTTTCAGAGAGATCCTTTGGCCCAATTATTATTAAGTATTAAGTAAACTCTAACCGTTTAAGTGAACCTCAGGTGAAATTTGGCCCAACTGCTCTATACCCCTCTACCCATACTTTCATACTTTAATAAGTTCTTACCTTCCTCAGGTTTATTTGGCAATAGTGTCTTTAGAAAAATGCATTAACATTTTTCTACTGCCACACCCTGTATTTTTTCTAATTTTGGAGAGAAAGTACTAAAAAATCAAGAGAAAAGTCACAAAAAGGTCCAGTGAGAATATAACGAAGAAGAATAAGCAAAGAACATTCGTCACCTCAGACCCAAAACGGATGTTTGTTGATTATGTTTAAGATGAAGCCGTCAGTGTTGTCAGATGTTGTAGTGAACATAGCAGAGCGTAAAAGTGCTCCAAGAATTACAGAAATTACATACTTCATAACAAGATTTAAAATGATGACATAATGGATCCAGCAGATTTCCACAGCCTCCTCTCTCCATCAATGACAATCGTACGATTATTCGACCGTATCTCCTCTAAGAAAGATTTCGACCCTTCGTGCAGTTCAACCCCAGGAAATGCATTCATTAACTGGCCTTTTGATAAGTTAAGTACACGACACAAAAATCTGTTCATTTCATAAGGAAAAATTGTGCAGAAAATTTTTTTTATCCACAGAATATAAATGAAGCTAAAAATGAGTAGTTAAATAGTAGGTACAGTATCAACACTGACATTTAAATTAAATACGTGATCGCGCACATTTATATCACCAATTACTTGTTTAAAAAACGGCGAGCTTTTCAAAAATAAAAAAAAATGTATAAATTGAAACCAACAAATTGAAACTTCAAATGGAGAATTTAAATGTGTGGGGTGCGATAAACGTTATTAATAATGTACCCACTACTCGGGTCACTTTAAATTAAAACAGCAATAATTTATCGATCACGAGAATGAAAATGAGGAAATTAATAAAATTTAAAATGAAACGAAAAGAAAGAGTACGATCGCACAGCTTTCTTTATACAGTCTTATTTTGATCGATCACAACCGCAACCATTACAAATGACCTTTTTCCTTAATAGGAATTTTATTCAAATTTTTTTGCAATAATTTTAGTGGTGAATAGTAATAAGAAAATATTTCCACCCAATGGATGAGTTATTGGAGGAAAAGCTGCTAGTCTATCGGCTAGTTGGTTGTATAGGAAAGGATAATAGATATCGTAGTGATGGTATATATTTACATCAGTATCAACTTTGAACCTAAGCATGTAACCGGTTTTGAATTTAAATGTTTTAGGGCAATAGGAAGATCCTATCAACGCCCCTGTCACTTTAAGGATAATTTATAGTTTACCACCTTTTATAAATATCCATAAATACTAAACAGAAGCAATTTAAATATAATTTTAAGAAGCGACTGAATCGGATCCTAATCTCATTTCAAATGCAATTTCCCAGTCAGTAGTAATTACAAAAATTTTCTTTTTTTCTCTCAACTTAAACGTATTTCTTCTGGTTGGTTTCCAAAGAAAATTTATTAATATAAGGGTTGCGTAATACGTACAAGCAATTAAAATTTACACCACCCAAAGGCTAAACAAATTGCTCCTTAAATATAAAGGCTGAGAGAACATAGAAATTAAATGTTTAGAAAATGCTTTAAAATTTCACTGTAAACTCTTGTGTAATTTATGTTACTCTAACCAATTAAAACACTAATTTAAATGTACTTGACAAAAAAATTAATTTTCATTTTCGTTTGAAACAAATTTTTTTTTAATAATTCTTAATTTAAATAAACAATACGTTAATTAGATGTGAAATTAAAAAAAAAATTTTTTGTTTAAAATAAAAAAAAAAGTTGCGCGGTTTCGCTTTTATACAGCAGAAGGAAAATACCTAACTGAATTAGTACAGAATTTTCCCGCTGACGATGCTGTGGCAGCACTGAATATCATTTTGGACCGATCAATATGGTACACTCTCTGACATTTTACTAAAACAATGATAACTGCGCTAGTACAGTACAAGATACAATTATTATGTCACTTTATTGGCAAAAATGAAATATTTAGTAGGCGTCGAAAAGCTTAGTAAAGTAAGATTACGCACGTTTGTTTCAAAATTTGATTAAATGAAATGATATGGCACTATTTAAAATAAAAAAATTGCTAATAAAAATTTGTGACTTTTTGACATCAATGCTTCCTATAGATCCTATACATAACAAAAGGCAAATGTGATGCTTAGACTTATATTATAGAGGCTGGAGGGGAGTAAATTAAAACCTGTATTTTTCAGGCTAATAAATAAAGTAGTTGACACCCCCTTCCTTAGATTACAACATGTTTTAAAACAGTTTTCCTTTCTAAAGCTTATTGTAAATGATATCACAAAAGTGCAAAAATTTTCATAGAAGTTCTAATAATTTAACAAATTTTTCCTATTGATAAATAAGGGAAGGCACACATAAAGGAGAAAAAAGGATGACAAAAAGACCGACAGAATTAAGTCTAAACTGACATATAAAGCTGCAATTAGATATACGTTTGTAGGCTGCAGATCTGCACCTAACGGTTGAAATAATGCACCTAACATGTTGACCAAAAGAAAAAAAAAGAAGAAAGAGTGTCGCTTAAATTAATATTACACGAATACAAAAAATAGTAACATACAAAGCAGTCATAAATCGGCAAAATGCAAGCATAAACCAATTCAATTAGTTAAATAAGTCAAGTTGGCAAAGCGGGATATATACAGGGCAAAAAATTGGTCATCTACATGAACGAATAGGAATAAAACCTATTTAAACATACGACGGACACGCAGAGAGGATAATTAAGTTCAGCTGGAAAATGACTAAAATTCCAAAAAGCTCAATTAGATGGCATAACAGTCACACATAAAGAGAGGGCAGCCAGAGGCAGCGTGGCACGCAGACATAAAATCAAACTGGTGATCACAGAGGGACAAAAGGTAAAATGTGGAAATTTGACTGATAACTAGAAATTAAAGAACCAATAGGGGAATTCAAAGAAGCCAAACATAAATTACCCACAAAGTTATACAGAAAAAGAGTAAAAAGTAGAGAGAGTGTAATGCAACAAATAAGCATAAACACAGTCACACATAAAAACAGTCAGAGGTCAAGTCACCACAGGTAGAGGCTAATATAGAAATAAAGTAATCTTATAATAAAAAGACCAAAAGCTAAAATCAGTTACTTCGATTAATAAAGCTAGAAAAACATGAGAACCGACGCAACCCTCAAACCCCTCAGAATGTTCAGCTCACGGATGTTTTCTGACACGTGACTACCTTGAAAACGACTTATATAATAAGTTTAATTATTGAATTTAGTTAATTTATTCGTTATTAATTATTTTTTAAATAATTTTTATTTAGAAAATTTATTTTTAATTAATAATTTAGTCACGTGGCAAAAACTTTCGTGAACTGAAGTATAAACAGTTGAAAGTAGGGCTGAGAATTTTTGCAGATTTAGTATTCGAATATTCGTTTACTCATTGTATTTGAATATTCGAATTATTCGTTTACTTATTCATAGTATTCGTATTCGAATTATTCGTTTTCTTCGAATTATTCGTTTTCTTCGAATTATTCGAAGTATTCGTTTTATTCGAATTATTCATTTTATTCGTACCTACTAAAAATTCAAAATTAGTCTTTTTATTCATATTCGCAGTATCTATTACATTAGGTACTCGTTTATTCAATTCATTGATTATTTAATTTATTAATTGCTTACTGCTAAAATTCTTGAGTTTTATTGTTTGTTTATATTTTTAAAAATAATTTCGAAAAGTTGAAATCACAATAAGACCATCTTAAGAAATTTTTCAGTAAAATTCAGCAACCAGTACCCCCTCCCTCAATTTTCGAGTAATTCTAATCTGACTATTGTTCATTTTCTGAATATTTTAATTATGAGATTAGTTCATATATATATATATATATTATCAAAATAACGCCTTTTACCATACAGTGTAAGGCTACAAACTCCAAATTAACTACAACTTCATAACAAATATATTGTTAGTTCATATATTCGATAACTTATTCATATTAGTCGAATTATACGAAAAATTCGAATTATTCGAAATACTCGAATATTCGAATTATTCGGATTGTTCGAATTATTCGGATTATTCGAATTATTCGAATATTTCATTATTCGAATTACGAATACTTTTGTATTCCAATATGATTCCCAGCCTTCGTTTAAAGTTTAAAGTACCTAAGTCAAATATCTAATAATAAAAATATTAAAGAGAGGATAACTCGGTGCACAGACATTAATAGTCAGACTTAAAATTCCTGCAGACTGAAGTCATACAAACAATTCTTCTTCTTCATCCCTTACGTCTTGGCAGACACGTGATCGTGTACTGTCATGCACGTTCTTGCTGCTGTGTTCAATTCTACCGTACCAATTCATGATCGATCTTTATCAAGAGTAGAAGGACCTTCCATTTGGGATTGTTGCCATCCCAAATACTGCCAACCGATTAAATCCGTGTGCGAGTTTAGTACAACTTGCCACCTTGACTCATGCCCTGGTTCATGACCATATTGTGCCTGTTTGGTCCACAGAAGTGATTTTATTTTCCCATATTTGAAGAGCGCTCCCCTATAAACCCCCTTTAAATGCGTACTCTGGTAGCTTCAAGCTACGCCTTCCTAGAGAGTATCTTGATGCTCACATTTATTTAAAGTCATTACAGTCATTTAAATGCGTCCGTGCCGCGATGATTATTGATTCCACTTTCGCTTGAAACACGTCGGCTGCACTTCTAAGAAAAACTAGCTTCAGACTCTTCTGAGGATGTCAGCTAATTTTTATTTCGCTATAAACCGAATCGGAGACCAGGCCAACGAACATGCTCCAACTAAAACTAAAGGCGGGCATACAATCATAGTTGGGGAATATTTAAAATTGGTCAGCTTGGTCAACGACTACAGATACAGAGTGAAGAACAGTTTCCTACATGAAGAGACGGGAAGAAAAGGAAACAGTCTCATTTAGAAAAATATTTTATATAAATAGATAATATTCAGTTGTCTGTAGTAAGCGCGAGAAAAATATCAAAAATTGATTTAAGGTATAAATTAATTTTTCTTTCAATAGGGGAATTCAAAGAAGCCAAACATAAATTACCCACAAAGTTATACAGAAAAAGAGTAAAAAGTAGAGAGAGTGTAATGCAACAAATAAGCATAAACACAGTCACACATAAAAACAGTCAGAGGTCAAGTCACCACAGGTAGAGGCTAATATAGAAATAAAGTAATCTTATAATAAAAAGACCAAAAGCTAAAATCAGTTACTTCGATTAATAAAGCTAGAAAAACATGAGAACCGACGCAACCCTCAAACCCCTCAGAATGTTCAGCTCACGGATGTTTTCTGACACGTGACTACCTTGAAAACGACTTATATAATAAGTTTAATTATTGAATTTAGTTAATTTATTCGTTATTAATTATTTTTTAAATAATTTTTATTTAGAAAATTTATTTTTAATTAATAATTTAGTCACGTGGCAAAAACTTTCGTGAACTGAAGTATAAACAGTTGAAAGTAGGGCTGAGAATTTTTGCAGATTTAGTATTCGAATATTCGTTTACTCATTGTATTTGAATATTCGAATTATTCGTTTACTTATTCATAGTATTCGTATTCGAATTATTCGTTTTCTTCGAATTATTCGTTTTCTTCGAATTATTCGAAGTATTCGTTTTATTCGAATTATTCATTTTATTCGTACCTACTAAAAATTCAAAATTAGTCTTTTTATTCATATTCGCAGTATCTATTACATTAGGTACTCGTTTATTCAATTCATTGATTATTTAATTTATTAATTGCTTACTGCTAAAATTCTTGAGTTTTATTGTTTGTTTATATTTTTAAAAATAATTTCGAAAAGTTGAAATCACAATAAGACCATCTTAAGAAATTTTTCAGTAAAATTCAGCAACCAGTACCCCCTCCCTCAATTTTCGAGTAATTCTAATCTGACTATTGTTCATTTTCTGAATATTTTAATTATGAGATTAGTTCATATATATATATATATATTATCAAAATAACGCCTTTTACCATACAGTGTAAGGCTACAAACTCCAAATTAACTACAACTTCATAACAAATATATTGTTAGTTCATATATTCGATAACTTATTCATATTAGTCGAATTATACGAAAAATTCGAATTATTCGAAATACTCGAATATTCGAATTATTCGGATTGTTCGAATTATTCGGATTATTCGAATTATTCGAATATTTCATTATTCGAATTACGAATACTTTTGTATTCCAATATGATTCCCAGCCTTCGTTTAAAGTTTAAAGTACCTAAGTCAAATATCTAATAATAAAAATATTAAAGAGAGGATAACTCGGTGCACAGACATTAATAGTCAGACTTAAAATTCCTGCAGACTGAAGTCATACAAACAATTCTTCTTCTTCATCCCTTACGTCTTGGCAGACACGTGATCGTGTACTGTCATGCACGTTCTTGCTGCTGTGTTCAATTCTACCGTACCAATTCATGATCGATCTTTATCAAGAGTAGAAGGACCTTCCATTTGGGATTGTTGCCATCCCAAATACTGCCAACCGATTAAATCCGTGTGCGAGTTTAGTACAACTTGCCACCTTGACTCATGCCCTGGTTCATGACCATATTGTGCCTGTTTGGTCCACAGAAGTGATTTTATTTTCCCATATTTGAAGAGCGCTCCCCTATAAACCCCCTTTAAATGCGTACTCTGGTAGCTTCAAGCTACGCCTTCCTAGAGAGTATCTTGATGCTCACATTTATTTAAAGTCATTACAGTCATTTAAATGCGTCCGTGCCGCGATGATTATTGATTCCACTTTCGCTTGAAACACGTCGGCTGCACTTCTAAGAAAAACTAGCTTCAGACTCTTCTGAGGATGTCAGCTAATTTTTATTTCGCTATAAACCGAATCGGAGACCAGGCCAACGAACATGCTCCAACTAAAACTAAAGGCGGGCATACAATCATAGTTGGGGAATATTTAAAATTGGTCAGCTTGGTCAACGACTACAGATACAGAGTGAAGAACAGTTTCCTACATGAAGAGACGGGAAGAAAAGGAAACAGTCTCATTTAGAAAAATATTTTATATAAATAGATAATATTCAGTTGTCTGTAGTAAGCGCGAGAAAAATATCAAAAATTGATTTAAGGTATAAATTAATTTTTCTTTACATTTAAAAAAAATATTTTATTTATAAAGCCTGAGCTTAAGCAAATAAACAAAAATTTCGCGTTCTTGCATAGAAAACAAATTTATTTTTCTTTCATTATTCATATTCATTCATTTTTAAAGCAACTCATTTATATATAAAATATAAGAAGTATGAAAGACGCTTTTTGTTGAGAGGCTTAAAAATTTTTAAAATTCAAATGACTAAACTACCATCAAACGACCCAGTACAAAATATGCAAATAAAGTTTAGCAGAAGTAATCAAATTCGTCTGCGGTTTCAACTTCACCACTTTTTCCCAAGTCGTGTTAATTTTTCTCTCATTAACACTTTTTAATTGAAGTCTAACCGTTTTTCACGGTACTTAGTAAAATTTTTGAAATAAATCATTTAAATAAGAGCTGTCGTAATTTTATAATCACCAAAAAATTAACTTTTCCTCCGAATAAATTGATTAAAAAAATTATTTCTTTTGTTAATTCCTCTAACTAAATTTTCCACTACACCTATATCGACTGAAAGCTAACAATTCAACCAATTAATGTAAAAAGCTAAAGTTTTAACATGTAGTTCGAACGCTTGCAACGTTAAAAAGCACCAGCTCTCACAAATTTATTAAATTTACTCTCCAACGGATAATATAACGGTAAATTAGGGAGAACCGTAAAAAGTTAGCAAAGTATTTATACGTTATACACAAAATAAAACAATAGAAACTCTTTAAAAATTGATTAAAAACAACAGATTAATAATAAAAAATTTACAAAAAAACAAGTTATATATTTATGATATAAGGACGAAAAATAGAATTTCTCAGACGATTACCTGAAGTTGCTGGAAGAGGCGAAGCCGAGTCCCGCAAACGTATGAATTTGAAAAACATTTTCGCTTTGTGTCATACAATATTTTTATTCGATTGTAAAGAATTCTCAAAAATACTAATCAATGTTTTTATTTAATAATGTCAATCTGACATTTATCAGTTTGTCAATCAACAAATTTTATACGCCAGAATAACAGTTTTCGTCCTAGAACAAAAAATGTTACCTAGCAACACAGCAAAAGATGGTACTTTGATGAAAAGGTAAACTTCTCGTCCAAATAACTTAACCATAAAATGTCACTTTTTGACACAAGCGAATAAAAAATATATTTTGACAACTAGGAGAACTTTAATATACTTAAAAGACCATCTACGTCATTTGATTTACTGAATTTACTGTTTGACTATCTCTCTGTCTGTATGTATTTTTGTCAGTCGATCCATCTGTTTTCATGCTGACTGACATGCCTACCTGTCTGCTTATATCGTCAAAATAAGTCTATCTGTTGGTCTGTTTGTCTGTTTGCAATTACAAAGCACTAAAAAAGTAATGGTTAATGCTAGTTAATTTAGAGGTGGAAAACGTGCCTTTTGCTACTTTCAATATGCTGTAGCGAAATTAAAAGCTTACTTTTTTAGAAACGAACCCTTTGATTAAAAATTTGAGGGTTAATTTATTTAATTTTGTTTATATCTGAATTTTGCGAGTTTTAATTTACCAAGACGTCGATTTAAACAAAGGTATGCGTACTGGATATAATTGAATTTGCATTCAGAAGGTGAACTCACTTGTTTTAGTAGATATTGGCGTCCTTTAGTAATGAATTTTACGCTTCTCTGCTTCTAACCAGATTAATTCATACCCTAATTTTAATTAAATGATTAGCGTATGAAAAGAATACAAGCTTAAACATAATTAAGTTAAAATTTTCGTGAAAAAGTTTTCTTGAATATTAACGAGAACTTAAGTTTTGAGTAAATGTTCTGATTTCTTATTGTTAAATTAATTATATTTTCTCAGTTTGTTAAGTTTTAAAGTTATTTTAAAACAATCTTAATGTAAATAAATTCAACATGCTTTAAATTAAAATTTAATTACGACGTTTTTACCAAAAAATTGAATTATTATTTAATGGCCCATTTGGTTACACAACTTTAACTCCAATTTATTTTCAACTTATATTAAGCACCAAATAAAACTTTTTAGTTTATATTTAAGTTTTATCTTTAAGCTTTAGATTAAATTCGTTTTAAATACCCGAATAAATGAAATAAAACCCAACTCAACAACCATTTTTTTTCGCATTTCCCCTAACCTAAAAATAATATCCTGGCTCTTTATACAAAATTACGAGTTGCTTCCAGGTGGCTGTTTTTTGTTAAAAAAATTAACAAAATTTCCATTAGTGATCACTAAAATTTTCTCCTTTTTTTATCTCTCGCGAATTCAAATAGAAACTTTAGATGGAGAAAATTAAAGTTTTTAACTTAAAGAAGGTTTTTAATTAAACAGAAAATGACTAGTAATTGGACTTAATTTTAACCCGCAGTACTACTCAAGATTCTCTTTAACAACGCTGATTCATATACAGTTTCGAAAAGTTTTCAGAAAGACTCAATTATTTTCAAGAGTACTGGGATGGGATCTACGAAGAACAGTGTTTTGTAAAGTTTAAAAAAAATAATAGGTATCTTGTATCTTTTGTTTCTGCTAATGCGAACGTTTTTCTAAGTAAGCGATGTGATGTGGATTAGGAAAGTTATTCCCTCTCTATGGGGATTAAGAAAAAATTTCAAATTTCTTGCACCCTAAACAGATAAATTCAAGCTTGCTACAGAGTGGGGTGCAAGAAAATAGAACTTCAAAAATTAACATACGATTTCAGAAAACGACTAACATAACATAATTGCTCTTTTGACTAACTGACTCAATACTGATTTCTACTGATTTGTCATTCATACTCTATACAGTTATACATAACGTTCAAGGCCAAAACTAACGAATTGGCATCAAAAATGAGCTAGGACTAAAGGAGCCCGAGTTATGAATATTACAGACTTTTTTTAAGTTTTAGACTTCTCTTCCAAAAATTCCCATTGCGAGACCCTGATTTTCGTAGCGATGCCAAGCGAGGATTTTTGACGATCCTTGAGGCAACGTCCGTGTCGAGTTTCGAATCGATCGGGGAATCCCCTTCTATTTTTAAAGTTAGCTCAAAGTCGAAAAAAACGGGAAAAAACTCATTTTTGGAAAATCGATTTGAAACTCGGTATAGGGCGAGGGTATGCCTTTAACGACATTTTCGTTTATTAAAAATCTGAAAGTTGAAAAATGTAAAATAGAGTGAGGCTAGCATTTTTAAGCTGAATAATTTCTAAAATGTGTATTTACCGCACGATTTGGCCGAAATTTGGCAAGGGTGTAGTTTCTGTGGCCCGATTGACGATTCCGCTGAAAAATTTCCGATAAAAAATTTTGGACTTCCCAATAATAATAATAATAAATTAATTTTTCTCACCTAAGCTAAAAACACTGGAAAATTTTCGAAATTTTTCTAGAGCTTCAAGAAAAACATACAAACAATTAAGAAAAGAGGGATTAAAATTATATTTAAATTGTTCAACAGTGTTCATTAACGAAGTTTTAGTTAGACCAAAGTGCAGCTAATTTATCTTTTAAACAAGACATCTCCTAAATTTGTACATCAATTTATAACCAGTCGACATTAAAACTGCAAGAGGGTTAAAAGCAGAGCTGTCAAAGTATTTAACAAAAATAATTGAAGTATAAGAGTATTTTTTTTAAAATGCCTTTTTGAAGTTTCATAATGACAGCGCAGAGTGGCCACATATCAACAAATCAAGCTAAAAAATATTGAATTTGAAACAAATTAAATTGTAATGTGACAACTGTGTACAGAGATGCCAAATTAAAATAGTCCCTAACTGCGTTGTCTCTTCATATTTCTAACTAACTTTAGGTTTGCTCCGGTAAGTGTCAAAAACGCATTCTTAGAAAAATACTCCTATATCCCATCCATTGCACTAAGAATTATGGTTAGGACTTAAAAAGTTTATAAATGCTAAATACTTTATAAAAATTATCAAAGACCCTGATTTTAATTGAATAGCTAAATTTTAAGGAATTTAAGTAAAGTACTTAGTGAGTGGACATGTTGACGCACCGCACTTC
Organism: Malthinus seriepunctatus; assembly: GCA_963924605.1. Lineage (NCBI taxonomy): Eukaryota > Metazoa > Arthropoda > Insecta > Coleoptera > Cantharidae > Malthinus > Malthinus seriepunctatus. The sequence continues at coordinate 7,291,977 of OZ004602.1, forward strand.
TCGCTGCCCCTAGTACTGCACTTAGATCACACCGAAAAAATAAATAAAGCGTACATATGAGACTGGCACAGAAGCCTCTAGCACATTCTCATAACACAACAATGCTTTATTTATTTTGAGGCTTTTTAGAAATAAAAAATTCATATACAATAAGGATGAAATGAACAGTATTATAGGAAATTTAAAAATATCAATTATTTGACAGCTCTGGTTAAATAAAAAAAATTAAAAATTCACATAAAACAGATGGGGCTAAGCTTCATCCAATGTAGCGATCTGATAACTGATGGGACTACAATATTTTATTTAAATCGGTAGGTACATGGAGTTACTCAAAGGTTACAATATTTTTCAACTTAATTCCTATTTATATCTAAGGAATTTAAAATTCCCTATAGGTAGTTTACATGTTCTTATGTCCAAGATAAATTCCTTAGACTGGAGAATGTACAACATGTGCTGTTATATTATCGATAAATCGACATTCTCTCCTAGTAGGTGTAGAATGTTTTGCATATCTACATTTTTTATTAAAATACTAAACTAAGACTGGGTGCTTTACATGCCCTGCAAAGGAAAAGAAAAATTAATATGGTTTAAATTTTTTTAAATAAACTGATAGACAGATACTTATTTTTTGAAAATGATAATATTTGCCAAAAAGGTGTTACATTGGTGCGTGTCATCGACGTCGGCGCACCGCATCTAGTAGTGCCCCTAGTACGGCATTTTTTGTATGAGAAAGTGTGAGGCGAGAATCTATAACCAGTCTTCTATAAAGCAGTGCTTTAATTATTTTTTCGGTGCGGTGCTAGAGGCAGTGCTAGGTGCGGTGCATCGACATAGCCACGCACATAGTTCATTCAAGCTATAATAATTCAAATGTCAACAAAAACAGTTACAAAAGAAGCAAAGTATCATTGTAAAATCATTTTTCTGATAGGTTGCAGTAAAGGCACTTAAAAATATTTAGTTAACCCGACACATTTGTTTGTTAAAAGAAAAACGCGAAAGCTTCACTTCTCCTAGGAAATAGTGTTATCGACCGTAAAGCGTACAATGGTTTTCTAAAAAGCCAATATCCCGAAGTACATATTTTTGCTTAAATTTTTACAACGCTTTAAAGCCATATCCCAGACCAATAGTTTCTCAGTTACTCTAAAACCGACCCTAATGGCTCAATAAAAGCTGTTTAGACATGATTTTCTCCACATATACGAATCCATTCATTAATCCTTCAGATGGAAGACAAATAAATGAATTTAGCAGACGAAATAAAAAAAAAACTAAACAACACTAAAAACGTAAAACAAGTTGTTAAGCCTTTAAAAACATCTTCAATGTTTTATTATTGTTGTTACGGAAGATCCGGGAAAATTAAAAAGGAGAAAAATGTAAAATAGCATCCACAAAATAACAAACTTTTAACAATTTTTTACAAAATTATCTATGTCAGCTTATCCTTTTTATAAATTAAAATTGATTATGTAAAAAGTTAGCAACTATCAATCAATCAAAAGTAATTAACTGTAAAAATTATAGCTCTTCTATTTTTAGAATGATCTATTTAATGTTATCGTATACAGAGCGAGTTAAGCTCGGCTCAGTCAATATCGCTCATACTGTTTATATACAATAAAAAGAAGCGGCTTCTATAAAAGTTGCATAAGTTGCAGTTGCTACACTGTAAAATTATTTTTAGTTATACAGGATGCACGATGTGGACGTGGCATAATCAAATTTTTGATTGCGAGCGTTACAGACAGACAGGTTGCACACTATATATAATTAAAAATTATTTAATGCTGTAGTTCTCGTGTTCTCATAAAATTTAAAAGTGCTCGTTCTTTAAAAAAAGTAACTGCTGCGCGGCTCGTTTTCTAAACTTGGACTCGTGCATTAACAATGTATCTTATGACAGGTTGTCCTTTAATATACTATTATAACAGTACCTCTTTCTTTACTATTTATAATATGAAAGATTAGCAACCGAACTGGTTATTTTATTAACTTACCCTGTATGTTGAGTATTAAACAAAAGGGGTCGTGTTAAGGTATATTAAAATGTCTTTAATTTAAAATTAATTTGCTGCTAGAAACCGCATAATATACACTACACACAAAAGTGAATGCAATTCGGAAGCGGTCACGACTATGTCGTAAAGTTGGTGGAAAACTTTGACCGACTCGTTCCCGCAGGTGTAATTGCTTAAAACAAAAAGAACAAATATAAAACGGAGAAATTCTCAATTGTGTACTTTGAGAAATGTTTACTATTATTTTTTGGCCCTTCTATTAACTTAAACCGCTTAAACTAATTTTAATAATTCATTTTATTTCGATTATTAAAGTTTTTGGAGAGAGATGCAAACGGAAAAAATAAGACTGAGAGAATTTGTGTTAAAGTTCTTGTTATGAAATGAAGTTGTAATTTGTTACTGTGTGCGCTCTGGGGTTTCTCTAATATCTGGAACATCTCCTAAATTCCATCCTAGTCCACCTCTTTATGAGTTAAATTTATGGAATAAGTAGATGTCATTGAAAGCAAAGACATGGAAGTTAAGAGAACAGGAATGTAATTCAAAGCCAGTGTTGTTTGTAACGGCAGTTACAAATTTTAGACATGTAAATTTCGTGGCAATAGTAAATGTCTTTGTTAATTGTCTTGGGATATATTTTTACCTTTCACTTTCTTCATTTAATTCAAAAGGGGAAACGACAAGAATTGCGAATGTTTTAGAGAACTACGTTTTAAAGTCAAAAGGAAATTTTTAATAAATTAATTTTCGGATGGGAATTTACATAATAAATTACTCATATTTGTGAAGCTAAAGGTCCTGGGTTCGAATCCCGGACCTACCGTATGAACTTGAGGTTTGATGATACTCTGAGTCCCTGAAATTGAGAACGAAGTAGCAAAAACGATCTTTTAATTATCCAATTTTAATTTATTATAATTGCAACCTCAATCATTCAAATTTATTAATTTACGACAAAAATTATATTTATGTTGAGCCTCGGGGCGAGTTATTTAAAAAATTTAAATTAAAAAGTGACCAACAAAACTAACCTTTTAGCAAAAGCTTCCTAGTAGTTGGTAGTGGTATGCTACAACAATAAAACATTTATTGTTATCTCTCAACTTTTGTTAACGCAATGCTTTAAATATTTGTTGAAAACTGAATATAAATTTGTGTGCAAGTCAGCAGGGTTTAAAAATTCAGTAGATAAAAGGGGTAAAAATGACAAAAGTGAAGAAAAAGTATAGCACGAATTTTTCGGTGTTTGTTCTTCATATCTCGCTCGAGATTTCCGTATAACAGACAGTAAAATCAATTAAACTTTATTTTTAAACTAACCATTAAAAAAGAGCTTCTTTTTTTAATTTTAATTAATAAAATTGCAAACGTACATTGAGAAAATTAAACTTCCCACAGCATCAGGTGTAATTGTAAGAATCCCTACCGCAATCAATTAAGTTATTGATATTGATTTGTAACTTAATATACTGCACTTTTTCTCAAATAAGATATGTTTCTTGTAACAAAATATTCACCCTTTTGGATTCGTGTGAAAATTATTACTTGTAAAAAATAAAACAAGTGCGTATGTGGGTATACAGAGGGTTGGGAAAATATTCCAGACTGTGTAGCAGTGACTAAAGTAATTATTTAAATTAAATCAATTTAAATATAGCAAATCTTAAAACAAAGCTTTGCCAACCGGCTATTGAAAGGGCATAAAAGACAAACTTCTAAGTCTATTTGGAACTCCTCTAAGTCTGGCTCATCAGGTCAAGTATCTGTGTGTCACGCTTGATCATAAGCTATACTGGATAAGCCAAACCGACAACAAAGTGAAAAAAGCAAATGTCGCGTTCTGGCAGCGTCGCAGAGCCGTAGGGCAGTCTTGGGGACTTTCCCCAACGATAACCTACTGACAATACACCGTAATTATTAGACCTATGCTAAGCTACGCGGCCATATTGTGGTGGCCCAAAACCACAATAAATACCACAAAAAACAAACTCCAACAAGTGCAAAGATTGGCATGTCTATCAATCACTGTGGAGCTATCAAAACCACTCCCACCATAGCTATGAAAACGCTTCTATGTCTGCCTCTACTTGACTTACACGTGAAACAAATGGCACTAAGGTAAGTTCTAAGACTGCACGATTTAGAGCTGTGGACAACCAGACGAGGGAGTACAGGTCACACGAACATCATATAGAGGTCAATTCTAAAAATTTGTCTCTAATGATAGGGAAGATGAGCTGGCCAAGCCAGGGCTCGGGCTCTTACCCAAATGGGCCCAAACCGACCCTGACTCTGGCTGTCAGCACTCTTAGGGCCAGTATTATAAACGAAGGTTGAAAGTCAACCCAAGGTTGGTTGTCATTTTAGTTTGACATGATTGGACAAAATAGTGACATTGACGTTTATTTATAATTTCAACCTACGGTTAACTTTCAACCTCGGGTTGAGAGGTTTATAATACTGATCCTTAACAGTCTCATAAAACAAAAAACATTATGTGGTCCAAAAGAACGTGCTGTAGACAAGACAAAGCAGCAATTGCTGCTCCTTCGATACGACACGCAAAATACTACCTCAACAACCTGTCTCGATTACATCTGCGAGTACTCACGGGCATCGTTACAGAACATTGTAAGCTAAACAAATACCTTCACACTCTGGGTCTAATCGATAGCCCCCGATACAGACGCTGGACACCAGAAATATGTAACTGTGGAGCACGTGCTTTGCTCGTGTGCTGCGGTAGTATCAACTAGAGGATCTATACTTGGTGACTACTGGCTAGATATGGTCAGAATCAGAGACACTTCACCCGCCAACTGATCGAGTTCATCTTAAAGTTTGGATGGAATGACGGGGAGTGATCGAGGAGTGATGGGGAATGAGGCGCCTCTGGGGAGGTTGCACAATGGGCCCGATCAAGCGACCTAAGTGTAAGCTGGCTGAAAGCAGCCCTCCCACTAGCAATCCAGTCCAATCCAAGGCAAATAAAAATCCCAAAATCTCAGGCATCTCACCATTGAGAACATTATGAGAGACCACAATGAGAGATAATCATCATGTTCAATTTAAGAAAATTTCAATTAAAGACAGTAGTAAGCCGTCTACTTACTGTTCACTGCCCTCTAAACAAAGACCTACATACCACAGGTTTTCGAGAGAATCTTACATGCACAGGATGTGGAGAGTATGATCAATTAATCAACCTTCCAAATGAGATCAAAAGAATCCATCTTCGGTAGCTTTGCAACCTTCTTAAAAAATGATGGATTGAGGGGATTGGTGGAAAGCATGAAGCGCCATAAGGTCTAAGTGCAGGAACCGAAGATACCCCATATAAGGAAAACAAAGAGAACGTCTAAATTCCTGATTCTTAAGACCCGTCCACAGGCATAGGACTTGCCTTCCAGTTTGGCCGCCTGAACGGTGTCCAGACGCTCGGGTTGGGCCTGTGCAGGCCAGGGCGCCTGCACAGGCCAAATCGGAAGACTAGCCTGTGTGTGTGTGTGTGGACGGGCCATTAGCTACATTATATTGGATCCAACATGTTGACAAACATCTTCACGATGTCTTCCAAATTATCTTGTATGTGTGGAAAGTTTCATTTATAAGACAATAAATAAACACAATTTATGAATTAACAAAATCTAACTTTGGAGGTAATGATATGAATTTATAAAAACAGATAACACCCTTGGCATCAGTTGTAACCCCAAAGGATTCAGAATACACAACAACGTAATTTAAATAACAGGGTAGCCCAGAATAGGTCCACTTTTGACAGAAAGCACAATTTTATAATAAATGAACCGATGTACACATTTGTCCAACCATGTAGAAATAATTCTGTTTATTTCCAAATGCAACAACTCCTTGCTTACTTAGATAACTTGTAAGTCGTCTTCCAATAAGCATCTTAAAGGATTCCAATATTTGACGTTATCGAACGGTTTTAAAAGAGATTCAAAAAAGCAGAAAACGTAGGTACATACGAGCAATAATTTCTGATTAAAATAGCAATTAAATTTTTTTCAACTTCCCTGCAGCTCCAATAGGATTTCAATTCGTAAACTTTTCCAACTAAAAACTTCATAAATCATCAGATTATTCGATTTGCAGTTAACTTTACTTCAATGCAGTTTGATTTGCTTCAACGACTTCCTTGTCCATGTTAAGATAAACTTCTAGTTTGAACTTACACTTAAAGCTTATCTCTATTTGAGAATAGATTAGAAGGTGAGACAAATTACAAGTTCGTGTTCAAACTTATAGAAAATTCTTCTTTAGTAGCCACTTCTTCTCTTACACTTTGCGAATAATTTTTATTTTTATAAAACTTTAAATGTACATCGGGGAATTGAAACTGCTCTTCCAGTTACAGATTAACAACCTTTACTCATTAACAATTAAAAGGCAAGCTGGTCGGTATTTACTAACAGACGCTTGGCAGCAGTACACAGTTCATTGTTTAAAGTGCTACGCCATAAACGCAAGTCAAACGAGACACACCCAACTAACTGTGGTGGCGTCTAAATCAGAAAATTAGATCGAAAAGAGAATTTCTAAGGATATAAAAAATAATAATTGCAAATGAATTAAAACTACAAGTGGAAACGTGACAAGTCGCTTTACCGCACCTCGCATTGACCCTAGCACCGCACTTAGCACGGTATCGAAAAAATAAATAAATAGTACATTGTTCTATTAGGATTAAAAATGCAACTTTGTTTGGCAAGCAATTGCAAGATAAAACGAAGCGTAGCCGAGCAGATGCAAAAATTAGTGATTCATAACATAACTTAACGAGTAATCATATGTATTGTTGGTTATTAAAACTCTTGATAATGGTTTAAAAATAAATGTATCTTAAAACAAAAATTAAAGAAAAAGACAAAGTTTTTTAAATTTCCTCCAAAGGACGTCTTCCTAAGAATGCATTTGGAGGGTTTAATTTTTATTAATTACTTAACCAAAATGTATTAAAATTAATAATTTCAAAAGAAAAATATGATAAGAACACAATTTTAATTATCTTGTCTTGTTCGCTTGTATTGGTTATAACCAACGAAGCGTTATGCAATGATAAAATCAACGCAAATTCAAGGGATATAAAAGTTCATCCACGCAAGAGACATAATTTGGGTAGTTTTTATCTACCTTTGCAATCTTTTTTTTGCAAAATTATCTACCATTGAAATAACAGAAGCATTAATCAATTCTATTAAACATTCAAAAAAGTTAGGGACATTGTCCTCGCCCACGCACACATATAAATTCATCAAAATTATTGACCACTTTCAGGGTACTTAAGAGGCTTGATTTTACACGAGCTCATAAAGTTAGCTAGGCTTAGCAAAGGATTCCGGAAATTGAAAATTTATATTTCCTTCTCTTCAAAATAAGGCTTGAGAAATTCTATTAACGATTTTTGCTCTATTCTTTGTTCGATTTTTTTCAAACTCGTACAATCAATTCGCAAAGGTCATTTATTGATATAAATGTAAAAAAATGTAAGTCATCCCTTAAAGTTTTGAGTTTTTCCAAACCAAACTTAACAACGCGATTAGAGAGGCGCGAAGCGCCGAGTTTTATTAGGAAGTAAATGATCGCCTTGGGGACCAGTTTTAATTATAAATTGTAACTTTTTTGTATTATTCAAGTTAATTATCGTCCGTGGTTATAAATAAAGAAAAATATAATTTGCAAAAAAAATATTGACAGAAGAGTTAATTATAAAAAAGTCCCAAGTCCAATGTATTTTAAACAGCTGTATTTCATACATAATATTATTACATAAAAGCAAAGTAATGTTAAAATCATGCGCATATAAGCCATCTGCTTTCTGATATATTTTTGAAAGAAAACTTCTTTTTCAAATACAACCTGTCAGATCAATATAAAACAACATTTGCCAGCTGACTGATAGAATTTAATACCAATGGTATTGATGAAGACAAATTATCATCGTTTCGCCAACAGAAATATAATGAAGAATTTTGTGCAAAAATGAAATTGCTTTTGATTTTGTTTTAATTAAGAGTATTACAGAGTTTGAGGCTCAAATTGATTTTAAAAATCAATTTTAAATAAATGAAATATTATGCCCTCGGTAATGTAATGATGTAGGTGCTTTTGAAAAATTCAAAATACGATAAATTTTTAAAAATAATTTTTTTACAAAGGTTGAGAAGTTAGGGGTTGATTTTAACTTTCTTCAATCCAAGAAAACGTTACTGAAATCCAGAAAAAAATCAAAAAAATTTTTTTATTGCATTTCTCGACGTTTTGAGTTTTGATTCCAAAACGACAAAAAATAATTTTTCGATTTTTTTATCCAAATGTCTGTATCTATGTCCGGAACTGTGTGGAGCAAAAACACTGAACCGATTTTGATGAAATTTGATGGGCCAAATTCATTTTTACTTGGCTATAAGATAGTACATCTGAGCCCAAATTAAAAAAAAAAATCAATTTTTTTTAATTTACAAGGGCGGCCACCATTGTGCGACTGTCGATTGTCCCATTTTGTGGCTTTTCCCATATAACTTAGCCGGTAATTATTATTATTATAAAAATTTAAAAAATGCATTGTATAGCCAAAATACAGAGCTCTCGTTCTAACCTAATCGATTTTCAATTTTTTTTTAAAATTACTTATTTTTAAAGAGCCAAAATAGGTCAAAATGAAAATTGCCAAAAAATTTTCACCAAACCTTTCCCAAGGTTCGACCCAACAAAATTCTTAGGTGGTACTTAAATAGGGGTGAAATCTGTATTAGCGTAGGGTGTCAAATCTGTATTAGCCTAAGGCGCCAAACAGGCGTAATCCGGCCCTGGATATTCATCAAAATTTAATATTTAGTGACCTCGACTTGCATTACATCAGTTACACCAAACAGTTACATCAAATACAATAAAATTGAAAACGTGACAAAATTGCCAAAATTGTTTATCTCGTTAGCAACCTTCCAATAACAAATTTTATTGAAATAAACAAAAGTTTATTGAGATTCCAACATTTAGAACCCCCTGTATATTAAGTATAAGTTAAATCCTGACAACTTTGCAAAATGCGTAAAAAGTACGCTGTTACAACTGAAATATTTCCTTTCTTCCTTATTGTAATTTTTTGAAACGTCACATTCCCCTTTCAAATTATTTTTTTATTTCTTTGAGAGCTACGCAAAAATCAAGTATGTTCTTGTCCCATATATTTTTCAGGTAATTTCCACGGTTAAATGTTTCGGAGACAATAAATATAAAAATGATAATAAAATTTTGCATAAGGCAAAAAGGTCTTGAACAAATTATATTAAAAGTCGACAAAATCCCCAATATTATATAAGAAACAATTTAGATTTTACGTACAGGGGCGGGCTAGGTCGGTAGGTCTTTGGAAAAATATCTTAAACTGTATGTATGATCTCAAACAGCATGTCATTCATTGGTTTACTATCGCCTTGCAAGGCTAATGTTATAAACTGAGATTTGAGGACTGAAACCTGATTTATTTTAGGTTATGTCAAAAACATCTGGGGGGTCTTTAGAGATACTAAAATGCAAAAAAATGTGTACATTTGAGTAATACTTAAATATTTGGACACATCAGAAGGCTCAAAGAGCTGGTATAGGTGAGTTCCAGTCCGCTCCTGTTCGCATAGTTACATAATTATTACTTTGGTAATGTAACCCTTATTTTCACTAACTAATGCTAGAGTGTTGTAAGTACCTAAATAATTTGTAATAGGGGGAAGTTTCTAAAAGTAACCGTAAACTTATGTAAACAACTATTTAATGAAATTAATACGTAATGTATCAAAAGCGTAATAATACCTTAATAGGGTGTGGACATGATTTTATTTATTAATAAAGGCTATTAATAATAATAATAAGTACGACACACTGTGCAGACATTTTGGCTTTTGACACTCAAAATAATTTCAGTTTATTCGAAAGCTAAAAATTGCTTTTTAAAGCAAATTCAAAGAAATAAATTTTTTCGAGCAGATCACTACCCTTAATTGGGTACCATAGGCACCATCTGATTTAAATTATTTAAAAAAATAAAACCCTACCAAAATAATATAGGGTCAGCTGGGTCCCCATAAAACGGCATCCGTGTACAGAAAAAACACTTTTGAAAGGGCCCTAATACCAGTGATGGTCTTCCATTTAATCTGCCCTTAGTGTCCATCATTAGGAGATGAACACTTAATTTAAAAAAAATTAAACACATGGAATGTCTTTACACGAGCACAAACTTGAACTAAATGTGCATGATAAGTAGATAACCGATAACGTAAAGAATATCTGAATAGTTTTCTAAACTAATTTTTAATTCGAATAAATATAGGAAAGTTTATAGTATATTATCCAACGAGCGGGTAATGAAGCTCATTACTCACAAGAATGAATTTGCGACACGAGCCGTATGGCGAGTGTCGTAATCATTAGAGTGAGTAATGAGCATTACCCGCGAGTAGGATACTATACTTTATCCACGACTGCAAATATTATAAACCAAATATACATTGAATACGCGAGTATTTTTTGAAAAAAAATTTTTTATTTATTTTGAAAAATTAATTTTTTATGAAAATGTATTCAAAATTTAATGTAGAATTCAAAAATGTAAAAATATAAATGGTATTGCATTTAAAAGTCTAAAGTTAACGTCATTTCCGGCGAAATCGGAAGTGGAAGAATTTTCAAAAGTAGTTAAACAAATTGCAATTTATATGACTATAACTCACAGCAAATTTCATTTTTATACGTTGACAAATAACGGAGCTATAAAAGTCTTCCAATCCCCTGTGTCGCCCGGTAAACCATTGAGTAATGTAATAGTCATTGAGTAATATGTATATTATTCAATGATTTGCAACTATTGAGTAATGACACAATGACTACACATTACATTATGTGTGTCATTAACTCACTAGTTGCAAATCATTGAATAATATACAAATTACTGAATGACTATTACATTACTCAATGGTTTACCGGGCGACACAGGGGATTGGAAAACCTTTATAGCTCCGTTATTTGTGAAAGTATCAAAATGAAATTTGATGTGAGTTATAGTCATATAAATTGCAATTTGTTTAACTACTTTTGAAAATTCTTCCACTTCCGATTTCGCCGGAAATGGGGTAAACTTTCGATTTTTAAATGCAACAATATATATATTTTTACATTTTTGAATTCTACATTAAATTTTGAATACATTTCCATAAAAAATTAATTTTTTTAAATAAATAAAAAATTTTTTTTCAAAAAATACCCGTGTATTCAATGTATATTTGGTTTATAATATTTGCAGTCGTGGATAAAGTATAGTATCCTACTCGCGGGTAATGCTCATTACTCACTCTAATGATCACGACACTCGCCATACGGCTCGTGTCGCAAATTCATTCTTGTGAGTAATGAGCTTCATTACCCGCTCGTTGGATAATATACTATTAATTTGTAAATTTCTGTGTGTATTGATAATTGAACTGATAACGGAGCATTAAAAGAATACATTTATACGTGAATTATTTCAACTTTCAAATTTACTTCGAAATAATATTTCCCATTTGTATGATGTAATACATAGAATTTGAATGAGACAATGAGTAATGGACAAATGTTGAATTCAGGTTTGTTCTAATAAAATTGATAACAAGTCAAATTATGCAATGTACAAAATGTAGTTCAAAAAGTAATTAATTTAGTTATCAGAAAAATTAATAAACGGTTAAAGAAATGCTAAATTAATTAGGGGTGAGTAGGGATAAATAGAAGAAAAAATTTTCAATGTCACTTCTACAATATGCATATACCTATGCAAATGCACAAATCATCAGTCATCAGGAATTCACATAAATTTACTCTTTCAAATCGAGTACTCCCACACACACAGGTACCTTTACGATATTTATGGCTACAATCGTTTTGAAAATGGCCTACGTAAGTCTACTCCACATCAGGGAGTTTTTAGTCTGCAGCAGCACTTTGTACATCGGAACTGTAAATGAGATTCACTTGTTAGTGTTAAGAAAGAGTTGAAGGGTATACCTCGATAATTTGGATTAATTAACAGGAAAAGGTCCGGATTAAGCGACTGCGTCGTACACACTTTTAAGAATGCAGCCTTTTAAGTCAGTATCCGTGCACTTGAGCCTCTATGTTTACTGTCTGTTAGCATACGCCCAAGTATAGCTTTAAAATCTATGCTTGAGAGCTTCTCAATTCTTAAGTGTGTTTTTGTAAACATTTTTCATCGTTCCATCAAAGCTATTTACCATAACACTTCACAACTTCCTATTTTTAAAAACAAATTTAATTAAAACCAACCCTAGAATGAGTATTTTTAAAACAAAAAATTCAATTTTAAAATAGCTCTGATTATATTTTTATAGTTAACTGTAATTTTATAATTAGTTCCAAGATAAATATCTTTAATAAACTTGAAAAAATTACGTTTAAAATGGAAATGAACACTTTTATCTTGCTTTTTCAATTATAAAACTTCTTACATACAGTGTGTTCTAAACTACACACAGAGAAAGCTTTCTACTAAGACACTGCCCTCTACAGGTGAGCACTTGGAACTTCAAACTATACAAGATGTTAAGAAAAATGTTTTTCGATAATAAAAAGTATCTAAAAAATCGTTTCTAAACAACCAGAAATCCTCAACGACCTTCTCAAAAACCTAGACCTATAAAAGACGTGCTTACAGAGAACGGAACAACATTTTCCCCCCATTAATTGAATTTTTATATTACTTTTCATACATACTGTATATAAAATCAATAATAATTAATTACAGTCCAATAATTCAATTCGAAATATTTAAAAGCAAAATCAACATTTAAGTTGTACACGTCAAATGTTAAAACGACGGTTTAGAAAATTATCGAATTACACTAAATTTAAAATGTTTATTTGTAATCTATAAATAATTGTTAAATATTTTCAATTCAAATATTTTGTTACATCGCACTATAATGACATGGAATTTATCTTTCACTAACAGTCCATGTTAAACATTGTTCAAAGTTGTTGCCAACTAACTCTGAACCATGTTCTTCATGCATCACCAGTTAATTAAACAATAGAGAGGCTTATCAAAATTGATGTTTTTAGGCTTAAAAAATTATATTTCGTCTCTCCATAAATTGCTTGGAAATTACAAGTACCTGGAAGCGGGGTGCGCTTATTGAAGTTGAAACTACGGAACGTAGGAAAATCAAAAGTTAATTTTAGGATACAATTATTGTTGGATTTTTTATAACTACGATCTACGATCTGAACGACATTTTGCTAATCCTTAGGTATCGACAGGTAAGTACCTAGTTATAGACATGCCGACGGGTCGACTAACCCGACAGACGGGTTGATTGATTGACCAAAGGACATGTGGGTCAGACATATCACTAACAATATCTAGAAAATTGATAAAAATGTTTAAACTAAACTTAATCCGGCATCCGACACGTGAGGTGTGACAAACCCCAGCGCTCGAAAACTGCATAGCAAACATTCAAATATCGTTCCAATCGACTACAGGGTCTCAATAGCTTTTAGAAACATATTCTACATATTAAAGCAAACACCGCAGTCAAAAAATTGAGATACTGTTTCAAAACCGAGTTGGGTTTGTCACACCCCACGTGTCGGAACTAGTAACAAATGTTCACCTATCGGATGCCGGGTTAAGCGAAGAGTTCTAAGAGCAACCAAATTATATAGGCTACATCTTAAGCCTACGCCACACACACACAGGCTTGACTGCCAGTTTGACCTGTGCCATACCGGAGCTTCTGGACATCGTTCAGGTCTAAAACTGGAAGGTAAGCCTGTGCGTGTGGCGTAGCCTTTAGACTAGATAACGAGGTTTTGCCTGAGCCGCCTAACACAATTTGGTATATCCGTACAGTGAGTGATTTTCTCTGGAAAGGGCAAACTAGTCTTTTCAGGAAGGAAGGAGATTTATAAATAATTAGTCAGAAATTGCTAGCTTATCTGGAAATAGTAGGTACAGATAGGCAGACGGGCGGAGGAACGGTAAATTGCAGATTATATATTTTTAAATCCCTTGAAAATATGAAAGGGTTCTGAGAAGCTAAATGGGTTTATGATAAGGGTACGTTTAAGCCCAAAAAGCGATTGAAGACTTAAAAAGAAAAACTGCTTTGCATCTCTTCCACTTCATTTTGCAATTTGGACAATTTAAAAATGGGGATGTGAAATGAAGTTTTTTATATAAAAAATTTTAAATTAATCTTCCCCTATATCTAATTGTCTTATAAAACTAAAAATTTTCTTTAAATTAAATTTCAAGAAATGCATTTTAAAAAACTGAAGCTATTTTAAGCAGCTAAGCCCAAAGTGTCTCCACTATACATTTAGAAATATTCGAGAAAGTTTCTAAATAAAATATCGCTTTCTCTATTATTTACACTTTATAGGGGTTGCTGTAAATAACACTATGTACTTCCAAACATATGTTATCATTTTTTAAAAAGACTTTAATTTATGTTTTTCATTGCACTACGCTACAATTGTTTTGTTCTGGGCAAAATTTAATATAAAAAGATAAATAGGATAACAACAAGGTGTCTTTTTCTACTAAATTTTCCTATTTTATAAAACTAAACACCGTTTGGAAAAAAAATGAAAATTTATGATAGTAATTTTATTAATGGTTTATGAGGTTCAATTTTAACCTAATTTATGATGAATATTTAATCTTAAATTTTTCATTACTCGATTTTTATGTAAAGTGATATCGAAACATTTTTCAATTTTATATAGTTTTGGGAGAGATTGGAAAGCTATTAAAATTATCAAAAAAAATGGAACACAGTGAGGTAATATGGGGTACTAACAATATAACGGTTCGTAAACTACATACGGGAACGTTTTTTGGTTTAAGTGCTACTTAAAAGTTTATCAAAACGTCGTAAAAACTAAATAGCATGTTGATACACAAAATGAAAATCGATTAACAATTTCGTTTAAATTTGCTTTTCTTAATGGGGTATCGCCATCAAAAATTAACTTTAATCTAATCTTACCGCAAGTTAATTGATTGAGCTTTACTTGAAAACTGTTGACGTAGCTAACCACTAACCTGGAACAAGAAAAAAAACAAAAATTAGTATCTTATTTCTTTTTAATCGAATTTTCATTAAATTATGTCAGTGGGCCTTAAAGCCTACTGCAAACGCTTAAACATTTACTACTGCAGGCATGTACAGTATACACTGTACAGACCGCCTGAATGATTTACAGATGCTCCGTTTTGCTTGTGAAGATTGGGTCTACATCTACATAGGTCTGAGTCATAATAAACGCATTAGCGTTTGTAGCCGGCTTAACAGCACAGGCAAGCCGGAACTATCACTTTGCCTCCTCCATACGTGCAGGATCAGACTCTTTTACTACCTGTGTAGTGCAGACCACTTGAATGATTTCCATATGCTCCGGTTTACATATACATATACAGACTGAGTCTGCATAGGTCTGTTGTAGTAAACGCGTGAGCGTTTGTAGCGGGCTTAGTCCTAGTCCAGATGAGGCGTTTTACAAGCGATTTGAGTAGCGCTTTTTAAAATCCGCGATAGTGAGATGATTAATCGCGAATCGCGCGAATGCACGTGGACACAATGTATGATGCTCTAATTTCTCACTATCGCGCGTAGAACGCCCCATCTGACTAGCTCTTAACAATACAGGCAAGCCATAACTATTACTTTGCTTCCATACGTGCAGGCTTTTACAACGGCAGGTCTGTGTAAGTCAAAATTGCCTCTAAACGAACTACAAGCGCTCCAGTTTGCCTGTGCAAACATAGTAAAACCAAAATCGTTTAATCCTAAACAAGACAGTATTTTGTTAAGAGCACTGGAGTACCTACACAACAGTTCTATACAGTGCTAATCTTTGAAAATGATCTGTTCTCAAAAATGCTGGCTGCTCTTAGAGTTAGGAGTTTAATTTCACTAATCCGGAGCAATTAAGTTAATCCAAATTAACAAAAATTTCGTATCAATGCAAATAATCATAAAGTAAGTTTTACAAGATAGCAATTGAATGTTCATGTTAGAACATTTTTAGAATTTTCAACTTTAAATGTCTCATAAGTTATAGTGAATCTGTAAGTCGATTTATAGTGCAATACCTCTGGGGCAAAATATGTAAATAAAATTTCAAGTCGAAGTTTGAGTTAAAATATATAAAAAGCTTTTTAAACTTAAGATTTTTATTGTTTTGAAACTTTTATAGTAAGTCATTACGTAAGTGAAGAAATTTGATAAAACCATACTGGTTATATCATCGTCGGTAAGCATCCTTATCCAAGTCCTACAGAGGACTTACTTTAAGCTAATTATAAAAGCCACTAAGCGTTAATTTAGATTAAAATTGTCTCGAAAGGAGCCAGTGTGGTTACAGTTTAATCTTACGTAACATTATCAATTTCTTCTTGTGGTGTGGTAATCGATGCTGTTAACAAC
Source organism: Malthinus seriepunctatus (assembly GCA_963924605.1). NCBI lineage: Eukaryota > Metazoa > Arthropoda > Insecta > Coleoptera > Cantharidae > Malthinus > Malthinus seriepunctatus. Next base: position 7,308,526 of record OZ004602.1, read on the forward strand.
GGATATTTTAATAAAATTGAAATTTTGCTTCTTTATTAAATTGGGAGATTAAAATTTGGCATCAGTTGAGGTTTTGATAGAATAGTAAACACTTTTAATCCTCATTCCTGTTCAAACAGAAGCACCGCTACCGCTGACAGTCGGTGTGAATAGTCGATGATTGATGTTGGGTCAACGCAATATAGCACGATGTCGATCTAGCGTCAGAAACGCCTCCTTAAAGCTTATCGACCTTCCAAAATGTAACAAAATCAACAAGAAATGAAACAGTATTGAAGATTTCTTTATAAGACCTTTTGAATCTATTCACCAAAATCGCTTTAAGCCAGTATACTTAAAGTTTTCGATTAAATTTAGGCGTAAAGTTTAAGGACAAGTTTTCAATAAAACTTTTGTGTGGGTAAAATTTTACAACTTCTTAATTAAATACAAATATGAATAATTAATTTTTAAGCCTTTGCTTAAAAATACCATCGAAGCGACTTTCGAGGACTAAACAAAAAAAATCTTTTTTCCTCTTCTAAAAGCGTAATTAAAAAAGTTGTGTGTTCTTTTAACAACCAATAAAAATTTAAAGACAATTCCACAAACTTTTTCGAAGCGTTTCTTCTTCTTTTTTCATTTTGAACAAGAAAAGTAAACTCGAATCTTAGTAATTGTACTCAACAAGTAATTAAATAAAAGATTGAATTTGTTGTAAAATTCAACTGTAAATGGCCTTTTGTTGCGGACAATAAACTACGGAAGTTGAAATAGTGAACGTATAAAAAAACACAAGGTACGGGAGTGGAGAGAAAACATTATTTAAAGTCCATCTCTTGTTCGAGCTTCTGCAATGCGTTTATTCCAAAATTCATTGTTAGTTATCTAAGGAAAATTCATCCACAACTACATACATACTAAGAGAACAAAAGACCGAGTTACCTTCCTAAACTAAATAAAGCGTATTCCATGATGAGCGCGCTTTCCCATTTGTTCATTGTTTAAATGTAGCTACAATACTTGAAATGAAACTTTTAGTATAAGAACAAACTTATCAATTTATAGATCCTTACTGATTTAAATTCATGGGACGTATGAGTCCTGTGTAAGTGTCTTTTGAAAGCTAGAAGATTAAAATGAATATAATCATTAACCACAAAACATATTTATAGACAATCAGACGGGCAAACAGACTGGAGACTTAACAGATTACAGACTGATGGACGAACAGAAAGAAAGACCAAAGGAAAAAAAATGCATCAAAGACTGCTTTTCATTTCTGTTTATTACAAGAAACAAAATTTTGCTTGCAGCATAAATGCTTTCTGTTTACAAGAGTTTTTGTATTAATGGAGACCTCTTGCGGTAGATAACATCAGTACAGACTTCTAAGACCCCTGAAAAGAGATAGAGAACCTCAAAAAAACAGTTTTCCCTACACTGGAGGTTCAGAGAAAGTATGAGACAGTCTGATACTCTGAAAACTGTTACTGGCCATGTTAGGCCAGTATTCCCCTAACATGGATCCTCGAACTAGCGTTAACGCAGGCCAGTGACGAAGCACGTTATCTATTGTTTCATCCGCTTCGTTGGAGGAGTTCATTTTCCCCTTGTTATTAAATTTCTAGGTTTTAGAAAAATTAATGACCTCAAAAAACAGTCTTTCCTACATAGACTAGGCGCAAAAGTTAAAGTATTTTATGCAAGCGGCATTTCATATAACATTTTGGTAACCGATGTTTTCCCAATATTTCAACCCTACTGAATACGAAAATTGCGGTTATCAAAGCAAAATCTTAATCGGGATCGTGATATTCAAGATGACGCCCAAGATGTCTGCTTTGTTATTTTTGATAAAATAATTATGAACAATTAGGACAAATATTGTCATTGGTTGGGATAGATAATTTTATACTCTACAATTTTTATTAGAAGTAAAATTATCTTCAGATCACTCCTAAAAGAGCTAGAGTCGATAAAAGCACCAGTGTTGTATAAACCGTCTTAATACATAAAGCAGTATATGGAAGCATCTTGGTGAGTTCAGCGAGGTAGCTTTCCCAGTATCCAGCTAGGATGTATCTGTTAAAACATTGATTAGAGCAAATCAAGTCCATAAAAGTCGATCATAAAGAGGATATTGCGTCTTCTGTTTTGACAACACACGGTGCTTCTCCCGACTTTCTAGACCCTTAAAGAGTGATTTTACTGTAATTTTTTGTAGACCATAAAATTATCTATCCGAGCTAACAAAAATATTTGTCTTAATTGCCATAATAATTAATCCATCAAAATAAATAAAAAGAGCAAACATGTATATTACGACGATTTTTACGCACACGATGTCTTTAGCTGGCTTTCGCTCCTTAATAAGCAATCTTACGGTACTTTTACATTTAATAATAATTGTAGAGAACCTTGTATATCTAATTCAATCAAAACAGTTGTCCAAGTTTCAATAATAATTCTTCCATCCAAATAAATCTTAATTAATAAAGCAGACAACCTAGTCGCCATCTTGAATATCGCGCTTCCGGTTTAAATTTCACTGTGGTAACCGCAATTTTTGGATTCAGGGGGGTCGAAATATTGGGAAAACATCGGTTACCAAAATGTTATATGAAATTCCTCTCGGATTTCGATACTGGGATTTTGTTCCAATTTCACGGTGCTTCTTCCGACTGTAGCTCCTTAAGGAATGATCTGAAGATAGTTACACCTCTAATAAAAATTGTAGAGTATAAAATTATCTATCCGAACCAATAAAAATATTTGTCTTAATTGTCCATAATGATTCCATCAAAAATAACAAAGCTGACATCTTGGGTGTCATCTTGAATATCACGATCCCGATTAAGATTTTGCTTTGATAACCGCAATTTTCGTATTCAGAAGGGTCAAAATATTGGGGAAACATCGGTTACCAAAATGTTATATAAAATGCCGCTTGTATGGTTAAGGATACGTTTTTTCCGATAACAGTCCTAGTCTAACACTGGAGGTTCAGAGAAAGTCTCTACATTGAGGCCATGTGGTAGATAACAATAGTAACGACTTCTAAGACCCCTAGGGTCTTATTTTAAGTTCATTTTCCTCTTATAAGAAAATTTCTAAGTTTTTGAAAAATAGAGGGCCTCAATAAAACAGATTTCCCTACAATGGAGGTTCAGAGGAAGTCTGAGACCGTCTGATACTCTGAAAGCTCGTATTCCCCTAACATGAATCCTAGAACTAGCGTTAAAGCGCCCAGTGACAAAGCACGTGTTCTATTGATTCATCTGCTTCGTTGGGGGAGTTCATTTTCCCCTTATTATTAAATTTCTAGGTTTTAGAAAAATTAAGGACCTCAAAAAACAGTCTTCCCTACACTGGAGGTTCAGAGAAAGTCTCTACATTGAGGCCATGCGGTAGATAACATTAGTAACGACTTCTAAGACCCCTAGGCTCTTATTTTAAGTTGATTTTCCTCTTATTTGTAAATTTCTAGGTTTTTGAAAAATAGAGTTCCTCAGTAAAACAGATTTCCCTACAATGGGGGTTCAGAGGAAGTCTGAGACAGTCTGATACTCTAAAAGCTGGTATTTCTCCAACATGAATCCTAGAACTAGCGTTAAAGCAGGGCAGTGACAAAGCACGTGTTCTATTGTTTCATCCGCTTCGTTGGAGGAGTTCATTTTCCCCTTATTATTAAATTTCTAGATTTTAGAAAAATAAAGGACTTCAAAAAAACAGTTTTCCCTACACTGGAGGTTCGGAGAAAGTCCCTACATTTAGGCCAAGCGGTAGATAACATTAGTGCTCACTTCTAAGACCCCTAGGGTCTTATTTTAGGTTTATTTTCTTCTTATTTATAAATTTCTAGATTTTAGAAAAATAGAGGACCTAAAAAAACAGTTTACCCTACACTGGTTAAGAGAGAGTCTCTACATTTAGGCCATGCGGTAGATAACATTAGTACAGACTTCTCACACCCCTAGGGTCTTATTTTAAGCTCATTTTCACATTATTACTAAATTTATAGGTTTTAGAAAAATAGAGGAACTCAAAAAAACAGTTTTCCCTACGCTGGAGGTTCACAGGAAGTCTCTACATTTAGGCCATGCGGTAGATAACATTCGTGCTGACTTCTAAGACCCGTAGGGTCTTACTTTAAGTTTATTTTCTCCTTATTAGTAAATTTCTAGATCTCAGAAAAATAGAAGACCTCAAAAAAACAGTTTTCCCTACACTTTATGTCCCTACAGGTTCAGAGGGAGTCTCTACGTTTAGGCGATGCGGTAGATAACATTAGTACTGACTTCTCAGACCCCTATGGTTTTACTTTAAGTTCGTTTTCCCCTTATTAGAAAATTTATAGGTTTTAAAATAATAGAGGACCTCAAAAAAATAGTTTTCCCTACATTGGAGGTTCATAGAGAGTCTCTACATTTAGGCCATGTTGGCCTTTGTTTTTTCTAGACCGTTATCGGTCAAATGCGTACTGCAGTTCCCTCAAAGAATTTTCCAAGTAAGTTTCAGATTTTTAGACAATTTTAAGTAGTTTCACGTTTTAAACAATTTGCAGTATCTCAAATCCTCCACTAGAAAACTTCTTCCATCACTTTTTAAAGGTATCGATTTCACTTTGCATTCGAGTATAAAACTATCGTCAGTTGTACAATTGATTGTGATGACTGCCATGGTAAGAACTGCATCATTCTTTTAATACTCTCTTTCAATCTATAGTGGTTCAATTTTAAGTTCTCGTTTAGTTTTAAAGCATTTTGATAAGACTAAGTGATGGCTGATTGATTCGAGTACATTAAATGTATCCGATAGACAGGCGCTTCTGGAGACGAGTTTTTCATTTAAGCGATAACACGTCGATGGTGAAAAATCAATAAATCAGCAAAGTTCTTGGAGTAATTACGAGTTACAAGTTGTCGAAAAGTTATTTTTAAATGGTTCAAATCCGTTACGTAAAAAGAGTACAATCCAAAGTTAAAATCTTACATCAAACGTATGAAATTCGACCTTTTCTTCAGTTTAACAATTGCGACTACTTTAATACATTTCCCAACTTTTCCAAAGTTTACTTCAACTACTTTTTAATGACCAGGTCATGTTGGACGTTTGTTCAGTAATTTTGCATTTGTTCTATACCCTTTATACAAGTCTCTTTTTTATTTTAATGTTCAAAGTTATCATAAAAGGTAAGATATTCTTAAGTTGACAAACTTTTCTTTTAAAAGACCAAAAAGAATTATTTTTCCTTTCATAAGAAATTTTTCCTCTTGTTAATTCACCTTAGAAAAGTTTTTTAACATCTTTGTTTACCCAAAAAACTGTAAATAGAAACAATGTTTGGGTATTTTTTTCTTTTCGATAAAAAGTAACCTTAAACTTACTTTTTTGTGTAACTCGTATATCATTCTGCTCAATCAAAGGAAAACAGTTTTTAAAGTAAATAGATAAAATTTGATAGCAAACAAAAGGTAAATTAAATAATGCAGGATATAGAGACAGAGATGGAAAGGTAGGCCAAATAAGAAAAATGGTATTTTGTCCTTTTTGATTACTTTTCTATACTTGAGCAAATGGAGGAACATCAGCTAAATATGCAGACGAACGAAGGATAGTCGAACAAGCAGACATATGAACGTAAAGACAGTACATCAAAATATTTTGCTCTTTATAATTCACTTTACAAAAGTTTCTCAACATCCTTGTTTATCCAAGAAAAAAACTGTAAATAGATAAATAGAAACAATGTTTGGGCATTTTTTCTTTTCTTAAAAAAAATAAGCTCAAACTTACTTTTTTTTGTATAATTCATATATCATTCTGCTCACTCAATGGAAAACAGTTTTTAAAGTAAATAGAAAAGGATGAGATAGCAAAAGAAAGATAAATTGAATATACACAAATTGTTAGGGGTAGTTTCGTAGCACTCGAAAAAATATAAAGCAAGACGAAATAATTTACACTCTTTTTTCTTTCTCTTTTTTTCCCATTTTCTCTAAAGTTAATTTATCCAATAAATAGTGTAAAGTGCAAAAATCTCAATATCTTTTCTCGTTTATCTCAAAATGTTCAAAGAATGTTTTGACTTGCAATAAGCTCTTCTTTACTTTAACATATATACCTTTCAAGAGAATGCTAACAAAAGACGCATCCGAAATTCAATTTCCAAGTTAAAATTAGGACGTATTCAAAGATGATTTTCTACGAAGTCTCTTCTACTCTAATGTTATAATTAAATAATTACTCCACCTATTTCATGTCGGCTTGATAATTATGGCAGTTTTTGTTTCATTGTTTACGCCACATTTCTACTCTGCCATTCGAATGGAAAACCCTATTACCTAACAGGAAAGTTTATTTGGCTGCTTTTCATTGTACAAACTTACTCAACCTTTAGCTTTATTGTTTTTACATTACATATACGATGATTTTATTAATTAAATTTCGCGAAAGGTAACACGTTTCGGAGAAAATCTTGCAAGAAAATTATAATTACTATATTTCAAAAATAAATAAAAGAAGAACTTTGTGTGGGAAGGATATTTTTAGAATTGTTGTTCTCTATTACGGATTTAAGAGTTTCCTGAAAAGCGATTTCCTGTTTGGTGCTAACAAGTTTGGGAAATTTGTTGAGATAAGTGATGTTCAGATAACTTAAGCTTTTCTCCACTTTAATTAAATATTGAGTTTTATTTTCCTTCGACATAACCTAAATTTTCTTCATTTTCCAATTATCAAATTTAACCGACCGATATTATTTGAACAATGAAAGCGCATTTCATTAAAAAATATATTTTTCAATATGTTGATAGTTTGAAAAAGGAACGATAAGGTCTGGATATTCGACTTCGGGGACGTTAAAACAATAAAATAACATCAGATGTCGCTTCCAAGTGATTAATCTATTTTATCGACGACAAAGCGCCGACACATTGCGTGACACTTATGGAGCGTTTGCTGCTTTAAGGGTAAATGTTGAGAAAACAAAGGATTTAATTCATATCCGGATAAAAGCACAAAGCTGTTGTTTCACAAAAGACTACGATCTTCAAGTCGGAAATAGCTTGGCATTAGCACCGCTTCTCTTCGCCGGTAAACTAAGAAAAATAACCAACTTTTCAAGAAACACTTACAATTTTAAGTACTACTAAAGGCTAAAGGTAAGCAAAAATTTTACAAACACGCAAAGTGCACCATTTGAAATTTTCCTAAGGCGCGACGAACAACTACAGTGGTTAGTTAACCCCCGACACATCTCTAACGTTTCAATAATTTTAAAATAAAATCTACCAAGTATACGAAATCAATACTCAATAGTAAAAAGCTAAGCAACTTCCAATGTACATAAATATGTAGTTCAATTCTTGAACGAGTTGAGGTTTCCAACTAAAGCAATTATTAATAGAACACTGTTCTATACGCGCTGAAAATCAATTTAAACTATAATTTATAGCCGGAACGGCGTTCGTCATAATTTAATAGAAACAAAGCAGATATATTTTCAGAAATGATCTGAATTACTTCTTCCCTTTTGCTATGTTCCAAATAAAGATCAATGAGCAGATACCAGCGGATTCGGAAAAAAATAGACAACCGTCAGTTTTAAGATTCGAGATATCGGAGATGCAACTTGGAAGAGACAGTTTGGATATGGTGTTTTGCAATTATTTTCTGACTCAAAGTCCAATTTTAATGAATCTAATTGAAGATTTCCACGTAGATGGATGAAAATCTAAAATTCATCATCAATGGAATAAACAAACAATGAGAATTTTAGAAGAAATATGAGGAGATGATAATATGGAAACAAACACGAAAAGTTACGCTCATTAGTCTCCACTAAACGTCTTACGACTGCTGTCGATGGCTATGGTTGTATCCTCGAAGCTCTAGGAAGAGGTAACTCAAAAAAAGATTATGACTTTAGCTTTCCTGGAGTGGAATTGCCACAAGGTTGCAGTCCAGGGCTGGGATCCTGTAATTATCCTGTACTACTTACGTTACGCTGTCAGTGCGCCAAACAAATCAGCCTTGATCCTCGTTGTCAACGGATCTGTCATCTGGGGCACCCCTTCAATCTCGCGGCCTAATTTGATTTTTTCGCGTTTTATGGGCATTAAAAATCGCTGGTAATGTCCCCACCAATTTGAAATTTGGTATGAGAGTAGGTCGTCAGACGGTCCCAACTCGAGAATGTTATCGAGATCAAAACCATCTATACCAGAAATCCACAAATTTAGAAAGTTGGGTCAGTGATCAAATGAAAAGTGGATTACATCGAGATTTTTCGGTACAGCATTATGGACAATCTTTCGTACTCGGATACACTTCTACTACCAAGATTCGATTAAATTATAGTAAAGTACGTTATCCTATTAAAGCGGCACGTGTTGCATCTATCTCAATAGAAGCCGCGCTATAGTTAGCTAAAGCTCGTGAACACATATTAGGAATGAGTCACTATCTACAATTTGGAGTTTGGACTATAGTGACTTTAGAAAAGTGATAATGAGCGTACACACTTCGGGCTTGGGCTTTCGTGTAATGTATCCTCAATGTACCGAGCAAACTCGGCCTTCAGCTTCGTTGGCAGTGTGACAATCAATCATAGGTCTTAGGCCTCGTTGTGTTTCAAACAAATGTCGGTTTTGGGCCTAGCTTTCATCGGATCTGATATCCGAAGAACCCCAAATGTGTCGAAAATCGGTAGTCTATTCCCACCAATCTGAGATTTGGTATGAAGATATGTTATGTCGGTTTTGGGCCTCCCTTTCATCGGATCTGATACCTGAAGAACTCCAAATGTGTTGGCAATCGGTAGTATGTCCCTCACCAATCTGAAATTTAGTATGAGGGTAGGTCAGACGGTCTCAACTCGAGAACATTATCGAGACCAAAACCATCTAATGACTTTAGAAAAGTGATAACGTACGAACACATTTCGGCCTTGGGCTTTTGTGTAATGTATCCTCAATGTACCGAGCAAACTCGGCCTTCAGCTTCGTTGTCAGTGTGACAATCAATCATAGGTCTTAGGCCTCGTTGTGTTTCAAACAAATGTCGGTTTTGGGCCTAGCTTTCATCCGATCTGATATCTAAAGAACCCAAATGCTACCTACACTTTACTTTCTCCTATCAATTTCAAAGAGTTTGTAGGAGAGGGGTAGAGAGCAAGTAGCTTAGCGTGTAGCGTAGCAATAGGCTAATAATTACAGGATTCCAACCCTGGGCTTGTTAAGCAATGAGACAGAGAAGACTAGTAAACATCGGATGACTGTGGTATCGTTACTCACCAACAGCTGGCCTGCTGGCCACACAGCTGCCCTGCGGCCTTATTATAAATTTTTAATTTTTGAAAAATTACGGTTTAAACCTGGAAAGCGCGAACTGCGCTGATCGCTACAGCGTCCCGGGTCCCTGAAGTTATGGCAAATCTGAGCTTTCTCTCGAAATTGATAATTAAAAATTCCGGCAATTCCAGATTTGTACAGGGTGGGCCTTTTCAAAATTTACATTGCTGACCCCTATAAAAATCTACGCCCCTGAAAAAGTATAGTCACTCCGCTCCCGGAACTTGGAAAAGTTTCTATAAACATAAACCTATGTCAGAAATGAAAAAGAGTCTGTAGTAACTTTCATTTAGTTTTTCTAGTAAATTATTAACTAAAGAGCCGTTGTCGATAGTCGTAGTAGAAACTCACTATTGGAATTATAAAGTGAAGAAGAGAGGCATTCATATCGTACACAAGAGGGATGATTGCGAGTAACAAATAGTCATTCAACCCTCGTAAATAAGTCAATGTCTAAAACGCCCAATAACGTATTGCCTTCAAAAATCTCAAATTTCCCTTATTCAATTTACCAGGACAAACATTGATGTCTTCAAAGACAAATAAATCTTACTCAACTTTCCCCAATATAAAAATTTTTTCCATCGTCTTTAAATCGTCCAAATTTGAACATTCTGAACGAGAATAAACAAAAATAAATTAAAAGTAACCTGCGTTTGTTTTAAGTTAGTATAAAAATAAATCTTAATGTTTATAATATAATTTTCAATTTACAACAAAATCGCATTTCAAAACCAGCCAGGCGGGAGCCTTGGGCCAATAAAAGAAACGAAATAAAACTGAAATTAAATCCTCCCTGTAGTTTTTTTTTTCAATACATTTCCCAGCGAGATTTTGCTTGTCGACCCCATGACATAAATAAAACATCAGCTGTTGGAACATTTCAATTTGAAAGTAGCTACATTAGGTGAAGTCTCCGGTATATGCAATATTCAAACCCATAACGACTCGACCGAAATTACTCACGTTTAAATTACATAAAACGAGGTAAATAAACGTATCGGAAGAGAACATTTTTATTTTTATTCTATATGTCAAAATTAATTGACAGATTGGTATTTATTGTTTTAAAATTGGTAACATGTCGTTAAAGAACTTTCCTATTTATAACGTTATTTAACAGCTGCAATTAAAATTGTCAAGAGAACCGGTACAATCGAAATTAGAAATTGAAAGATCAACTATTGCATAAGTTGTAGTCTTGAAGAGCAAAGAGCTCTAGCAGTGGTAAAACAGTGGGCTGTTAAGTCTCAGTTTTAGCTAAAGTGTCTAAAAACATCAACTGAAGCTGAAAAGTTGCTGTTAGAGCTAGTCTAAAGTAAGTCATCAATTGTCCATTTATCACTCGGAAAGTAGACCATCACTACACACATGGTGGCCGAGGTGTCAAAACTTGGTATAAACTCATGGGTTAGGTTAATTTCGGTTAATTAGGCTCAAACAGCCTATATCTAGTAAGTCTTTCGGTTCAGGTTACTGAACCTCAGCTTTAAGTCACCCTGAAACGTCTCCTTTGCTTGAGTAAATCGCGAGAGTAAAATGAGCCTTTTTTTAAAGTGTTTGAAATATTAACTTTTATATAAATTGTTTTCTCATCAACAGCTTGTTCACTGTTAAAATAAATAACTTTAATTTTCCATCTTTTCCTTCAAACTGGTCTAAATGAAATTTAATTAAATTTCATACAAACAAAAGTTTGTACACATTGTAGGTTTTCAACATCTGTAATTAATATTTAATACTGAAAATGTTTGAAATTCATCTCATACCAATTTAAAAAAAAAGCAGTAGCAACAGAACGCTATCTGTCTTAAGTAGAGAAAAACAAATTAGAAAATAATTGGAAAAACTTTAACTTTACACGATAAAGAATTTAATCGTACAATGTCAAATTAGACAAACTTTTGTTAACGATTTTTTTTATATCAAATAAACTAATTTTTGCAACTTCTAAAATACAAGTTTCTAATTGAGTAAAAATTAATTAGTTTTCTTAAGAAAATTACATCCTGTTTGACCTAGTTTGGCTTTTCAACGTGTTGCATAAATTTCAATAACTCGTATACAATTCAAATGCAATTAAACAAACTGAAAACACCCGTCTTAGACATACATGACATTGTATTATAAATGGAAAATAGTGAAAATCGAAAAGGAAATTAAATACTAAACGCTTTTCATAAGATAGTCGAAGAAGCTCGACGACGTGTTGATGATGAACTCGGTTAATAACGCGAATTTCTTAAATTAAGATGCGGGATGCATTTTGTGTTGTCAAAGTAAGGTTTTCTCAAAATTGCTTTGAAAGGTTATAACTTATGATAGGTTACAAGAATAAATAGTTGACCAAAAAAGTTTAAGGCCAATCATAATTTATCTACAGAGTTCCTGTTCCCAAGATTCTTAAAAGACAATTTCCTAGGTGGTAGTTGGAAAATGTTTCTTTAAGATTAGGTGTACAGAAAGATTGACTTTTCAAAATTTTTAATTTAAGAAATTGGTCACGTAAAATCAGAAACGGGCTTAAAGTATCTTAGAAAATTAAAATTCATGATTATAATAGTTTCCAATAGACGTTATTGGCCTTTTGAAGGGCGTTATTGGCTCTAAAAGCTCTTAGGCGAAGGAGGACCAGCAACGAAATAATAATTCTATTTGACGAAGGATATTGTTTGAATTTAAAAGATTAATATGGCTTAACGTGCCCTTCTACACACACATACCCTAGGTTATGGTCATTATAATTATTTACAAACGTCAATCAAAAGAAACAAGCACCTAACCTGTAAAATCTATCTCAACTTCCGCATATTTATCTAACTGTCTGCGTCTTCTCTGCCACATAGCGCTAAGGTATAGAAACGTAAGGACCTACGGTTTAACGTCGATTCCAAATGACACAAGATTAGAGAAAGATATTTATCTTAAAAAGCTTCAACTGTCATAATAAAGCTTATGAGAACTCTTACGACGACGAAATATCGATAAATTTTCACGGCAACCTTGTTACAAAAGAAAAATCCAATCAATACTGTTGTAATATTACAGGCATAAATTTCTAGATGAAAATCTATTTTATAAGGGTGGATCCGGAAATTCTATAAGGGGGCAACTCGAAAATAATAATTATTGCCGTTTTTACGGAGGTTAGCAGTGAAGCTACTCTAAAGAATAATATTAATAGCGAACAGCTCAATAATGAAAGTTTATTGTCCGCAACCCCTGGATCACCCATTGAGCTCTCCCATTATTGTTTTATTAACCCTAGAACGGGCGCGCGCTGCATGTTGACATTATGAAAACTTAAACATTGGCACAACTTAATACGTTATATAATAATAATTCTCCGAAAATACCTCGAGGAACCTTGAGGGGAGATCTTGTATCCTAATCATAATGTAGATTCTGAATTATTAGTGGAAGGGGAGCAAGCTCTCAGCACTTAGGCCACTTGTTTGGGTCTATTGTACAACCCCCAAGCAACCTCCCCAGGCCTATCAGGTCCCAAAGCATCCTACTTTTAGGATGTACTCCAGAACTCTGGCGGAAGAAGTGGTGCTTATTCAGGCCATGTCAAGTAAGAAGTCCTCCAACATGGATCCTCTTGTAGACGCTAGAGCTGGACACTGACAAAGCACGTGTTCAGTGATCTCGTCTTCGTAATCGCATGCTCGATATCTCAGATTATCTAGTATTCCCAATGTGTGGAGATGCTTATATAGCCGACAGTGTCCCGTGAGTATCCCTGCAATTGTTCGTAGATTAACTCGGAACAGTTTTAGACAGTAGTTTACATGCTTTCTGGGGGAAGCTGGTATGGAGTTTTTGCTCTGGCGACAGCTAGCATTATTTGTTCATCTTGTAGTATGTATTCGATGAGTATGGTTCTTAAGGAGGGCATCGACAGTTTTTAGAGTTTTATGATTAGTTCAGGGCCATAGGGAAGACTTTTTGAACCTTTCTTGGCCAACTCATCTGTTTCTTCGTTACTCTCATTTCCTTGATTACCTTTGACCCAGCTAAGGCTAAGGACATTATCTTTTGATATCCGGTTCAACGTCTTCAAGCACTCCAAAATGAGGCCGGAGGTTATATTGCAAGTGTTTAGAGCTTGCTGAACAGCTTTTCTGTCAGATGGTATCAAAATCTTTTTATTGTGTATTTTCCTATCTAGGATTATATTAGCGCTCTATAATATACCTATCAGTTCGGTTTTAAAAACCGAAGCATATTTGCCCAGCTATAAACTGCTTTCGAGGGCGAGCTCGAGTGAGTACACACTTCTGTTCTCTCTTTGGTTTTCGACACATTAGTGAATATTGAGGTAGAATTAGAAATTTTCGTGATACGGTCTGCATCCATCTCCAAAGAGGTAGCTTTTTAGAGCATTCCTCGAGGATTTTGGCGTGTCCGTACATTCCATATCTAATAGACCACAGTTCCCATCCTCGCAAACGAAGGGCGGCTCTAATTGCCATGTTCTGCACATGTATGTCCAGTGGAGGGAGGCAGAGCAGAGCCTCCAGAGTTGCGGTGGGTATGGTTTTCATGGCTCCCGTTACCGTAAGGCAAAAGAGTTTTTGAGTTTTTTCTAATAGAGATTTTATAGTTATTTTTCTAGTTTTGGGCCACCAGATGATAGCTTCATAGCAAATCATGAGTCTAATGATGCCGGTGTAGAGCCAGAGGGAGACTTTAGGAGAAATATCCCATGTCTTGCCCATTTCTCTACGACACAGCCAAAATGTCAGATTTGCTTTATTTAATTTGCTTCTAATGTGGCTTCCCCAATTAAGCTTTTGGTAAAAATACAATGTAATAACAATAACACTTGTCACGTCACCTTAAGATATTGAAGTAATTTAGGACGGCTTGAAGGGAGTAACATTGTAAATATGAATTTTCAAATTTATTTCTAATTATAAATAAACCAGAAATTATTACCAAAGCCAGACAGTGGGGTCCGTTTGGTATTGCAAAGATTTCAAGCAAGTAAACAGATAAAATAAATTATTTTACCTTCAAATCGATATTCTTTGGTATATTATTGAAGAGAATTTCACTTTTTGAAAATCGTTTTCCGATTTTATACTCATAGTAGCGTAGAATTAAACAATTTCAAAAAAAAGCGGAGGGATAAAATTTTTTTTTCACGAATCGCTTTATTTTGGGACCCTAATTATGGCAGAGATTTTTCCAGATCAGAGGCGTGCGGGAACAGGGTCAAAATCGCCTTTGTTTGTTGCAAAACTGCTAGTTTTGACAATATCTTTGATCACATTGAAAATAGCAAAAAAATGCATCTTACGTAATTCTTAATGTATAAAATTACAAAGAGAATGAGATCGGTCCGAACCCAAACGGATAGTTCGTTTATGCAGAAAAAAATAGAAACCATAGGAAGTTGATATATTTTCAAATTTAATTTAAGAAAAAAGTAAATGACCAAATTTTTTGTAAATGTTTTTAAAAGATGTATTTTGATACACAGAAACACTGTACCAAATTTCTACTTCAAATATTTATTTAAACAGCCACAATCGCTAGAAGACTAAAAATTTTCAACCACTAATAAAGTTGGAGCAAATGATGGTAGAGGGTGAAACTTTTTTTTAAATGAAAAGTATTGCCAAGTACTTTAAAATAATAGCAAATTGTAATTTTTTTTTTCACCTAATGTTAACGAGTAGTTCACCGCATGTTTCATGTTTATCACTAAGTTACTGAGCAAATTATTGTTATTTGTATACAACTCCTCATAAACATAAGGCGAAAAACGGCGAACAAGTTGAGAAAAAATTACAATTTGCTATTATTTTAAAGTGCTTGGCAATACCTTTCACTTAAAAAAAAGTTTCATTCTCTACCATCACTTGCTCCAACTTTATTAGTGGTTGAAAATTTTTAGTCTTCTAGCGATTGTGGCTGTTTAAATAAATATTTAAAGTTGAAATTTGGTACAGTGTTTCTGTGTATCAAAATACATCTTTTAAAAGCATTTTCAAAAAATTTGGCCATGTACTTTTTTCTTAAATTAAATTTGAAAATATATCAACTTTCTATGGTTTCTATTTTTTTCTGCATAAACGAACTATCCGTTTGGGTTCGGACCGATCTCATTCTCTTTGTAATTTTATACGTTAAAAATTACGTAAGATGCATTTTTTTCCTATTTTCAGTGTGATCAAAGATATTGTCAAAACTAGCAGTTTTGCAACAAACAAAGGCGATTTTGACCCTGTTCCCGCACGCCTCTGATCTGGAAAAATCTCTGCCATAATTAGGGTCCCAAAATAAAGCGATTCGTGAAGAAAAATTGCTATCCCTCCGCTTTTTCTAAAAGCGCTGGTTTTTTGTTTAATTCGACTCTGCTATCAAAGCAATAGTTATCTAAAAAATTTCCTTTGGGTCTTCAATACCCCCCTGTAAGGATGTAGTAATTTCCCGCTTGTACGTGTACTGTTTGAGCAACAGCATGACGTTGGGATAACGAACCAACTACTTAACGTCAACTCTCCTAACCACGAGACGTGCGTGAGACACTTCCAGTTGCAATAGTTTCATGAGGCAATTTGACGACTGGCCGGTACCTTCGGTTTCAAAGCAAATTAAAACAGAAATACGAGAAGCCCCTTCAGGAAAAACTTATATTATCCTGTTGACCGTAATTCAAACAACACGCACTTGACCACATACATACATGCAAAAGGGATCTATTATGTGTTCCTTATAATTAGAAAATTTTCATGAAACAATTTTAGAGAGAAAAATAAACCAAAACGTCTTTATAAAGAGATAAATAATTTACAAAAAATCCATTACATAAAATTCACCCTCTGATTAAAGTTCATGAACTCGTGAATATTGACTATTTTGTGAAATAGCCAAAAGCAATTCAGAGACAGACGGTTGGAAAAAATAATTTCTAGGGTTGATAATTAGATTTAGAAGGAAATTGTTTGGGAAATGAAGCAGTAGTTACATTATATTATATACACTATATACTTACAGTGGTAGTATATATTTTGCTCTTTTTCTCTCTGCTACTTTGGTAGCAATAAAATTAATTTTATTTTAAAACCTCATTTAACATTCAGACAAGACCTATGCGAAAAAGTCTTTATCCAAATTTAAAGAAGCTTCAAATGCAAATCGTACACTACAAAATCTAAATTTTGTATATATAAAGTTTATTTTTGCTTCTAACTGTACTATAAAATTGTAAATTGTATCTTATATTCAGCATCAGCACTTTTCTTAAGTTTTAAAATTTTTGTTTTGTTTTTTCTTCCACTATAGAGAAAATTTCGATGGTAATTAATGGAAATTTTGTTTCAAACTTGTAAAGGGTGCAATTACATATTTTAAAAAAAATATTATTATGTTGTAGTGACGTGCTTTGGATTTTCTTTACAAAAAGTTGTGAAGAAACTTTATTGTATAATGACGAAACTTTTTAAAGCTGGCTATTTTATTTCCGTTTTGAGCCCGATTCCTATTTGTGGGCAGCGCGAGGTAACATTTTATGGACGTACATGTGAGATTTGCGTTTAGGATAAATGGTTATCGGTAAAAAAAAGTTTTTTCGACTTACAATATATATTTTTTTTTGTTTTAGACCTACATTAAGATAAGCTTAATAATTTTGCTGGACGCCCGAATAAATTTTAATTAAAAAAAAATCTGTTGATTATATCGCTAAAGTAGATGAAAAATGAATCACGCTCAGCCCTTATGGGCCATTGCATATGTTGATAAGATCCTTGTACAGACAGAATATATTACAACCACATTCCGCTATAATGATATCGAAAGTGGAAACAAGGGTGAACTCCCGAGGGAATAAATTGTTCAGAAATCCTACCCGGACTTTGGTAAGCGCTAGGAAAGGCGTCTAATCATTCAGCCGGAGTAAAATGTTGGTACAAAACTTGACTGCATTTACATCACAATCAATTTGCTTCGTCATCTTCTTAAACTATTTTAACATTTATCATCTTGTGAATCGTCACCCTAACAAAATTGAAAAATAAAATACGTCTATTTTATTCATAAATTTATTTTTTAAATTAAAAATTTTTTATTCACGAAAAAAAGCGAAATTTGGCACATCGGACGTTTTACAAGTGTGTGCGTGTGTCATTCGAGAACTGACATCTGAAGAAAACGCGCGGAAAGAAAAAATGCAATTTCCAAGCAATAAATTTCTAAATTGTATTGGCGTTTGATAAAAAATTCAACATTCGATCTGTAACTTATAGGATAGCTACGTTGCTTTTATGAAACTCAAAAAATATTTTCCTATAAATATTTTAATTTTAATCCAAACTTTTAACTTAAAACTGATTACCTGAGCGCGATTTCAATATAGGAGGCCCTTAATTTCCTCAATTTAAATTATACCAAGTTTCCCAAAGAGGAAAATTGTAGTTGTCCTAGCTAGAGCGAGGATGACACGCTCTAGCTAGAGCTGCCTCTCTTAAAATATTGTTGTACAGTCAGTCTCACAATTATTGGCCACCCTGGCTATTAATACGCCAAGATGGTTATTAGCCAACGACAAAAATACAGAAGAGGAGGTTGTTGATTTACTACTTTTTTGCAAAATAAAGTTACCCCTCAATTTAAGTAGGGAGTGTTATGATGGTTGCATCCACAATTTGTGCCAGAGTGGACATTAATTGTGAGGCTGATTGTATATACAAAAAGTTTTGTTATAGCCACATCGGAATTATTTTAATTTTCCGTTGGAACCCTCGGTACAGCACTACTTGAGCTCTTTTTAATAGTTGTAGACACTCAAAACAGTAGTTGTTAGTTGTCGTATGAATAATTCACATAACGATCTGATTAATCCAAAACTCGCAAGATCATTTTTAAAGATTGTCCTATTCATCATCAAAAACCTTATTATTGAAAATACTTCAATGAAAATCCTCAAGTGGTCTTGAAAGGTTTTTTTTTCAACAAAAAACTTTTGGTTCCTATTCTTCATTCTGTGCGTGGTTTTCTATCAAAAGTTCGCTTTAGTTGTGGTGTGTGTGGATGTGTGTGTGTGTAGTGGTCTTTTCATTTTTATTTTGAGTTGAACAAGCACAAACGTAAAAATAAGTTGAATTAAACAAGTAAAAAGGGAACGTTTTAGTACTTTTAATTAAATTTATATTTACCTTCTGTCAATGAAAACGTCTATTAACATCAGTTGTTAAAGTAGAACTTGTAAAAGAGATAAAGAAGCTTTTTAAAAACGTCCGAGCAATTCAATTAACTGTGGAACGGCATCACGCAAAGACTTTTTACTTATAAGACCACCTCATTCGGGCTTATAAACATTCGTAAAATAGCAAGTACTTACTTCGGGCAGGATTACAACCAAAAAGAAGGGATAATAAATTGAATATCCACGTTTTCGAGCTTTTTCATTTTCATTTTCTTTAAAAAGCGTCGAAAAAGAGTTGTATAAGAAGTACTTTTTAAATTAAAAGAATATATTATTTAAAAACACAGCTTGAATTAAAAAGAATTAATAAAATATAAATAACGGTTCGCAAGAGCCTTTTAATTAGTTCTGACTGTTTACAGATCTTGGAACCTATAAATAATTTGTTAGTTTTTCTAATGCAGTAGAGACTTGTCGAGTTTCCTGTTTCCTCAGTTTTGTAAAACTATATTCAGTTTTGTTCGTCGCAACAAAAAGGCTTTTCAATCTACAGACATGTTAAAACTAAATAAGACCCATTAATCTTCTCATGTATCCTTCAGTAAAACCTCTTTAGGTCCTTTAGACCCTACAAGACTTTTCTCTATTTAATTTGAAAATTATACAATAGGGTATTTTCCAATTTTTTAAATATCGATTATTGCTGCGTTATTGCATAGCAAAGTCGATTATCAATGACTTGGCCACACTAAAAATATGTTAATCAAAAAAGTTTTATTAAAAAGTGCTTTAGTAAAAGCATTAAATGCTGCAGGTTCAAAGTGAAAATTAAGTTGAAAATTATAATTAAGTTGGAGCTCATTAGTTGAATATTGACGAATATTGACAGCTACGACTCGTGACGTCATGCCGCTTTTATGCGGGAAACTTTATAGTTTGAATTTCAAATAATTTTTTTGGCAAAACCTACAGTCGCAATTTTTCTTTAATGTGGTTTTGAGATTACGTTATCAATAAGGTAACTTTCTAGATACATTTTAAAAAATTGGAAAATACCCTATTACAGGTGAATCCTGTCCTTAAAAAAATTTATAGACGTTACTATAAAGCCCCTAATTAACTCACAGTCGCATTAAATTTAACGTGGAACTTTTGATTTGTTTTTCTAATTAATAATAAATTCTGACTGATATGATTAGCCAAGTCCCAAGAAGAGCTGTAGACCGGCCAAATTCATTTTAATTCGAAGCTACCGGTTGTTAATAGACCTAATTCTTTTTTATCTGAAACTCGCAATTATGTCTTCTAGATTCATATCTTATTGTATCGCAATAAACAATTTAATCTTGCGTTATTGTAGGAATTAACACTTTTGACACATAGTAGCAATAGCGACAAACTAACCTTGTCATCGAGGAGCAGATGTACACTGTATTCAGTTGTAATAGCTGCAATATTACTTGTTGGTATGGCAAGAAGATGTCAGAAGCACAGTTAATTTATTCATGTAACAATTTAACCCCGAAACAATCATTAAATGATGAAAAGCGAAAATCGAGAAATAGATTTATCTCAATACCTAGAGAGTAGAGCTGCACGGTAGGTATACAGAGACATCTACAAACATTAGTTTTATTTTTTTACTTCAACAAATAAGATGTTTACTTATGATCTTAAACTTATTGAAAAAGGTTTGAAATCTCATAAAAGCTTTTGCTACAATTCAAACGAAAACACAATTTTAATGTTGACACAAATTCAATCTTCCATTTGACCCATTTTGATATTAAAAAAATATATAATTGAGGCTATTCACGATATTAATTCTAAAAGTGTAGATACTTTTTGAATGCTACTTTAGCTAATGGAGTTGTATTGAAGATTTATTTTACAAAATCAAATGAACAAAGCTAATACATTCGAGTTGCTAAAACAGGCGCAGGTGCTATAAATCTCTTGATTTATTTACTTCTGCATTATATTTAACATGGAATTATGATAATGCATGTAACGATGCGTTTTAAACTTATACCGTTCGATGGCTCGTTTAAGCCTGCATCTATCGCCACCTACATAACCGTATAAAAAGCATTTATGTAAGAGTTTGGTGATAATTGTAAAGATATGAGTACGAAGCGTAAGGAGTAAGAAGTACGTTCCCAGCTCGTAGTTAAATGGAAAGTTTAGTTCTGACTGGTGCTAATAACTTAGTGGTGGAGAATTAATAAATATTCGACGTGCATTGATTTCAAGAGAGTCCGTGTGCATACACTGTACAGAGAGCTTACTGTGTCCAGTGAGATCCTCTTGTGCTGCGGGTAGTTGATGGTCTGGCGTTACTGCACCAGCGGCTGGAACAAGCTGAAGTTGTAGGGTTTAAGCTGATGGCGTATATCCCAGTACATATCCTTCTTGTTGGTTACGCCTTCGGGCTAACCACAAGTCACGACTCAACGGTCTTTGGCGTCTTGACCGACCGTGTGGGACTACTCAACGGTCTTTGGGTTTTTTGGCCGATCATTTGGGGCTTGATTACAGTCTTGAACTAGTTGGGCGACTGTCGATCTGGAGGAACGCTCTTCAAGCCTTGGGGTTAACCATGGGTCCCCATTTGCGATCCAGGATCAATTTCTAAGAGTCACCAGATTGCGGTGTCCAGAGAACGACCATCATCCCGAAGGAAGTTTTTTTAATTTGTTTTTATTTGAGTAACATAAATTGTTATTTTATTTTGAATAAATATTTTTATTTGGGTTGAAAGTGTTTATTGTTGCTTGTTTATCGCTTCGAACCCCTCCCGTCTTGGAATCGAGTGATATCGAGAGCATATAATGTACACATAATCAGAAGATCGGTGTTACACGCTATTTATCAAATGGAATATCAGATGATTTTGTACTAATGCCCACGCTGTATGGTCATGGAATCTAAAATAAACCAAGAAATAGCACTTTATAAATCTTTTGCACTTACTTAAAAATCACCCTGTATGTTTACTGTTTTTATTTTTGTTAAGGTAAATAAAAATGAGGTGGCTAAAAATCCGCTGTAATTAAAATGGAAAGAAAAACCTGTTAAATTGAAAATGCCACAGCACGACTGCTAAATGTACGTCCTGTGTAAAACATTTATCACAGAATATAGCATAATTTTAGTTAACCCTCAATAAAATTTCAACAAATAAAGTTAGTACCTTGTTAGTACAATTTTTAAAAATAATAAGAGCAATAAAATTTTCACGGAAAATTGAACAATTTGGCAACTGGTTTAATTAGCGATTGTTTGGAACAGTTTGGGTCACTGAATTGAATTTTTGGACAAATTATGTACTAATGGCATATGAATATTATTTTTACTTCACCATAAAAAAAATTTCACAAAAACACAATAAAAAGCACATGGATCATCGGTAATGCGCAGTGAGGTATGAAAGAGACAGATATAGAGAGAGTGTTGGTTTGGAGAAATAGGGAGTGAGGGAAGTAGGATAGGGATTGGTTAAGAGAAAAGGAGCGTAGTCTGTTACCATAGTTACCATGTGTCAAATGTCAATCTTTCACTATAGTTACCATGTGTCAAGTCGTATCTGAAGTTATATATCAATGTCAGAGAAGGGTTCATCTGTCCCAACATATGTCAATCTCATCTGTCACAATATGTTAATTTCATCTGTCAGGTGGAGTTACTTATCATTCCATCTGCCAATCCATAGTCATCCCACATGTGATTTCAGAGATTGGTTTTAAGAGATGGGAAGTGGAGATAATCTGCCACCGTAGTTACTATATGTGAAATGTCAATCTGTCACGATAGGAAGAGGGGATCATGTCATGCCATATGTTATATCATCTGACAATCTATCAATCATTCCTTCTGTCATCAAATCTGTGATGTCATATGTCATTTAATCTCACAGATGACTTTGACAGATAAAATGAGTGACATATAGGATGAGATTGAAAAATGAGATGATAGATGAGATTGAAAGATTATTAAATGACAGATAAACTGGCACACGAGATGATATTGACAGTTTATATTGACAGATATAATATGAGAGTGACAGATGAGATTGACAGATGATATTCATAGATAGAAGAGGCATAAACAAATAGATAAAGGGTAGCGCGCGTTTATAATCTAGCTATCTAAATTTAGAATAATGAATTAGAGGAAATATTTGTTCAATTTAGCATAGTTAAGACAAAGCGGCACGAATAAACAAATCTGCGTCCACCCCTGCAAAACTAACCCTAAAGAAGGTTTCAGTAACAACAATATTAAATAAAAACTTTTGAAAACTAAATAAATTTATGTGTAGGGAAAAAAATTCTCTATTCCTTTAGTAGTAAAATTATGCTTCGTTTTTAAATTTCCCCTTTTTGCAAAAAACACGTAAAATCGCTCTTTTTGTTTATCAGAAAAACCCCGTGGTTACAAATTTTACTACACAGCAACCTGTCAATCTGAAAAATGTAAAATAGAAATCGTGCTGGGTAAATTCGAAAATAATTTATTAATATTTCCACAAGTTAGACGAAACTGTCTTTACGAAAGTTTACTTTTGTTTAATAATTATTAAAGTTTAGAATATTTAATTGTTCGTAAGACAATGTATAAAATTATTATCTATTATTCTAGTAGAGGTTTCAATTAGCGGTTGTTTACAATTAAATTACTATAGTGTCCATGTTTAAATGTTAACCCACTTTGCTTCAATTTAACTTGCGACGTTTATAACTGAGTTTTAGTAAGGTTGTGTATAAATTTCTAGTATTATCTAATATTATGTTATTTACTTGGTTTATATCACGTGTGATTGGAACCTCAAATTACTAACTACACAATAAATCGCTCTCAAGGACTCATCAACAACACCCCCTTCAACACTTTGCTCACACTGATTGTTTTACAAAGTTTCACTAAAAGTATTCCTAATTCTTAAAAGATAATAATAATCAAATATCAAATATCAAAGTAACGCTTTCCCGGTCTTAAGATGCACTTTTCTTCTCCTCCACTACTACTGCGTTCTCGCCGCTAGCCATAAAAAATAACGTTAACTCTAGTTAGAGTTTAGAATTTTTTATAAATTCGACGGGCTCACAAATGAAAACGTCAGTTACTTTCAGCATAATGAGGAATCCTGACAAATACCTGCTGTTCTAACTAATTGTGAAGGACAAAATAATGAGGAAATGCCAGCTATAGGTAGAAAGGGACCGTTTCAGCTCAGAAAGCCTCAGGAGTGGTTTGAATAGCTATTGTGTTGAGGGATTAATAGAATTTATATTGCTAACGTAATAGCCAACGTTCGGTATTCAGAAATAATACTTGAAAAAATGCAAAAGACAGCTAGATAAGGGAACAATTTGAACTCTTTACGATTCTGTAAAAGCAACCGTGAAAAATGAAATGACAGAGGTACTGTCATCTACCGGCGAGCTACGAAATAATTAGCTACTGGTGGCGTAATTCATTTGTTTTGTTTGTTCGGAATTTTATTAAATATTAACCCTTATTAAAATATGGAGAAAAAAGTTCTAATTTTAGAAAACTCCCAGTGAATTCGCTCTCGTTGTTTTATTTCAGAGTTCATAATTTAAAATTTGGGAAAAAAAGAGTAAAAATTTAAACGAAACTTGTAATATAAATGTTAACTTGTCAGCATATGCATCAAAAATTCAAATGTTTCATGTCGAGGTCGAATAAATATAATTTTTGTGTAGGGTTAAAGTTAGCCCTTTTTAGGGGGAAAAAGTATAAATAAACGATAGGTGAATGAATGTAATCTAAAACGTTTAGAAAAATCAAAACTTTTAAATATCGCCTCGTCACTTCGCATATTGATGTACACATATTATAGAACTAGAAAGCGCACTTCAGATTCAATTTTATAGAAGCGCAAAATGCGATCCCTTTCCTGATATTGTCATTGATGTATTTCTGTTTTCAAACAAAATATGTGAAATATTGTTTAAGAAAATAAAAATGGAAAAAAAGAAAAGCGTTTCGTATTTACATTTATATAAATGCAAAATATTTAAGAATTAAAATAAGAAGAGCAAGGTTACGACTGTCATCAAAAAGTTTGCTTCTCTCTAATTGAAATTCTTCCGATTGTTAGCCTTGATGTCTCTTGGCATATTTTAACCAATTAACTTTATTCTACTAAGGATTTCACTAATTTATATATTTCAATTTTGTTCATTATCGTCAAGTCTGTTAGAGATGCAAGATTCATTTTTAACGGTTGGTCGCTTATTTTGAATAATGTCGCTTCTATAATGAAACAGATAAGATTCTCAATTTCCCGGGATAATTGCAAACCGTATTATAGGCTCGAGATGATAGCATTTAGGCGTTAGGACGACTATTGAGTTATGTACTTATGATGATGGAAATTGTCTTTACTTTCAACCAAAGATAACCAGTTAAACAAGATCAATTTTAAATAAGTATTATCAAACTTCCCTCATATTAATTTTATAATTGCTTTTTAAATTAAAGCGAGATATCTTCTTCGTTTTAAACAATTTTAAAATTTTTTAATCGATGATTACTTCCTTTCTCCAACATTCGATTTGTTCATTTTTTTCAATTAACGATGGGCAGTAATAAGTAGTGATCAATGATAAATATAGTAACAAACTCATGTCTCTGCTTGATTTCCTGCCTGTCTCCCTGATTAATCCAATTAGTGGCTGAAATTTTGCAAAACGAACATTTATCTGAATGAACACATCTGCAATTATTATAATTCTAATAACCGACGGATTAGAAGAATATCGTCCCCTCCTGTCCAAGCAGAGACACCTTTAACTATCGGTATTTCAACTATAAATATTTCATAAATTCAAATTTCCTGCTCAAAAAATAGTTGAACGAGTTAAATGAGTTATTAACATAGGGTCTAGAGCGTAGTTTATGACGTCACAAGAGAAGCGTTAAAGGGGTTCTAATAGCCCCTTGGTTATATCTACGCATGGTAAAAAAAATTGACGGTATTAACGGAGAAAAATAGCTAATTCAAGGCAAATCTTCCTTAGAAGAAGCCTAATCTGACATAACCTGTCGTATTATTATGTAAAATTGGTTAAATAATAACCCATCCGAATACTAGCTGAGTAGATCGATGCTACCCTAAAAAGCGTTGGTGTAGCTTAGAACAGAGTACGCTACACAGCTATAGTTGTATTCACCAAAGATTACCGACACGTGGCCCACTTAGTATATGTGTAAATAAGCGCTAGATTATCCATGAAGGGCATGAAGCGCTCCCTTCAAGGACCGGTGTTGAGAAGGGTCCGGAGGAAAGAAAAAACTCAAAAAACCCATAGGATTGAACTCGAAAACGGTAGGTGGTCCTAAATTACTTTTAGCAAAATGAAAGCTTATCAAATTTCCTACAAGAATGTTAATGCTCGCGAAAATTGTTAGTTTGAAAAAAAAATTCACAAGTAGGCCAAATAAGAAGCACCCTAATGGTCATTACTCACTCAAATGATTTGAAATGACTCGTCATACAACTCGTGTCGCAAATTCATTTTTGTGAGTAATGAGTTGCATTACCCGCTCGTTGAATAATATACTATTATTAATTAGAAACTTTATTATATATTGAGTTTTCTAAAAGTCACGTGTTGATAATGACTGGTGAACTGATTTTATGTAAAGGTTTCATTAAGGTGATGTCAAAACAACGTACTGCTCTTAAGACACCCATGTAAAGCAAAATATGATTTAAATCAGGAAAAGCTTTTTTCATTTTCTTAAACTGTCATCATACTCATCATTATATTAAGCAAATGAAAATGGAACTTTTGTTGGTAAAAGTTACATTTTTACGTACTCGCTAGTAGCTTTATCTTCATATGAATTTATTCCAATCCCAATCCATTACTACTTCCCGTGTTTACGGTAAAATAAAAGTTACACAAATTGAAATAAAGGCGGATCAATGGAAAAATGTTTTCCCTCATTTTAACTAAAAACAAAGCTTACACGTATGTAAAATTACACATTTTGACCTAATTCTTAAACTACATCACGGAAGTGCACTGATGCGAAATTTTTGAAAAAGGATTGTTTTCTTAAGGTGTTATTTCAAATGTATTACTATTATTATTGTTATTATTACAGACAGATCAACGTACATGTTACAGTCTCCTGGAGCGATGTAATATAGCGTCGTTTCGTATCTGTTTCGAGTAGATGACACTCAGGCGCACATGCTGGTGTTCACTAAATTTGAGATAAGAGAAAATACTAACATGACACCTCGTACAAAATGTATTACGGTTGAACAAATCACAATCTGCTAAAATAATTGTTATTTTATCTCTTAATGTGTGATTATTTACAATTTGTTTACGTATCAATTCTTTTTAGTTCCTCAAACGAATTCCAATCGTTTGAATAATTCGAAAAACATCGATTTGGGGTAAAAATTCTTAATTACAAATATATTCCTTATTACAGTCACACGCTCCTCGTCTATTCATTTATTTGAAAAAAAAATCATAATAATCTTGTAATGTCGTAATTACAAAATTCGAATACAAAATTTTGTATCTATGTGACTCGTACATAGTTAGACCTTTTTGGACTCGTATTTTTATTGGTCTCGCTCGCAAGCTCGCTCAGTCATAAATTGGACTTGTCCAAGAAAGTCCTGCATTATGTACTTATAACATAATTAACTATTAAGACGGAACAAAATTTTTATTTTAGAAAAGCTACGTTTATTTCAGTTATAAAAATTATTTTTTTCAAAAGGAAATTTGTAGGATTTCGTATTGAAGACATGACCTTCAAAGGTCGTCCTTAAAGAAGCAGAGAAAAATAAGAAAGAAATGTCACTTAAGATAAATAATAATGTCGAATAAAAGACAATTTAAGTTTGTAGGTGAATGCAATATAAAGTGCAGTTAAATTTTCAACTACGAAGTGTATTAAGGTTTAAAATAAACTTTATTTGAAGTAACAGAAATTCAATAAAACAAAACTACCTGTACAAACTTTTTCCCAATACCATTTCGATTCATTACACTTTAACTTATTGAAAGATTCTTTTTAAATCGTTTTTTACTTCAATGTACTACTGACATAAGTGCCTTTTTAAGTTTTGACTATCGTAATGAATAAAAAAGAGTCTTTTTTATAACAATGTAATATAAAAATGTAAATCTAGATGCACCGAAATGCACTTTAAGATTTCTACGTTTCTGGGTTCTTTGTATAGTTTGGGTATTTTAGCAAACTGTCATACCCAGGCTATATCTACTTTTCTGCATGTAATATCATTTGATTTTCTGAAAAGCGGTAAACTTAAGCAAATTCGATTTTCAAATTCAATTTTCTACAAATTGCTCTGTATTTCTTAACTTTTTTTTCTTATCATTTAATTTAAAATCTACAATTTAAAAATATGATAAAAACAACGTCAAATAATTCTAAACCCCATAACTTATTTTATTGATTTGTAAAAGTTTCAACTCTTAAAAGTTAATTTAAAAAAATGTCATTATAAAAGAAACTCAAAATGACAGGCGGGTCCGCTTTATCTATCGATCGATAGACAGACAGTCAAACATACGAACAGGCGGACGTGCGGACTTACAGGTAGGTTATAGGTAGATGAAAAACCACTACCCTAAAGATGTTCTAATTACGTAAGAGAAACAATTGATGTCATCACGATGTGATCTACAGTAAAACCCCGTTATAAAGTACCCCTTTAGAACGTTTTTCTGGATATAACGGACTGAATATTTGGTCCCATTTTAATATTTTGTTTTCAAATTTTTCGACCCCTGATGGTACGTTATAACGGGGTTCTACTGTATGTACCCATTGTATATTAATTTGGCTTTTCAACATAAACATCGGGCTTCGCACATCTCAATATTTTTAGTCTGATCATTATTTAAAAAAAAACAATACAAATAAAAACTAAATGAGGAAAATTATGGATGATAATTATTAATAGATGAAAAGAAAAGAGTATAAATTTTAAATTAATTCAAGAAAACTTATTTTGATTTCCATTTTGTTTATTTTGCAATGCAATTTTATTATGCAAATTTAAATTTTACTGGTACTATTTGCGCTATTGTTACGAAATTGACCCACTTTACATGTATACGATTTTCCTTATAACTCAAAACAAAACAAAGACGTTTTTATTTTGACATTTAAGGCTGTAATATCATAAAAAAAGGTGAAAGCGTAAATAAAATAATAAAATTTTTGTTTACGTTAAAAAAATAAAAGTTTTTCTTTTCAACGTATTTTGATTTTCCGCTCCTAAGTATTTAACATGTAACTACTCTGGGCTACGAGCTACGATATTAAGATATTAATCTTTAGGTAAAACTAATGAGACGACTTAACCACAACCACAGAAGTCTTTCCCGTCTACTATAGAACTTTTATGAGTATAAAGAATAAAAATATATTTAAAAAAATTGCCCATAGATGGCAAAAGACGTTTGCGTAGCAAAAACAGAGGTTTGATCTTTGGTGGACTTCTACTACCGAGTGTTTCTTCTCACTGTAGTATTCGTTTAGCCCCTGATGCTGGTAGAGGAAATAGTGCAAATGCACGAAGACGCAAGTACTCTCTTCTACACAACTGAAAACCTCAAGATGTCCCACCCCCTTTTACTTTCCGATACCTTAAGGTGCAATCAAATATCTAATAATAATTGGCAGCTGACGTTTCTGACAGTTATCAAAAAATTTGACAGTTGTCAAAAAATTGTGACGTTTATTTTATTTTATTCAGTGATTCTAAAAATGTATAGTATTCTTTTGTTTTCTAACTACCTTGGTCTTTACTTAGAATAATCATTTAATCGGAAAGTCTTGTGTTGACACAACAGATATTTTTATTAGTAATATAAATAAAAGAACAAAATATCAAAAGCTTTAACAAACAAAAAATGATGGGGTCCAAACGAACCCCATTGCTTTTTTTTGGCGAAACAATAAGACGTGAATTATTGTATCTTTAATTAACAATTAACAACAAAAACGTTGATTTAAACCCGAAATAGAAAATGTCTTGCTTAAATTCCAGAGTTTTTCTTATTTCAAACAATGTCTTTCATCGTGATTCGTCTCTTTTACTAAACGAACAGCATCTATACACGAGAGAAAACAACAACATGCATTATTTAAAGAGACACCACGTTTTAATTAAATTATTGTAATCTAATTCAAACTGTCATATCCAAGTCGATACAGTAAACTCATTTCAACAATGAAAACTGCTTTTACTTAAAGGAAAATTTTAAATGCTATCTATTTTATTTACATCATTAGACAGCAAAAGAACGTTTTCCAAACGACTAAACATTTCAAATTCTCTGACAAAATCCCATTTCAAACAAAGTATATATCTATCTACTACCCTACTACGTATATGTGATTTACTACTCTACTAATTTATTTAGCCGAAAACTCAATTAAATTTCCAGAAAATAAAAGAAAAATTCTACAGAGTCCTTCTTAAATACAGCGAGGGGAAATGGATTATTATCTTCTAAGAAGCTTTGAACAATTTAACAGACATTTCTTACTAAAAAGGTTAAACGATTGTTAAAAATTATAAATGATGGCACCTACTACATTTTGCCAGACTTCTAGTTTTTATCAGTAACTTTTAGTAATGGAAAACCATGGTTTATTATTTAAGTGTGACAAAGTGTAGCTACAATTTCCTTTAATTTACTAAGTCAATATTAGTATAAACGTGAGAAATTATGGAGGACCCCAAAACCGAGTCCTGGGGAACCCCACCAGCTCAAATACATTAGATTGGATTGGGTTGCTAACAGGGAGGCTAGCTTACACTTAGGTCGCTTGATCGGGCCCATTGTGCAACCTCCCCAGAGGCGCCTTTTTCCCCGTCGCTCCTCGAACCATCCCAACTTTAAGATGAACTCGAGCAGCTTGGCGGGTTGGAGTGTCTTTCATTCTGACCATATCCAACCAGTAGTCACCAAGTATGGATCCAAGCAAGAACACAAGCAAAGCACGTGCTTCGCAGTTTCATCCTCTAGATTAAAATCTCTGCCTCTGGGATATAGATTAGTGCCAGAGTGTGAAGATATTTGTTTAGCTTACAATGTCCTCTAACGATGCCCGTGAGTATTCGCATGGGATCGAGACAGGTTGAGGTAATATTTTGCGTGTCGTGTCGAAGGAGCAGCAGTTGGTGCTTTGTCTATAGCTCGTCCCTTTCGACCACACATATCTATGTGAACTTAGTGTTTTTTGTTTTATGAAGCTGTTGAGAGTGCTGACTGCCAGAGTCAGGGTCAGTTCCGGCCCATTCGGGTAGGAGCCCACAAGCCCTGCCTTGCCAGCTCATCTGCCCTCTCATTACCTTTATTACCTTGGTAGCCTTTGATCCAGCAGATTTCAAGAGCTTTATTTGTCGAAATGTCGTTTAGTGCTGCGGTGCAATCCGAGACCAGCTTCGAAGTTATTCTCTGGCAGTTCAGGGCCGCGATAGAAGCTCTACTGTCCGACAGTATTTGTATGTATCGTCCTGTTACCAGACTCTCTTTTAGCATTTTAGCACTTTCTAGTATGCCCTTAAGTTCAGCTCGGAAAACCGCGGTTAATCTACCTAATGGTATACTGACATTTATTTCTAGTTCACGGTAGAAGATTTCTGTCCCAGCAATACCGGGGTCTCGTGTTGTTAACAAGCTTATAAACCTTTTGTTGAATATGTATTTGGGTGGAATACGGTCAGATCTAGGGTCAGCCCTAAATCTCGAAGTCTTAGAGCCGACCTCAGGGCCATTTCCTCTACGTGCAAGTCAAGTGGAGGCAGATGGCAGACATAGAAGCGTCTCCATAGCTGTGAAGCTAAAATAAATACAAAAAAGAAGCGGATCTAGAAATTCTTCAATGGTGAATCAAAATTGGTTTTATTAGCATAATTAGAAATTTTAATGTGATTGTGATCCGAAAGAATTTAAAAACGAATTCACAAATGGGTAGGTGCTTCTCCCTTAGATCCACTCGTGTCCCAAACGTATTACGGCTGAATGTAAAAAGTTCTTTGTGTATTTGAAACGTCGTGTAGTGTGTTTAGTATAATAATGTTTTCTCTTTTAGAAATAATACATTAAGAAGATAAATGCATTTGTGAAGAGAATTGTATCTACTGGAGCTACTTTAAGAGTGAATTGTAGAGAGAGCACAGCTAAGTAATGTGATTTATTTTCGAGCATGCAAAATGCACTAACATGGAGATGTTTAATGCTCTATTTGAAAGTGCAAGGTATAAACTAGAAGGGTATTGTTATACAGGAATGCAAAGTATAGTTATTTTACCCAGCCATTCTGTTGTTTTATATAAACACAAATTAATCTCCATAATAATTTTCTCGCAGCTACTTAATTATTTTGTAAGAAAAAGCTCTTGGGAAGTTATTCGCATAAAAATAAATGCATCTTAGGTAGAAGTAGCTTGGAGTGGAATAAAATATCTTGATATTAAACATTGCATTTCGGCTGCATGAATGTTTGCTTTCAAGTGTTAAGGAGGTAATTGAATTTCAGAAGGCGTAAACAACTAAGAACATGCATATCTAAAATCTAAGTGTACCGTTTATATTACGAGGCTGCATATAAGTTTATAACTAAAACCTATGTGCAGACAATTTTCACATAGTACATAAAGTTGTTGTGTAGTATAATTTAACACTTATACACATAGCACATAGTGTAGGTACATTATTGTGTATAACACGAACACTTGAAATTTTGAAGTTTACAAGAGCACTTAATGTCTGTCCCGTTTCTCATGCGTTATAATTTACTAACATAAGCAAGAGAATGTTAAGGCATTCGATGGCAATACGAACTAATTGAACGTAAAGCCCCTTTAGAATTGTAAACAAATCAAACTTTTGAACGTTAATCCAAAAGCGAACTTACTATAATCAACTTGTTAACTTTGAGTGCTTGTTAGAGAGCAAAGACCAATACGTATACAACTTTTTACACACTCAAAACTAAAACAATTTTTCCTTCCTCGAATTTATTTTTTCGAGTGCGAAAGAACTACTCAATTATAAACCTTGACGATTTTATATCCTTAATCAAGTCCTTATTTCACAAGACAGGTTCATCTAATTTTCATCATCGTTGACCAAGTAGGTCATTAAGCTGTATCATTTGTTGCCTTGTCAGACAATGAAGAAAAAAAATTACTTTTTTCATCAAAAAATAGAAAATTTGTACACTTAAATAAAAATATAACGACACGTTCCATCCTTTTCAAATAACACAAATTGGTTTTCACTAGACATATTTTCTAATAAATAAAATTTATTAAAAAAAAACACTTTCTATATAGGGTGAATCGGTTTCGATTCTATACTGTTACCAAATTGTCTAATAAAAATATTTCCAAAGATTAGACGTCTTTTTCCATTAAACGTAGAAGAATTTGCAAAAAAGGCGAAAATTTTCAATAAAAGGAAACCTGAGTAGTAGAGTGTTCCGGTTTAACCGGAAACGGCAGCAACGTTCTTATTTTAAACGGAACGCCCAGCATATTTTTACATATTTCAATAGATCTCTTTCTACTGCATTCATCAATGGTAACAGTTATGGGTAACAGGCGAAAAGATGAACCACTAATGCATTAGTTTTTAGGTTATGTTTGCTAAGTTACTTTATTACTTACTTTATATGTTACATAATTTATTAATTATTCTTTTTTATTAGTTCTTTAAAAATTTTAAATCAAACAAAAAGTGTGTTTTTGTAAATTTTGTAAGTCAACTTAAAATGAGAGCGCATGCAAAAAGTGGTTTATCTTTTCTGCTGTTACCTATTAATTATATCTATTACTATTGATAAATGCAGCAGAAAGAGAACTATTGAAATATGTAGAAATATAAAGGATGTTGCATTTAAAATAAGAAAGTTGGTGCCGTTTCCGGTTAAACCGGAAGTTGAAACAAAACAGAAATATGCGCCACGTATTTTTACCCTTATATCCAAAATTTCCTTACAATCGTTCTTTCCGTTTCAGAGATAATTCCATAGATCCATACTTTCTCCTAACCCTGTATATTTCAGATATGGTGTGATGGGTAGACAAACACAGAGCGATTAGAATAATCACATCAGCAGAATTTAGAGCAGCGATTTGAGCAGGCGCCAATATCACATTTTTTTAAAGGGGAAGCAGCAGTAACATATAGTTTGGAAACCACTGATTTAGAGCATATTAGTGCGTATTGTAAGGGATGAGACAGCCACAAACGGGTAAATGACTCCGGGAAGACCATACAAAAAGTGGTGAGATATTACAGAGGATATCCAATTGCTGGCATACGCAGAATATAATAATAGTATATTATTTAACAAGCATAATTCCATAATTGAAGGGGCAAGTCACGGTAAATCTCAAAATTTTCAAAAATTTTACTTAAGGCGACTCGATGCATTTGCTTCTTATGGAGATTTCAATACATTTTTGCGGCATTCTAGTGACAAAACTAATAAAGCTATCAAGCTCAAATTTGAAATGGTTAATATGTCATACTTGTTCTATAGATCGCTTTAATCGAATTTGTAATATTTTGATTAGAACGTTATAATAATAGTTGAAAGAGTTTCACTAAATTAATGTATTTTATTTTTCTTAATTTTAAGACACTGTAAAGATTATTTTCCAATTTTTCTTAATGCACTGTGTAGATAATAAAATTTCGAATCTGCACATACCAATTTTTTTCGAAAATATTTAATAATTAATTAGCTATATGTTCGCAAAGATTTAATCCCAAACTTAGAAACTTCAAATTTTTTCTTTTTCTAATACTTTTCTTTGTCTCACCCATTGTCGAAATTTTAAGGCTTACCTAACCAGCGGGGGTTG
Organism: Malthinus seriepunctatus; assembly: GCA_963924605.1. Lineage (NCBI taxonomy): Eukaryota > Metazoa > Arthropoda > Insecta > Coleoptera > Cantharidae > Malthinus > Malthinus seriepunctatus. The sequence goes on from OZ004602.1 coordinate 7,342,940, forward strand.
TCACAAATAACATTATTCTTTCTTATTTATGGCAGGGACCACAATTTTAAATATTCAATTCATTATTAGCAGGTAGCAGTTATTGTAATAAGTAGGTACATTTACCAGAATCAATTTATTAACTTCATTTTTTCAAAAATCGTCAATCAAAGATTATTGTAGAATTATAGTTGATTAAAAAAATTTTTTTGATAAGGGTTGGGCTTATGTATGGTATTTTTTTTCTTGTTTTCTTGAAGATAAGCCAATAATTTTTATACTTATGGTTGCATCCTTTTATTAATTAGGAGTTGTTACATGAATATTTCTATTTCGACGTTTCTTAATTTTAATTTTAATGGTTTTTTAATTTTTTTAAAGGTTTAAAAACCATTTTAATTCATTCATCATTTCATGTAAAAATTGTGTTTATTCCAAACAAAAATTGATCAAAAATAAAATAAATAAAAATTAAAATATGTATCGTTCTCCTTCGTACATTAACCAAAAAAAAGTTTCTTTATAATACTTGAAAAAGCCCTCATAGGCGAAACGTCGAAATAGAAATATTAATGTAACAACTCCTAATTAATAAAAGAATGCAACCATAAGTATAAAAATTATTGGCTTATCATTATCTTCAAGAAAACAAGAATTTAAAAAAAAGGTTATCCCGACTTCTTAAAAATGTACTAATTAGGAGGGTGTACCTGCAAGTACCTATTTTACTAGTGAAGAAAAACTCAATAAATAGGCTCAACTCGATAAATAATTACTTAGTATTTATTTAATCTTAAATTATAAATATTAAAGTGGTAACGTGCCAGTAAACTTTTTATTTTTTTTCTCTACCAAAAACGTCCATATACACTTTTGCTCTAAAATAATTAAGGGAGCAAATAATTGAATATTAGGAATTTATCACTGAAGTCCCTATACTGTCGCACAAGTCACTTGTGATTAATAAGTATAAATATAGGTATTAGTGTAGTCAAGGACCGAAAATTTATCCTAAATAAAGAAAATTTTTCAACTGTTTGCACACAAAAGACAAAACCAATTTTAGTGGTCTTCGTTAGTAAAAAAAGTTCGCAAATTAGGATAAAATTTGGTTCGTTGACTACACTATATGCAGAAAACAATTGAACAATTTATTAATCTTGTAATTTCAGAAATTAACCTTTTTTTATATTTTATAATTAGATTTTATATAGGATTGTCTTTAATAATGTATTAATTAAATTAAATTAATTAATTAAATTAATTTGATAATAATTTTATATGAACTTTTTTTTACCTCAAATTCGAAAACGTTACCATTTCAAAAAAAGGATTTTACAGAAAATTTTAATTTTAGAGTCTTGATGGTTAACACCCTACTTTGGTTTATTACTTTTCGTCGGTTTTACAATAGGTACCTGAGAATAACATAAAGATATTTTAGCAAATTTGAATGAAAGGAAATAGAATATTATTTTCAATAATAAGAAAGAGATGCTAAAAATGTCGGAAAGAGCATTTCGTAAATCCGAGAAAACTTTTACGTGAAGTATGAATTTTTTTAAAATTAAAAAATTTACCGTTAGCAAATGCATCGAGTCGCCTTAACACACCTTCATCCACTTGCCCCTTCAATTACAAAATGATGAAATTTAAAACACGAGCCGGAGACGAGTGTTATTATAGTTATCCGAGTGTATCTTAGCCATTATGAGAGTTAAATGCAGTCTTTTATTTACAACTAAAGTACGTAATTTTTATAAATTTTGCATAAATCGAGTAATTATTGTTGAATAAATTGAGATTTGACAGTTGTAAATAAAAATTTACCAAAACTTCGAAAAACTTAATCACCCTGTATATATATAGATAAATCATAAAGTGAGAAGTTGAACATAGGAAACATATTTTATAGTAACAAGTTCTAAGCACTAATTTGTGATTTTATGCAAAATTCCTATATTTATTTATTAATAAAATAATATATTTAAACGAGATTTATTAGAAATGGATGGAAAATATGCAAAACATATGATATTTGAAATTGTCTAAGTATGCAAATGAAAATCGTTGTCAATCAAACGTAATTAATGTAGTTCGTTTGAAAACGAAGGCATTTTGTGATGCCAAAACTATTATTATAGAGTATGCATTTTGCATAATTTCTAAGCTATAAACTTGTATGTTTGTTCGATTAGCATACACTTCATCATTATGGAAGGCCAATCAATTTTATCTTACACAATAGAACAAATAAATCTGCGCTATAATTAACTTATTTTATATACAGAGTGTTGCAAAATAACGGTCATTGCTTTGTTTATTTTTGGCTACAATAGATATGGAAGGGGAACTTTTTGTGACGTATTCCCATCATGGGATGCTAAAACCAAACCATTAAAATATTTCAAAAAGGATAAAAATCAGAAGGGGGATTCAAAAAATAATTCTTTTTGTCAGTGGCGCAGTTAAAAACTATCATGAAGAGAGGTGAGTCGCTGAGTCAGAGAAGAATTAGACAAGAGTATTTTCAAAAAGGATAAAATTGAGAAGGGGGATAAAAAAATAATTACTTTTGTCAGTGGCGCAGCCAAAAGCTATTATGAAGAGGGATGAATCGCGGAGTCAGAGAAAAGTTACACAAGGGCATTTTCTACGCGGCTGCCTAATTTATGACTAAAAAATTGCCACATTCATACTGAATAAGTGAATAGTTCAAAAGGGGAGTGTTTAAGGTAAAAACAGAGGTTCTCGAACTTCAATTAGCAACAATGTAATCCCCTTTCTTAAAACTCGCATCAATTCGCCCCTTCATTTGTTACATTATCATGTTTAAAGTAAATAAATCAAGTTAAAAAAATTTAAATTAAGTTTTGATGAAAAAATAAACTTTGTGGAAAGTTATTAATAAGGTCAACACTTGTAATGAAAATATGTAACTCTTGCGTGATTCAAAAAAAAAGATGGAGGGTTTATTTATATCATAATAAAATCCTAGGGGGTTTCAATTAGTATGCAAAATTCGTGCATAATGTAATACAATATGACCCAAATTTAAATTTGAGTAGGGTTGGAAAAAATTAAGGGTGGAAAAGCTAAACATATTTATAATTTAACATAAAAAAACAAATGTAATGATAATCATAATAATATTATCATTGAACTCAATCAAATTTTCTGTGTTTACACGTTACAGGGTGGCTCAAATAGGGTGTTTCTATTGAGTAGCTCTGAGACTATAAGACCTAGAAAAAAACGTGTGATGCAGAGCAGATTTGTTTTTTGATATAGAAAAGGATATAACGAGATGTTCAACACATGTAAAAACATTTTTTATATACGAAACAGTGGCGTACTAATAAAAATGTTTGTTTTGTTTAAATATGTTAAGCAACTGCGCCATCCGTTTTATTTCCTAGTCCCTGTAGTAATACTCAATTTAAGCCACCCTGTGTATGTTAAGTAAAAATAAATTATTTCAAAACTTTTTTTTTACACAAAAGGAAAACTAATATTATCCGTACCAGATTTTAAACTGATAACTTTTTAACAACTTTTCAGTTCTTGGCGTAATAATTAAAATGAGTAAAGCAATCGGATAAGTTTTCTTGTCAGAACTTTTAAAGAATGGTTTTGTAATTTCAAGTTTCAAATTGATAATGAAAAATTAAAAACGTTTTGCTTTTACAAAACTTTTCAAATTTTTTAAATGTAAAAAAGATATACCCGCGCGCACGTAGAGTAATTTTAAACCAAATAAAAAATAATACTAAGAGAACTTACTATCAAGAAAATTAATTAATTTAAAATGAAAGCTCTTTTAATATTTATACTTACAAATTTCTTGCCTCGGACTTTTTAATAAAGGAAAAAGAACTCACCTGAAACAATAAACATAATTAGGAAAATGTTACTTTTTTTTAACTTTATAAATGTTAATTAAGGAGAAAACTTTTACCCATGTACACAAAAATGAGAAAAGTTTTACAAGAAACAAATAAAACAATTAAAAGAATGGACTTATGGTTTTTTCGTACGTCTGTCTGTTTGTCTGTTTTTGTAATATACTTTATTCCATAAATAGGCAACAAATGCAACTTAAATTTGGCATAGTGGGCGCTATTTACTTACAATAGGGTAGGTACAGTTAAATTGTTTAGAGAAGAACTCACTGCAGAAAAAGCTTCAATTAGTCGGTCGCTAGACGCATGAGTAGCAATGCTCATGAGCATTGCTACTCATGCGTGTCATCTGTGTCATTGAGCATTGCTCAATGACGTAGCAAGTGGGTTCTTCTCTAAGTAACTGTCATTTGAGTACAATCTCGATGAGACTGGACCAAAATTATTTAATTTTAATTTTTACTATCAGCGTTATCAGTGATAACAGCATTTCATTATCTAATGGTTTTTAATTATAGGATTGAATAGTTTTAAATATATTTAGAATCATGTGGAGTGGTAAACTTTGTTGTTGCAAATAATTTGTATTTTTTCTTTTTACTTTCGTGATTCATTAGCACTCCTAAGTATTTTCCGACCCTTAATTAATTTGTATTAATTATTTTAAGGGTGTATTTTTAATTTAAAATTATAAATTTTTTACCGATGTGCTCGATATTTTTGTGCGGTTTGAATGAGCTAAGTTTTGCTATCGCTCGCCCTTTAATTATGATTTTTTAAATTTAGTTAGTAAAATTTATAATGTATGAAGTGATAATCCTTCTTGAGTACAATTCAAGATACAACGTTCCTACTGGTGGTCGAGTGGATCCGAGTTGGTCGTCGGATTACCAAGCTCCTTCTCCATTTTGATAAAGAGAGGAGAAACGCGCATTTTATTAAATTTTCCCCTACGTAATTTCACATTTAATTGGCACTGATTAACTAATTAAGACTTGCTGTTTCAGAGGCAAATGTTCTCAGTGTTACATGATTATATGCGCTATCTGTTTTAACTGAAGCAAATATGGTGCAATTAGGTAGACGAGGTCACTTTTATCATACAAGAAACAAAGACTAAGCACAAATTTTGAAAAAGAATAAAACTTTTGGCCACCGATGTTATGCCTACTTCATGCCTCGTGCTTTTAACGGATTTCAGGGGTATTTGACTGGGCTGAAACCTGACACAAACTTATATAATTTCAAGAGATTAAATAGGCAATATGTCGAATCATTGAGTGAAATGCAGTTGAGCGAGTTGTTATCAGTGTTTCGGCCTAGTTTGAATGATTGCTGTACAATTAATTTGTTACGTTGTGTTTTTTATGTTTTCTTTTTTTCTCCATTTTTGTCTTGCGGTACAATATTTAGTATGAATAAGTGTAGAAATTGCATTTAGTTCGAATAATGGAAAATGTTATCCCACACACAGCCATGTTAGTTTTAGTGGAGTATTTTTATTTATTTGAGTGTTTATTTTTTCAACCGATTATTATTATGTAATTATTCTTGAATAAATATTATTGAAATGTAATTAATTTTAATTTCAATCGTTTCCCATTTTGTTCGTTTTGAACTTTCCGTGTTGCCTTAAGCAAATCTGTGAGTTTCCCTGGTTCCATCGGGACCTTAAATCTCTCTTCGTGAGAGGACTCGAGATCAGGTGATCGAAGTCCTGCTCTTCCATCACGACCCTGTGATATCTCTTCGTGAGAGGACTCGGGATCTAGTGGACAAAGCACACCCTCACTCGCCCATCAGGACCTTGTGATCTCTCTTTGTGAGATGACTCCGGATCTGGTGGACAAAGTCCCTGCTCGTCCATTAGGACCCTGTGATCTCTCTTCGTGAGAGGACTCGGGGTCTGGTGCACGAAGTCTCTACTCTTCCATTCTTTCATCAGGATCCTGTAATTTATTTCCTGTGATATCTTGTTTTGAGAGAACTCGGAATCTGGTAGATAAAGACAAGAGTCGAGTCATATAGATATTGTACCTCGTTTTTTAACATTTTATTTTGTAGGTATTTGTACCTAAGGGCATTTAGAATTATTTCTTTTATTTTTAATAAATATCTTTTTATTGTCGACAGTGTGTTTAATTTTGAACCCCTCCCGTCTCCAGCTTTGAATGAAGCTTAAGGGAGCTTTAATACACCACCCGGTTTCCGGTATTACAAACCCCCACTCTGTATAAAGAACAATATTTTTAAAAATGGTTCTGCTAAACGTAAGGCTACCTCTTTCAACTTAATGACGAGATCACCCCCTTATTTTAAATAATTAAGTATTCTTATATTTTTTAGACTCAAAGCAATTTCAAATTTCCTGACGGTTTATAATTAATACTATTTCAAACATGTAACACGGAATAAATAACAAACATCATACAAATTTAACATATCAAGCAGATTAATTTCCTTTGTGTGTAATAAATGTAATGAAATTGATTTGTAATTTAATATTAAAACTCCCTATTGATATTCAAAAATATATTTATTGAAAACTCTTTTATTGAGCTAAATCTTTTTTTGCTCAATTTTAAGCTCAACTTTAAACAAAAATAAATATTTATCCAAACTTTTATTTAGCATTAACAAATAATAAAGGCTGTAGGTATAAACGTAATGGTAATTTAAAAAAAATATTTAGTATAAAAACAAAAGAAGATTAGCTTTTATAAAATGCTTTAACTATAATATTAAAAATAAAATAAATAAATTGTTTATTTTGGACTTCAAAATTTTTTTAAATCATGAAACGAGCTTTTTTATAACCTAAAGCGCTGTTTAACATACAGGGTGTCTAGAATGTTCTAATATTGGTACATAGAGAAAACATTTTCCAAAATATTGGTTCACTTTAAGTTTCTAAAAATGTGTTGTAACGTTTCTATTTTGTTTCTATCTACTTTTCTATTTATTTCCTAATTTGTTGCACCCTCTATAGTTTGTTTATTGTACCTTTATTATTGTTAACCTTAATACTAAAATCTTCTGTATTGCTCTCCTTCCAATTGTTAATTGAAAGTCGTACTGGTCAACAACTTGTGGAATCTTCTAAGCTTTTTTAAATAAAAAAATCGTGTAGCACCCTTTTATTAACACTTTTACCTACGCCCATCTCTTCAAGTAGGCACCTTTGTAGTGTTACATTTTGTTGATTTTGAATTTTTGATTGTAAATTACATCACAGAGTGAATGTTCACAAGTTTTCTACTTTTGAGGTGGAAAAAGTACTTTCTTGCTTTATCACAATCGGCAATAAAATAGCTGAGCGGTTTTGAAATATAGACGTAATATTTTGTTCTCGCATCGGCGGCGAACCCTGTATGAATTGGAAAAATCATCGAAACAAAAACCAACAAACAATTAATTATAACAAGACCAAGAATACACAAACTCGTTTTTAAAAATAGAAGAACATTCAGCGTGTAAAACATGGCAGTGAAGAATCTCAGTACCGGACATTTTGATTGATTGCACAAAATATAATATCAAACAAAAGAAAACGCAATATATCCATCACATTAAAAGAAGTTATAACATAAAACAGTATACTTAATGCACCAAATTATTGACTTGTAAGATTTATAAGAATAAATTTTGCGTTTGAAAGCGCCTAAAGGGTCGGTATAAGACACACGCACGAAGAAGATACTGTGGTCAGCACTAAATTTCCAAATACTTGCTGCATTGATTGGCATAATTTTAAGAAGCTAATGAACTTTGATACAGCAAGGATCCTGGATTCGAACCTGAGATCTCTTAAATTGGTAGTGTAACGCCGAAATGTTATAAAGAAAAACACGCTGTGTGTGAAGCTTAGTTAATTCTTAGTTTTCCCCTCATCTTTATTATTATTTGAGCTATTGTTCGAGATTTCTTATATTTTGAAAAATTGCGTTAACCAACGAGCTAAATCCCATTATATTTTTTCCAAATCAATTTGGGGGAGTTTATATCGTTTTTTCCCTATGTTTGTAGAATTTTTCTAATCAATAAAATACTAATGAAACTAGAGGGACTCTAGGGGTTCTTGCTGCATCCGACTTTTTTATAGCACACGTTGAAGTGTAAAATAAACTTTTATAGTCCCTACAAATAAGGACGACCAACAAAAATTGAATAAACTTTTTTCCTGCCACTCTTTTGCAGGTATCAATCACTAATTATTTAATTAGAAAATTTCCGTCGAACGGTAGAAAATAAAAATACGAGACGTAATTCGCGCCAATCTGATGCTTGAAATACTAGAGATGTCATCATTAACAAACGTTCGAGAAACTTTGACAAGAGTTGTTGTTTAAACCTGTTAGATCCTAATAAACAATTTCAATTAATTTGTCATAATATTTGACTAATTTATCGTCACAGATGTAAGTTTAACAACATATTTGACTTGTTTTATACAGTGCAATCCAAAAGTGAATAGGAATACACAAATTGGTCGATTTGATCGTACGTCGTAGTATAATAAACGATTATAAAAAAAGTAGGTAGAAATAGTTGTAAACGTCATGGTCTGTGACCTTGACCGTCGCAATACTAGAATAAGGTGACCAACATGTAAATATAAATAGTCCTGCTCTTTCGTAGCTTTCTTTGACGTCACGGACCATGAGTTTTGGAATTACCTATACTTACGTTTCGAATTAATTTGAAAGAAAACTAAAATAAACAAAAAACCGTACCTAATAGAAATTTTCAATTTGGAAAATGTATCTTAAGAGATTTGATTTTTATTTTTCAACTTTTATAATTTAAATTAAGTTTAAGCTGACAAAAATAGTCTAGAATATAAAGGCGAGTCTACACTAATTTGCAAAACGACGCTATACGAGTAGGTCTTAGCTAATTCTCGGGAGATGCAAATAATCGTAGTAGAGTTATAGCATCAGTTTGATTTGTACTCCCTCTCCTTGTCACTTATCTAATAAATAGTTTGTAGATCCGTGAATGTGTCAAAATAATCTGTGCGGAGCTTTAGAATTGGCCCACCGTGTATAAAGTAAGTTTGCATTTTTCTAAAGCCTGCTTAATGCATAACTATAAATTATAAACTAAATCACTTGAGGGTAGTAAACACAAGTGGTGTAATTCTATATAGGAGGCGTAAATTAGCCGCCCCTTTGCCAATCATGTTATGGTGACCTAACAAGTACAAAATAATATTCACCCATTTATATACATATTCATTGAATCATTTCATAACATACAGATGTAAGCAATTAATTATTTAACATTTTGGGGAGAGAGTAAAATTGGGTCCTAAAACATTATGGATTAAAACGTACTTGTGGAAAGGGGGGTGTTAAATAAAACTACTTCATGATTAACTTACAAATTGATTATTAAATGTTCTAGTCGTACATTGAATGTAAAATTAGCAAAATTAATATTATTGAACTGACACTCACCTAAACCAATTAATTGTTATCTATTAGTATTGGCGAAATTAATGAGGTTTAAATTCATTACGGTGATTTGTAGTGTCTTTCCATCATGCTGACATAGCAAGTCGAGTAAATTAATTACTAATAGACATCCAGTTGTGACAATTAAACAAATTGTTTTGCTGTTAATTTAATTAAGCAACCTCAAAATTAATAACTTTAAAAAATTTTAAAAAAGTATTTTTAATAGAATACGAGAGGAGTACAAAAATTATGCCCTTTCACGAAACAAAAATACCTACTAATACTTTTACTACTATTACGTTTCAAAGGAATCTCTATTAACTTCACGCTCTTGTCTCACCAGCCCTCAACAACTTTATGACAGAAAGAAACGATTCTTCTGGGAGTTGAAAATTGACAGCGTGAAAATAGAGTGGCCAGTGGTCCAAACTGTATACGAGGGGTCAAACTTTGGCTTTGCGAACCTTTCGCATTATCGTCAAGCACGAGGATATTTTAATAACAAATACCAGGGCATTCTTTGGGCGATGGATGACTGAAGTGGCCTTTTAAATGTATTCAATGTGAACAATTCCTACTAAATCCCAAAACCAGAGGCCATGAGCTTTCGAGCTGAAGGTTTTTGGACGAGAAGTGCTCTTGTGGGCCTTTATTTTGTATCTGGATTCCAGTAATAAACAAGTTTTATTACAAGTCCACTAGTCTTTGGGATCAAGTCAGGGTCAGCTTCCAATGATGCCAAATGATCTCGAAAATTTCCTGCCTTCGCAGTTTTATTTATGATGAAACCTTAATCCTGCTTAGTTTATCGTGCTGAATCATCAAACTAATAGGCTTGGATACATTCAGTGCTCTCACAATCATAGGCACCTCTAAATGAGAACTACTGTTACCAGGTCATTCTTTTGGAGATAGATGACTGAAGTGTCCTTTTAAATGTATTCAGTGCAAACAATTCCTGCTTAATCCCAAAAGACAGAGGCCATGAGCTTTCCAACTTAAGGTTTTTTGTCGAGAAGAGCTCTTATTTCCAGGAATAAACAAGTTTTAATACCAATCTACCAGTCCTTGATCTCTAAAATTTCCTACCTTCGCAGCTTTATGCATGAATCTTTATGAACTTTGATAAAACCTTAATCGTGCTCAGTTTATCGTGCAGAATCATCAAAATAATAGGCTTGGATACACTGAGTGCTTTCACAATCGTAGACACCTCTAAACGAGAACTACTGTTTCCAGGGCGTTCTTTTGGCGATAGATGACTGAAGCATCCTTTTAAAAGTATTCAATGCAAACAATTCCTGCTTAATCCCAAAAGCAGAGGCAATGAGTTTTCCAGCTAATGGTTTTTGGTCGAAAAGAGCTCTTGTGGACCTTTACTTTGTATCTGGATTCTAGCAATAAACAAGTTTTATTACCAGTTCACCAGTCTTTGAGATCAAGTCAGGGCCAGCTTCAGATGATGCAAAATGATCTCGAAAGCCTTCGCAGCTTTATTCATGAACTTTGATGAAACCTTACTCCTGCTCAGTTTATCGTGCAGAGTCGTCAAAATAATGGGCTGGGATATACTCGTCAGTGCTTTAACAACCATAGGCACCTGTTTCCACATTTCTGCGAACACCTAGAATGGTGGTGTCTGAAGAACTGAACCTCTGAACTACAATGTTCTAAGACTAAGTTTAATAATTTCTCTCCGTTTAAAATTTCAAGCAACACTTCTATCATGCCTAGGTAAATAATTTTTTAGTCCCCTCGTATTTTAAAAAATGCGTGAAAGTAAAAAGGAAATCCATTAGAAGAAAAGTGTACAATTTATCTTCTTTTGAAGTTTTGTAATGTTGATCTTTCCGACTGCGATATTTATTTAAGGGATTATTCCAGAAATGAATATAAATAACTTTCAAAAACAAATTTTTATGCATAATTAACCCAAAACTCAGTGGATAAAATAAAAATTGATAAAAAGGAAAAAAATCATTCGCATAACCTCATAAATTTTTGCAAACGTAAAAAGCGAAAAAAGAATGGGTTATGGTTAACATTTTCAACACTTGGAGTAATTCATCATGTTTTGTATTTACCTTTTTAAAAGGAAATAATTTAGAAAAAATTGAAAAATAATAAATTTGAAGGGATTAACAAAATATAATTAATTTATGTTTTGTCAAATAATTTAGAGCGTCGAATTAGTCGAGTCAAAACAATGTGTACCCCCCTTTATGACATGACAGGTTTGTCCCTCCGATCAAAACTCACAACCGATTTGTCCATTACCCGATAGCTGATTAAGCCCTATTTTAAAACCAGCAGACCGAATACGATTTACAGCTATGGTATGTATATACGTGCACAAATTTGCATATCTCTTTGTAATGTGGTGTACATCGTTTCCGATATTTCATCGTTATGTTGGACTATTGCTTTGCACTATTAATTTTAGCTTAGTTGGGCCAAATTTATTACCCTTAAAAGAAATATCAAACATATTTCAATTTATAATTAAGAGATTTTGTACAAAATCGCATAAATTTCAAATTAACAATCTGTTATTATTTTATCGCGTTACTTTGCGTGTTTTTATCGAGTTTCCTTTTTCAAATGCGTGTAATACAAGACCAGTCAGTAGCAACAGATTGTTGAGGGTGAATACTTAACACTATAATCTATTGCTGATTTTAGAAGTTTTTTGTTGGTTCGACACCCCCAAAATACTTCCCCTTATGTTTAACACACACACATTTTTGCTTTGAGCGTTTACATTGAAAATTACAATAAACGGAATTACAATGGAAATCAGTGCAGCAAATTGTTACACTATGTAATTTGAATACGTTTATTTTTTGCAAAAAACAGATGCGAAGAGATTTTCTTTATCATTTTTATGAAATCAAGCAAGGCGATTTTAAGATCCCCTCTTTACAACTTCAATGTATTGGGGTTGTGGCGTACCGCGTGAGCTTCTACGCTCTGAAATTGACGATTCACGTCAATAGGTTTTTCCAACCACCCCTCTCTACAAACCAAAGGCAACCCAGTAAGGGAATTTTATGTACTACACTAGCCCTACGTGAATGGTTTTACACTTTCTAGTACTACAGAAATCCATGCTGAGTCATAGGTTTCCAGAAGTTTACAAACAATAAGTTACTAGAAGTGTTACCCATCACATAGTTCACATCCATTTGGACATAAAAAAAATTGTAGCAAAATGGATTCCCAAAAGCGTGAATGTTGACCAGAAGCGAGCAAGGGTGGAATCGTCCAGCTCAATCGAAGAGCTGGACGAAGAGAATGCTGACTTCTGAAGCAGGATTGTTATCATGGAAGAAACTTGAGCACATTTCTACGACCCAGAAACAAAGCAACATTCTATGGAGTGGAAGCATTATGGCTCTGCAAAGCCGAAGAAGTTCCGCGTTAAAAAATCTGCTGGAAAAGTTCTTGCATCAGTTTTCGGAGATTTTCGTGGAGTAATCGTAATCGATTATTTTGATAAGGGATGAACTATAACTGGGTAATATTATTCGATTTTATAAAGACGCGGAATGTTGACTAAAAGTGTCTTGTTTTTTCAAGACAATGCGTCAGCATTCCAATGGAAAAAGTTCGTGATTTGGGGTTTGAATTGCTTGAACCCTCCCTTTATTCGCCGGATCTGGCTCTCTCTAGCTAATCTCTTTTCCCACAAATAAAAAAGAGTCTGAAACGTCATAAATTTTCTTTGAACGAGAAAAAGAGGTCGTGGAGAGCTGTTTTGCAGAGCAAGATAAACATTTATTTTTGAAACGTTTTAGGGACGTTGGAGGATCGCTGAAATAATTATTGTTGTTGCTATATTAGGTTAACTACTTAGCCCTCGTAAGTTTTGAAATTGTGAGACACACAGTCAAGGTATTTTTCAAAAAAACTTTTGAATGTGAATATGCGTTAACTGTGCGAGACTCCTGTCATGTCACAAAGGTCTCTTAGTGCTTGGCCAAGTCGACGCACCGCACCACGCACTGCTCCTAGCACCGCACCATAAAAACAAAGAATCATTTTTTATATGAGATTAGCATTGAAGCATAACAGGCTTGCCTAAGAGCACACTCTCGTATTATAAAGGAAAGTCGCCTAATATGACGATAGTGTCTAATATGGGGTACCAAGTTTTCCAGGTAAGTAATGCACCGACATATACTAATTAGCGTTTAAACACTTTATTGCTATAAGGGGAAGCCCCCGTGGTTCTTTCAGCTGATCAAAACAATAAACCGCCGAGAATTCCAACTTAAAATAAATATATGCTTTGCGAACTTTTACGGGTGGTGCATTCAAAGTGCATTTCCAAAACGTAAAAGATAAGTTATTATTTTTTTTACTACTAGTCTAAAATGCTATCATTATTAACTCATTCTTAAACAGAAAAATTAAATTTCTCAACCTAGGTAAATAATAAAATATTATAATAATCAAAACTGTACCCACCCCATATTAGGCGACTTTCCTCTACAAAGTGAGTCAAAAATGGCGGAATCCCTCTGGAGAAATTGTTGGGGACTATTAAGGGAGTACGGGGAAAATGTTAAAAAAAATCAACAGCCCAGCCAGAGGAATTTTGCCATTTTTAATCACCCTGTATAAAATATGTAATGCTTTATTTATATTTTAGCGCTGTAGTAAAGGCGATGCTAGGAGCAGTGCGAGATGCGGTGCGTCGACGTGACTACCCACTTGGTGTCCCGAACTATCATTTGAAAAACTCTGACGACATAGACTGGCAATGGTCACTCATTATTTTCGGTTTGTCCCATCATAGACGTCAGCGTACTGTTGATCTTAAGTCGTGAGACACCCGGTATAGATAACCTGCATTTTAGTAATAAAATCAAAGAATGATTTTTATATGAGATTAGCATTAAAGCATAACAGCCTTGACTAATTGTACACTCTCATATTATATAAAATAATGCTTTATTTATGTTTTTAGCGCTGCGATAAGTGCGATGCTAGGGACAGTGCGAGATGCGGTGCGTCGACGTAACATCCCACTTGGAGTCCCGAACTACCAGTTGAAAAACTCTGACGACATAGACTGGCAATAGTCACTCATTATTTTTGGTTTGTCCCATCATAGACATAAGAGTACTATTGATCTTAAGTCGTGAGACACCCTGTATAAATAACCTGCATTTTAGTATATTTTAATCGAAATTTAATTTAATTTAGAAAAAAAATGGAAAAAACATATCCTTTTAAAAACTTTAATAAGTTTGGTTTTGTGTCAAAACCACATTTTCAAGTTCCATCAAACATTTTCAATTTCAATAAATAAATAAATAAATATGAAAAAAAAACACATACACACAACAAAATGCATAAGTTGATTGCAAAAAAATTATATCTGCAACTGACAACTTCAATAAATTGCGAGTGCAAAATAAGTTTTCAACCGTGTCTTTATTTTAACGCACAGCACCACAACCGACCAACCTTTCAGTATTGCTCTCGACAACGTTTATTTCTTTGTACAATTCATTTTCTAAAGAAATTCAACTTCACTTGGCCTTTTTCAATGAAAATTTTTTATTTTTAAAAAAGGTCCTTTTCAAAAGCCTATTTTCTTTTCATCGAGGATTGTAAATGAAACCTTTATGTACCCGTAAAAGAGAGAGGTCACAACTTTATAATAACTTTCTAACGTAACGAAGCAAATAGGCAAAATGCTTCCAGTTAACATAAAGAAACGTCTCTTTGGTATTATAAATTTCGTTTGGACATTTTAATATTTGTTGTTGTAATAAAGGACTTGACGGCGTGTACAGTTTAATATCTGACCTTTATCTAGTAGTGGGGTTTAGTAAAAGCTACATAAATCCCTAAGGCTTAAAACAGAATTTAGGTGCTTTAAACACATTAAACGTAAAGTTATTTGATCTTATGTAAAGATGAACACATATACCTCGAATTTAACATCGTGAATATGGCATTAAAAGAAGATTAACGTATATATTTTAATAGTCATTGCTTTTGTACGTGTGTGTGTGTGTTACGACTTCTAACAAATTTTCTTTGATGAATGACTTCAACGAAATGTTGCATTTTGTTTTATGAAAAACTTGTACAACACAAAATAATTTATAAATTAATATTAAATTAAACAAATTAGGTATTAGACGACAATCGGTAGTCCCAAACCCTTTGTGAACTACCATGGGGTTCGCTAAACCCCATTTTCATTTTTAAAGTAATATTGTAAGACCCGAATTTAAAGGGAGGGGGGTAAATAAAATGCCTTATTGGCCAAGCTCAGAGGTATGAGGGGGTAAGTCTGAATTCAAATACATACACAACTTAAATTACAAAATCAACCTATATAAATACATAACTCAAAATATAAAAAAACAATGAATAACGCAGGATTCTTCGAAATGAATATCTGGAAGTTCTCCGGTGAAACAAAACCAACAACTTCTCGGCTCTCTTCCAGAGCTAGCTAGGGAAACCTATTTCCAAACAAAAAAAAATTGACAGGATGAGCGGGGGCCGAGGCCCCACAGTAGTCCCGGTGCCACTGCAAGGCAACTACCGCTGAGGTGGATCCTTACGCGGTATGTGGGGAGAAAAGTGCGGAAGCCTTCGTTCGAGCGACCACAAAGGGACACCACTGATGGTTCAGATAGGGACCATTCGGGCGTACAAGTAACGACCTACTTTGCTTTACAATCACACACTACACTCTATGTTCACACCAGACTTCAGACTCCCCCTTATCTATTGAAAGGCACTTCTACTTATAGATTCACCACCACTCAAAGCGGAGAACCAATGAGAACGCTTTGTAGACTTGGATGTAAGTGGGAACGTCGACACCTCGCGTGCCAACACGTAAGACTTATCATCTTCACGGTTAATTAATAACATTTTAATTAATGTAAGTTTTATCAATATTTGGAGGGCTGGGTACGCGCTAACAGTAGCTTCCGACCAAAGCTAATCTCATCGCTCTATCATGATTATTAATCATTTCAAAGAAGTAGTAAACTTAATTTGGGATGCCAGAAGAGCTTAAAAAAATAAAAAATGCATAATAAGAAATCAAATATTTTATTTATCACGGGCGCTGGTATTCAATACGTCCGATCCGACCTTGCCGCATTTACAGGGAACGAAGCGACGGGCCTCGGATAACAATTCACGGGGTTTTCAAACAGATGCGGGGAAATTAATTAACAACGATGCTGCATTTCACAGATCAGAGCAAGAATCTTGGTGATTCATAAACTACTCTAAGCTGATAAGAAATCCGTCTCGTTACAATATAAACGAAAAGAGTTTGATCTTGGCACTTTCCTATTGTTTTGATAGTTCAGTATAACTTTTCAAAACTCAAGCTTCTTCTACCAACTCCAATTTTTAATTGACTGTCGATAACCCACTAAAACCCCTATTTCAAGCTGCGAGGGTTTCATCGGCGCCGCATTTAAGTGAGGGCTCGTTGTAACTAACCACTGATAATTTAAACGGGACTGAAAGGCGCCGTTAATTTAAAAGAGTCTCCACTTAAGGACGGACGCGGGTCAGCCGCGCCTGAAACAAGCGTGAAAAGTTCGAATAGATAAGTAAAAGAGAACCTGCTAAAAGGGTTGTCAAAAAAATTTAATCAACATTTTTTAAAAATAAACCTTCTATTCGCAAGCTTATGTTACTTACGACAATAGAGAAGTTGTTACTACTGTAATGTACTCTATGCTTGTGTAATATTTTATTCACGGGACATTAATAGCTTCTTGAGTAAATTGCACAGCTAAGAAACTTCATTAGATTTTCTGCATTATAGTCGTCTCACATAACGAGCTCAATTGATGTTAATAGTTTTATTAGAAAATAGTAATTGTTCCTTTGCTTCTCTATGCAAGAGCTGGCAGATGAGCATGACAGAAAGCCTTCTAATTCCTCAAGACTTTGAACTCTCTTTGTCTAAAAGTATATACAGATAATATCTGAAATAGATACCATATAATGCCCCCTTTCACGTGGAGCAACCAGTGTATCTACTTAAAAGGCTGTGTGCACTATTATATGTGCACTCCAGCTTGAAGTTTTCCTCCCGCTTGGAGGAAACTCTACAGCCACTTTTGTAATGTAATGAGCAGAATATATAAAAGATAAATATTATTGAACATTTTCATTGCATGAAATTATCTAAATGTGAAATACTAGAGTTTCATAACTCAACTGTAGTGTCTCTACTACCTTCATGTGGATGAAAACCTTTATTGAATATGAGAAAAATATTTTTAGAATAAAGTAATTTTTCCCCTTGAGCTAAAGTATAAGTGCCTTTAGCACGAGAAATGCGTACTCATATGCTATTGTATGTGTGAATCGATAAACTATTCACACGTTAATGATTTCCTGAAAAATTTAAAAAAGAGGCGAGATACATCCTCAGGCTAAATTTATTAATTTAAAAAAAATAAAAAAGCGGATTTACCTGCTATAAAAAGACATAAAAGGAAACAAAACGCTTTTTATAAATTTCTACTTTTGACTGATTGGAGAAAGCAAATTTTGAAAATTACCAATTCAGGTTCGCATCGAAACAATTTATTATGGCAATTATTTAGATCGATATTAAGATAAATAAAATGAGAAGTTATTATTTATACGTTTGTCATTCGGATAAAAATATAGACTTTCCTGCTTTTTTTGAAAGTTAATTAATTTATTTTTCATAATTCGGCGCTAGAATTATAATTAATGGTTTTTTTCTTTGTTTTAAACCAAAGTATTATGTTTTAATGCTACAGCTTAAATTTTAAAGATTTTCTCGTTTCATTTGAAAATTTTATTAATTCCGTTTGTATCCACTGTCTTAAATATTACAATTTCAACCTTTCAGACTTTAATTAAGTATAAAACAGAGAAAAGAAGAAGAAAAAAAGAAGAAAATTAAAATAAAATAAATGATGGAAAAAGTTTTTATAAAAGTATATCTGTCGGAAAGTCACACCAATTTTGGTGAAAGTCAACAACATCAATTCGCATTAATATTAATAGCACCTTTTTTTTCTCTCCTCTTCAGTTCGCCCACGTTGCAACGGGTTGAATAAAAGGGGAAAGACTTGAAGAACTTCCTCTTTTCATTAGTAATCTCAAATTCAAACAAAAACCAAACAAAACAGAAAACTGGAAAAAACACCAAAACAACCAAATGAAAATTTGTTAATAAAAGTTTTGAAACATCGTTGCATATAGATTTGTACATCAGATACAGGGTGTTATAACGGGCTTGTTTAGCCCATTTTTCAAAACGGTTTACAGACAGTAATAGTTATTTTTGTACTCACTTCTTCGAAAGTGACGTTTGACGCACTGTGTGGTCGACCGGGAAACACTGCTTCCCAGTCTACTACACCGGGAAGCAAATTGTATGGTTTTTACAGTTTGCTTCCCGGTGTACTAGACCGGGAAACAGTGTTTCCCGGTCGACTACAGAGTGCGTTTTTTCGAAGCAGTGATTACAAAAATTATTGTACAATCCTCATGCGTGAACAATTTTCCCGCGTCACGCAATAATGAAGGCACTCGCTCCTACGTCGCTCATGCTTCAAAACCGCGTTAACGCGGGAAAATTGGTTTCCCGCACTTGGTTCGTAAATAACTATTACATGACTAGAAGCGAAAGTTTACATTTCAATGTGAGCATTATTTTAAATTTTCTAGAGAAAACCCGAGACACTTCAAAGCATCCGAGCAATTGAAATTACTTTTCTACTATCGATAAAATTTAAAATTGAGAGGTTATGTGTGTCATAGGCCACGCCTCTTTCGCATATTATAAATAACGGCATTTGAAATGCCTATAGCTCAATTTGAGATACCACTACTACAGGTCTTATTAGTATTAAAGAAGATGTATTTCAGTAAGATGTACTTCAAATAACGCTAAAGAGGCGTGGCCTATGACGTCACAAAAGTAAGATGGAGAAGTTCGAAGTTTCTGATTATTTACTAACTACTGTGAAGCATTTACTATGAAGTTAACATAAATTAAAGAAACAGTGCAGATGTACAGGGCGTTCCATTTAAAATGGGACCATGTCAGTAACTGCCGGCTTTAACGGAAGCTGCCTGATATTGACGTTATTATTAGAATTGAATTTGACACTAGAAATGATTTATAAACGCTGTGTATTTCATTGTTATGTTAAGAAGTAAAGTCGAACGTAAAAGAAAATTAGACAAACAAAACAATTTAATTAGAATTTAATTTGTACAAAATTTAAAATACAATTTGTTAAACAAAATATTTAGCGTTTGTCATTGTAACGCCTTTAGATCGTTTTTCCTTGTTATTGATGGTAACTGTGAAGTTGGATCTAATTAAAATACGCCGCTTGATTCAGTGTTTCCTTATAGTAAAGCCGCCCTTTATATAATTAAATTTGGAGAACTAATATATTCTCAGAAAGTTTTCGACCCTTACTAACCATTTGGTTAGTGACCTATAAAATATTTATAACTTTAAATATTCCTATAATTACAATAGTTATGGAAAATCGATAATTTCATTTTAGGATTATTTTAATTAATTTAATTTCGTGTTCGATTCAATTGTTACAGTTTTAATTATTAATTTATTTAATTTAGAATCCAACAAACTCGTATTTGTTAATTGAAATAAAATATATTTATTTTAAACGTTTAGCTATTAAATTAATAATCAATTTTCCGCTATTGGTAAATTGGTAAGTGAAAGTTAATTAATTTTATATGCATTTTCTTTAAGTTACGTGGGCAATGCATCATCAAGTTTTTCTTTTTATTATACGTCGTCTAAAATTAGTTAAACAACTAATACATTTCACACTAACCTAAGTGTAAATTTCCTTGAGGCGTATCGATAAAGGGTAATAAAGTAAAGCTCAACTACCGTCGTTTTACCTGTTTTGTAGAAGTAATAATAATAGCTTATAGTTTGTTGTAGATAACTTATGATTATCTAATCATATAAATTAATATACAAACATAACGGGAGTCCATATATAAATATTTCAATCTGTCAATACAGCTTGGAAGCTGTTACAACGAACTACGTTCACGTTTGAAAACCTGGGCTTTCGAGGCCCCACAGTAAAAATGAAAGCCTATGTGGAGTATGGGAGTTCTGTTAGAAATAAATTGGATATTGGGTGTCCAAGTCCAATTCACTGACTAAGACTAGAAGACTAGGAGCTTTTGGTAACAGTTGTCGCAGTTGAGTCATCAATTTGATTTGAAACTTTTTGATGATAACAAGAAATAAAAACTTCTGTTTTTCTAAACGTAAGTAACTGAAATACCGTCTTTGATAAACTCCTTAAAATGCTTGTTTGCAAAGTAAAGGAACATTTGTGTCATTCTCTTTGAAATTAACTGTCCATTATTTTCCAAAGTAATGTATTAGCACTGCATGCATGCACTTAGTAGTATTACCAAGTTGCATTTTGAGTAAATACATTTTCTTTTGCAAGATTTATCTCACTTAAGCTCCCGTTCTTCGACTTATAATTAGAACCAAAACGTATTTACATATAAATAATAATTTTAGATCTGATACAAAAGCACAAAGCTACCTATAAATTTATAGGAAACTCCGTAATAATTTGTTTGTAAATAGTCCTTTAAAACCGACCTTGAGGTGATAATTTTGACTTTATAATCCTTTGTAGGTAATTTGCGGTTATTTCGTAAATTGAATTTTGAAATAAAGTATTTAGAATTTTGGTAAGACCTCCCCTGTATTTCTAAAAGCATCATTAAACATTAAGTTAAGAATAAGAGAAAGTCATGAAAATATGTACTGAAGCATTAACATAAGAAAAATGTCAAGAGGTGCTCTACGAAATAAAAAACTTTTACTCCGAGAGAGGAATTGTTGCATGTAATGGATCATTAAAAAGATCATAAGCGTGCACCGCTACAAATAAAAATAATAAATTGACAATAATCCAATGCGATAGTAAATTACCTTGGAATTACTCCTATTGTAAACCAGAGCATAGGTGCAGTTTAGTGATAGGTAAGCGACATTCAATTAGAACGTCAACAGGAAAACCAAACACAGGTAATCATAATCACACAATAATTATAACAAAATCGATGGTCGAGGTGCACCGCTACAACAGTGCTCCAATTTTGCTACAATACACGTGTTGTTTATGAAATGACATTTGTATAAAAATAAGATTCCAATTAAATTGAAGGGTCTTAAGGTATGCATGCATTACGTGACATAAACATTAGTACAGATTTTTCAACGACAATTGAATGTAAAAGTTGCAAATTTAAAAAAATGCACTTTTGCAGAGGCTTCAAGCTTAAGCTGTGCAGACAGGACCGTCTTTTCCGTAACTTATTACTAAACTTGGGGGAAAAATTGTGAAGTTGTAAATAGAATAACATGTCTATAAGAACAGTACAAGGATTTTTTTGTTAACTCAAAAATGAGCAATCATAATCAAATCGAAAGACTAAATTTTGTATGTGTTCTGTCTTTTTCCAATTGGCGTGGCTTGAGAACACGTGATT
Source organism: Malthinus seriepunctatus (assembly GCA_963924605.1). Classification (NCBI taxonomy): domain Eukaryota; kingdom Metazoa; phylum Arthropoda; class Insecta; order Coleoptera; family Cantharidae; genus Malthinus; species Malthinus seriepunctatus. Next base: position 7,364,838 of record OZ004602.1, read on the forward strand.
CCTGAGATCTTGGGAGAAGAATTGAAAAACCAAAAAACTTAAACTAGAAAACCACTATGGCTTTTGGTAACTATCAGAAAGTTGTTGATGTTTGTCTTCCGTTAGCGCCAATGCTCAATCCAAATATGCCGAGTGTAGAGATGGCCTCTTGGTATAAATATTCGTGTTTCGTCATCTTATAATGGATGATAAAGTATGTATGGGACCTACAGTTTATAGAGTAATTTGAGTCACTAAAGTGGATAGCTTCTTTATTAGGCATTTTTACTCTCGTGGTTTGTCATTGCTTTTTGAAAGATGAAGTCGTATAAAGAAGAACATAACTTGACAGACAAAATTCAAAAACTGACCCACGCAATTCAAAGTAGCTTACAGGGTAGAAAAGGTGTACTCTGTCAACCCCACTATTAAAAATTCAAGGTGACCCAAAATTTGGGTCTCAAATGAAACCTGTAGCAGACACTCCGAATTCTGACCGCTAACTGTTAGGCAAACTAAAGAATTGACAATAGGTTAGCACGAGACCACTCAAATCTAATGGCCCGTTCACACACACAGGCTTGCCTTCCGGTTTGACCTGTGTAGGCGGCTTGCACAGCCCAAACCGGAGCGTATGGACACCGTTTAGGCAGCCTGCACAGCCCAAACCGCAGCGTCTGCACAGCGTTCAGGTGGCATGCGCGGGCCGCCTGCACAGGCAAACTGGAAGGCAAGCCAGTGTGTGTGGACGGGCCTTAAAAGGTTGAAGAAAGATAACAGATCCTCCGAAAAGCTAGAAAAGTCAATAATTATATGCTAGAAAGATCGAAGATCACCAAAATGACGTAAAGATTGATAGCTGATGATGTGATCAGCTGATCACCACCACCACCACATTGGTAAGGATCAAGACCAAACTCAACTAACTGCGCAACCACTTGGTCACGTCGACGCACTGCCTTTAGCACCGTACTGAAAAAATAAAAAGCTCTCAGGCTGATTTAAACAAGGTCAGCCGCTGACCTCCCTGAGTAAACCAATTGTTTTATATGAGACTGTCCGTATTGAAGCATCGAGTCTAAACTAGCACACTCATATAAAACCATTGCTTTATTTATTTTTTCGGTGCGATGCTATGGGCAGTGCAAGGTGCGGTGCGTCAACTTAGTCACGCACCCGACAAGTGTTTAGGGTGAAAAGTTCGTAACTCTGGTCTTCCAAATCGACTTTGAACGACAAAATGTCTTTTACATTTTCTTTTTCCAAAATCGTATTTAAACCTGTCCCTAATTAATTGCAATAAAAATGTTTAAAATATGACTTCCTACACCAAATTCAAATTTAAAATTAGAAAGTTTTGACAAAAAAATTGAGTTTATTTAGGACAATTTTGTAACTTCAATATTCACATGGGAGATAATTTAAATCCACTCTTGCTTTTATAATTCCATTGTGTTAAAAATTATATAATTTGGCAGTTTATGGTTTCCAAGTGTTCATAATTTAATCCAAATTAAAGATTTTTTTTTTTATAAAAATTTATTGGAACGACATTTCCTTATAAATCGGGCAATTTTATTCATTTTCCTTCTTACACACATGCTGCTCCTTGAACTAAATCAATCCACACATTTTCATTCTTTTATATCTATCTCAAAATCATTTGCACAACCCCAGCTTGGAAAAATGACTAACTAAGCTCATTTATAATCCCAAAAAATGTCCAAAAAAGTTTAATCAGGTTATTTTATAACTATTATCGTTTAAAAAAGGTTTTTGCAGGGGGTAGGTGGTTAAATAAATTTCTACCTTGTTTCCGTCTAAAATCTTTATTAGAAAATGAAATTTTTTTTAATAAGAGAAAATTTTTTAGTTTTAAAATAGCACCCACACGTTTAAAATTTTTTAGTATCAATATAGACATAAAAACAACAAACATAAAAAAATTTACATAAAACAGAAAGTAATTTAATTTAGTACAAAACTCCACCCAAAAGAAAAAATAACAACTTTCGATTAAAATCCAAAATTGGTTGATTTGAAAAAAAAATTGGAAAACATTTAAAATTCGTAAATAAATTTAAAAAAAAACTTTCTTAATCTGATTTGTTATAATTGGTTTTTAACGAATATTATCAAACGAGTTTTTGGCTTACATCCCAATTTATCTAATTTGTTCCCGATATCTCTTCTAAAAGTGACAACAAAATTTGTTCCAATCGTTTGTCACTTATGCTTTGTAGATTTGAAAAGAATTACATAATTTGTTTTTTTTACACGTGTGCCAAAATAAGATTATTTAAGGCGGAAAGCACCTACACCCTACATCTAATACCCCTCCCACCCCTAACCGAAATATGTAGTATAAGTCTGAAAATTTAATCAAATCATAAGGCAGGTAGGCATATCTTCTTACAAATAAAAAATTCAATTCAATTTAAAATACAATGTAAGCCTAAAGGTAAATTTTTGCTTTTCTGCTCATGTCAAGAATAGCAAAATTCCCCCAACAAAAAATTCTCCTTTGGACGCTCGAAAAAAAAGTTTCCTCCAATCAGCTACGAAATAGTAAACAAAATAATCATCATTAAACAAAATCGAGATCAACAAGATTTATAATACCTTATATAACATATAACTTTAAAAGGTGTAGGTCAACGTACTACAAATTGTACAAAATACGTGTTTCAGAATTCAAAAGCAAAAGAAACGTAAAAACTTGGCGACAATTTCGTAAAAATAAAAAGAAGACGTACCTAATAAACTGAAACGAAGTAATCCATATATTGTTGAAAGACAACTTCAAACTTTGTTTTATTGAGACAATTCACTTAAGTTTTATTTTATTTTTTTTTGTTCACCCAAAAAAAAGTAAAAATGTCAAGTATCAGGTAAAAAAAATAAAAGAAAAACACGAAATTGACAATAATAATCCGGGCACAAAAGAAATATTTAATAGGGCACTGGTGAGTTTAGATGTAGAGATGAAAATTTTTTTAGAAATTTTTTATTTCAAGGATTACGCACAGGACAATTAGTAGTTCGAGATGAAGACTAATTACTTATTTAAAAAACACGAGTTACCGGTTTTCAGTCATGATTCAACGAGACAAGCTAAAAGAGCATAAAATACACCAACTACCAACGTTGGCTACAGGATAACTGGGAACTCGCAGGATCTCATTCGATTCCCCTACCGAGCAAGTGTAGGAGAAGAATGTGATAGGAGAGAAGGGATATCATTTATTCTTCAGCATCTGATCGTTTCGACCGTGAACTCTTTTTCTATTAAAAACACGTTTTTTTAACAATAAAAAAATCAAAAATAGGGCTTTTTTGCGAAAATATTGATTTTCATTCCGATCATCAATTAAACTTTAAAGAACCACCGAGAATTTCTTATGGAAAATGGGTGAGCGAATTTGATGAAATTTTTGAACTTAATAGCTTGTGACTGATCAAAAATTATCATTAGCTTTAACCCTCTAAAACTTAAATATCGACCTCTAAAGGGCGTTAAAGGTCCAAACAGCCACTGTTCCATTATTCTCGCCTTTTAATATTTGAATTATTTTTATTGTTTAACAAATTCCACCTTTTAGGGATTACTCGTAATAAAATTTAATCAAAAATTAAAAGTTCAAAATGGCGGTTCTAATATGGACATATAGACTATGGACCTGTAACAGAAAAATTGGGGTGGTCGTATTCAGGCCAATGTTTTGGAAATAGGCTATTTGAGTGCCGGCGAACACGAAAATCTGGTTGGCTGCCCAAAGCACTGGCTTAAGGCCTCATGATCATTCAATGAAATTGTTAGAGAAGGAAATAGTAAGAAATATGACAGCATTCTGGATGCAACTTTGTCATGTTTTCAGTCTCATAAAAAGAATCGACAAAAAAATTTGGCTACTCTCTAGAATGGCTGTGAGAGCGTGGCAGCTGGACTGAAATTAACGTCTTTATGCTACACCTCAGAAAAAATTAGTCAGATTTTAACTTTGGCATGCCTCTCATGTCATGTAGTTTTCCAGCCCTTCTCAATTAGAAGTTTATTATTAACGGTCTTGAGGCCTTAAGCCAGTGCTTTGGACAGCCAACCAGATCTTCTTGTTCGGTGACACTCAAATAGCTTATTCCTAAAAGATGGACTAATGTGAACATGGTTAATTTGAAAGATATGGATCCTTATACACAAATATTAATATAAAGAGGCCTTTAAGATTTCCAATTACTACGTAGCAAAATTTTAAAAATACAGATTTAAAATGGTGGATCCAATATGGCGATCGTTAAATTGATAGGTGTAAAATGTTTTATACAAATATTGTATTTTAGTGAATGCTGATTATAAATCCCAAGTGCAAATGACAAATTAGAAATGGCAGATAAGATCTCATGAATGTCTACTTTTTTGCTGAAAAATTGGCATACTTTTTGGATCATTGGCTGAAAGTAGTAATCTCATAGAAAATATGGCTACTGTCAAACAGGGAGTTTATGCAGGGTCACATAAGTTGATGATTATGAGAAAAATCTGAAGATAAATTTATGCATTTAAACAGATTTGAAATTTTGAACTTAAGTGACATTTTTATCGAAAAACATGTTTTCTAGTACCGTGGGGAGGTGGCATAGAGCGTATCGTTCCATTCTGTTCGGTTCAACTCATTTAAGCAATAGTAATTCAATTGTTTGTACTTAAATCAGTAGCTATAGTTATCTTTATAAATAGGACCATTCACTAATGGTTCAGAGAACGTCAGCCGCTGAGATGCTAAGCTACTTATTGTGTTGTGATTGGTCAGAATCTCAGCCGCTGACGTTCTCTCTGAATTGGACCATTCACTACACCCTTTCCAGTTGTAATTCAGATTAGTCAATTGTGTTTTAGAAAATATCACTTGTAATTCAAAATAGTCAATTGATTTACAGAAAACATGAATTGTATTTGTATTGGACTATTTTCAATTACAAGTGATGTTTTCTGAAAAGCAATCGACTAATCTTTATCACTACTGATACACTCTGAATTACAATTGAAATAGGGGAAAGTGGATGAATATCGACCAGTGCCTAGAAAGGCGGTAGAAGCCGCACAAGCATATGAACGAGGAATTAGAAAAGCGGCATCGACATCTATGTACCAAGTCCCGTAAGAGTACGGTACAAGACCGTCTAAGGCACTCTAAGGGGATAGTTTTAATGTTTCTTAATGTTTTATATATTTTTTAAATGTGTTTTCTAATATAAATAATAATTATATGAATTAATACTTATGGTAAAAATAATTTAACTTGAGTTAAGTTCGCGCAGGATTGGCCACGCCCCTTTAATAATTTAAATACGTTAACTACTGCGTTGGTGGAGATACTCGTAAATACCAATTTAGGTATCTGCGGATTGTCACCGCTCGTCTACTTAAAATATTATTACAGTAGGTCGATATTCTTCTACCTGATGGTCGATTTTACCCCTCAAAAACTTGCTTGACTTTACCATTTATTTTTGGAGGAACGTGTTAATATGTTCAATTTTTACAATGATTTTAAGAAGCATTGAAGTATACTGGACATATAAAAAAATTTCAGATTTATTGAATCAAATTTAGAGATTCTATACAAAAAATTAGGTGGCCGATATTCACCCACCTTCCCTTACTCTGAATAACAACTGGAAAAGGTGTAGTGATTTTAGATGTTAAAAAATTAATAGCTGATCAAGTTTGAAGAGGCGACATTGGACCATGACTAACTCTACTATCAGACCACTGGACTCTGACGTTAACGAGGTTTTGGCCCAAAAGAAGAGGCCGACATAAATTTTCAGCCGAGAATAATCTCAACTTAAAAGAGCAATTGCTCTCTTAAGTTGTTATAATTACACATTATTTGCTTGTTTCAGATCCTACTGATTAAGGAAATATAATGCAGAATTCAAGGATTCAGATACACAAGGCGGCGTTTTGGACCATTAATGTACTCTGTTAACGATTTTTAGACCAGCTGAGCATTTTATTCTAGAAACATATTTTTGAAATTGCTGCGCGCTATTTTAAAGGTTTTCACAGACTATGCGGTCCAGGTCGTGATCGCGATAGCGGCCGCGGAGGCGGTAAGATAATACTACAGCAGTCCAAAGGAAAGATGAGTACACCACGTGATGACGTGCTTAGACTTCCGTTGCTTAGAAACGAACGTAGACATTGTCGTCGTATAGTTATTACATTACTGAAATAAGAAGCCACGCCTCGTGCAGATTTGGTCACGTGGTGTACTCATCTATCGTTGGGACTACTCTACAGTCTTATATTTGCGTGTTCAGATAAGAACGATCTGGCGTTTAATATAGCTACAGCTAGATCTCTTGATCGCGGCTGTGGCCGCTATAGTTGAGTCCAAATAAAGTGGCGCGTGATTCATCTCTTTACAATATTCATAGTAAACGTATTTCTAATTTTAATGCAGAACTAGTTGAATATTTCTACGTGTGGTAGACCTGCGGAGCTTCAGTGCGAATTTTTACTGACAAATTTTTCTAAACTGCGCTAACAATCACGTTTTCTTAGCTTATGTAGCGATGCGCCACTTTATTTGGACTCAGCTATACCGCGCTTGGTCGCGTGATCGCATTGGTCTATGTGAGCCTTAATCTATAGAGATAAAAATGGTGAAAATTGAAAGAAAATCTATTACTGCGCCTATACCTACATTTCAGAATTCCGTAAATTTAATTATCTAATTAAACTGAGAAAATTCGACAATTTAGACATAATCTCTCTTACCGTGGAAAACAATTTAAAATCGTATAGTAAATCACTAACGTGCGATAATAGTATATTATCCAACAAGCGGGTAATGAAGCTCATTACTCACAAGAATGAATTTGCGACACGCGCCGTATGGCGAGTGTCGCAATCATTAGAGTGAGTAATGAGCATTACCCGCGAGTAGGATACTATACTTTATCCACGACTGCAAATATTATAAACCAAATATACATTGAATACGCGAGTATTTTTTGAAAAAAAAATTTTTTTTATTTTAAAAAATTAATTATTTATGGAAATGTATTCAAAATTAAATGTAGAATTCAAAAATGTAAAAATATATATGGTATTGTATTTAAAAATCTAAAGTTTACCTCATTTCCGGCGAAATCGGAAGTGGAAGAATTTTCAAAAGTAGTTAAAAAAATTGCAATTTATATGACTATAACTCACAGCAAATTTCATTTTGATACGTTGACAAATAACGGAGCTATAAAAGTTTTCCAATCGTGTCGCCCGGTAAACCATTGAGTAATGTAATAGTCATTGAGTAATATGTATATTATTCAATGATTTGCAACTAGTGAGTAATGACACACATTACTGGTCAAAAATCATAGAGTAATGCACGTATTATTGGACGATCGTGGATAAAATCTAGATATCTAGAACGTCAAACATTGAGTAGGTATTCGGATAAAACAGCGATCGCTATGCACCTTGCGGTTAACTCTGAAATTAAACAAGACGGGCTCGGTTGTTGACGTATATTTGAACTTTTTTTTTTCTTTTAGGTTACTAAGAGGAAACTAAAAGACTATTTTTTAAGTTTTCCAAAATTAAAACTTCCCATTTTGTACAGTTTTCTTTAATTAGTAGGTACCTATTAGTTTAACATCTCAATTAAGTAATTGATGAAAGAAATGTTAATTTCTAATTTCGTCGCGTTTATTTGAATGTTTATATTATAATAAACTTAGCCCACTAAATAGGTAACTAAAAAAGAGAAAGAAACAAAATGAAAACCATTAATTAAGCTGTTAACAGCACAAATCAGGAGATTATTGCGTGTAGATTGACAACATCCGTTTTATAAACGATCGAATACGAAAAAAAATGTTTTCTTTACAAATTAATTAGACCGAATGTTAATTTTTGATCAAATAGTTTAAATTTGTAAAAGAGAACCCTTATTTTTTTATATGAATTATTAAGCTCTTCCAGTTCGACACGTTTGAGGATATCGTTCGACATTTTACAAATTAATTAAAAAAGTCTCTTGTTTGAACAACTTGATTACTTACCTAATTTAGGGAAAAAAGGATTTTCCTTTAGTACATAAACGCGCTATCATCACATTTTTATAACATCCTCTTCTGATATTCATAAACATGCACTTTCAGTTCGACTTTTCACTCGATAATACCTACATAAAAACTGAAAAAGCGACTCATCGAAGCACGTTTTTACAATAAAACTTATAAATTGTTACAATTACATTAGAACTCAAATTAGATCCGATTGCTTTTGCTCACTTTAAGTATAGAAATAAAATTTTAAATTTTTAAACTGAGCGATCAAAATAAAAAATAATGTTTTATTATACAACATTGTAGTGTAGTGTGTGCGTATTTAAATTTCATTTTCTCTCTCCACGTACTCAAAAGTTAATATTTTGCAACATAAAGTTAAGTAAGAGCCCTTAGGATCCCATACAGTTTCATCAAACAACTCCTTACCGGTCCGTCTACTTAAAGGGCAAAAAAGCTCAATTTAAAAAAGTTTCAATTAGGGGTGAGGGCGATACAAAAATTTTCGTATCTGATATCGAAATAGAAAAGATCTGGTAGTACAACGAAAGTTTTAAATCTAGAAGAAAGATATTTATTTGGAGCATTTATTTTAATTTATTTGGATCTGCAGGAAGAGCAGAAAATTGCCAGGCCTAGAAAGCCCGGTTTACACGTGCTATGAATAATTTAACTCTAAACATTAAAAAGAAAGCAAGCAATTCATAAATAATATTTTGCATGGCTGCAGTTATCATTTTCAAATAAACGTTGCAATTCAACGAGCTAAAGAATGTTTGCTTAAACTCTATCTACGTATGTGCGAAGTGCAAATGAATTTAATTGTGTGTAAAATAAATAGAAAAATATAGTATCTGAGTAATAAGTAAAATAGTCCTAAATATTCTTTAACTGGCGATTTTTACTGAGTTAAAATCCAATATCTTAACAATAAAATTGCAAATGCTCGGAGAGAACAACCCAAAAGAAAGATAATAAAAGTTCTTTTTAATGGCATAATATTTTTTCTAAAAAGTAATTGTAATCTGATCGATATCAACTTTTTTTTGCAAAAAATTTACATTTAAAATATGAGAGAAGAAGTAATAAAAAGATTGTAAAAACTAAAAAAATAACTTAATAAATTTAAAAACACTTGAATAAAATTGGGGAAATAATTTAAATTTAATATTACAGAAATGGCAGCTGTCGCCTCGACTTGTATTAGATTACGCTTTACTTTCTATTTTATTAGTTTTTCCTATTAAATTTTTTCAGTTTAGTTTATAGTAAGAGTTTTGGATTTTTTTTAATAATATGTTCACATATTAAAAACAACTTTAGAATAAATTGCAAAAGAACAGCTAACAGCTATGTGAGTTACAGGATACTTATAGCGAAAATTCCAAAACATAGAGAAATTCCAAGAAATAAATGAGGCAATTAATAGGTTACATAACAACTATGGATATAGTGAGTAAAATTAAAACCCCTCCCGTCTCCAACGTCTTATAAAAATACACAATTCCATCGTTATTTTGTATTGTAAGGGTTAAAAACACAGCCCGAATCATTTATTAGATATTGTGGTTGCCTGTGAAAGATAATTGCAGCTTTAAACCAGTAATCTTATAAACATTCTCTAGCATATAGATGATAATCAAAACACGCAGTATAACTGAAAGAACACAGAGACGTATGGGCAGGCAAACAGACTACACAGACAGCATTTGACAGAAGGGTACACACTGTTGCCTGATGAATCATAATTTGGCAGATAAGTAGAATTGCCGATAGCTAGACTGACTAGATGACAGTTACAACTACAACATCATTGCTGATAGGTAGATCGTTAAGCAGACGCTCAAACCAACAGACAAAATGACAGACAGACAGACATATGAAATAGACAAAAAGTAACTTGAAGGTCCGGTGTTTTTTGTGAAATGCTGACAGTTATAGGCTATTGGACAGTCTAATAATTAGACCGATAGGCTGAGGCCTGTTTGCACCACTTCCCCTTAAATTTTACTTGTAGTTATGGCTTAGCTTAAGAAGGTGGGTTTTAACAAATGGGAGAGAAAGTTGAAATTTAGACATTCTGCTCGTAACCGTTAGCTTTAATATCAGGTTAATATTACTAATAGTCATAATTTCTGATATAGTAAGATTCACAGAAGGTAAAGGAATGTCTAAATATCAACTATCCCGCCCATTCGTTAGAACTCGGCCTCTTAATATTTATGTGCTCATTATATCCTTATCCATGTAAATAGAAAAACTGTTAAACACAAATTTAGGTTATAGTTCAAGTTAAGAGAGAAAGTGGTGCAAACCGTCTACAGATATGCAAGGAAAATAGTATATCGACCATCATGAGACAGAAATATTGTTTAAACGTGTACTATTTTAAGCATTTCCATGAAACTTTTAAAAATGTTTATTTTGCAAAATTATGACATCCTGTATATTTACTTTATATTACTTTGTTGCTTTTAAATGTGCTATAAAATATAAAAGCAATTAGAACTTTTTGATTAAGTAATATCTAACAAAAACAGTTTTCATGGTTTTGCACTTTGTAAAATTTATTAACAAACTTGAAAAAAAAACAAACGAAAGATATTTTTGTAAACTTTAAAAGCAGCTTTCAGACGAGATTAATTATTTAAATTATATGGAATAATTAAAATTATAAGGTAACTATAGCATAATTTTTAAATAAAATTAAAAAAAGTCCACAATTTTCATTTTTATTCCAAAAAATAAAACCAAAAGTTTTCCCTACACCACATTTCCCTTTTCGAATTATTATCCAATTTAGTTTATATAAAATTAGAAATGCCCTTTGATCTTTTTAACACTCATTAGCATTACTATTAGTAAAATGTGCGTTTAAAAGGGTTTTTACCGCAAGCTTAAAAGTTAAAGTCGGTTTCACAAAAGTGTTTGATTTTGTTTGTTGCCGTTACACGACGCCTCTCTTGTATTTATGAAGAAATTAACGACCCTATTTTATACCTTTCTTTACACCCAATTCTGTTTTAGTCATTAAAATAAAAATAAATAAATACCCACTTTATACCAAAAATATCAAACGAAAAACATACATTCAAAATAATTTTGGGCGTTCATCTAAAATATTTTGGTTATCCTTTGAACAATAGGGGTGTTAAAAGTCTGAAAATTTTCTATATGATCAAAGAAATTTGAAAGTAAAAGCTAAAGCATTATTTAACGTCCTTCACGATGATGATATTGGCATCGTTGTCAAGTTTCTAATTTTTCTGATATAATCAAGAGCTTTAAGGATTAGGGGTCGATTTTACAATCATAGCTTAAGCTGGTCTGAGTTAAACCGGGTATGAATCCACATGAGCGCATGCGCTGTAAATATATCGTAACTTAAACGAGTTACGACGCATGCATGCGCATTGCGCATGTGAGTTCATAACCGGTGTAACTGAGACTTGCTTAAGCCATGATTGTAAAATCGACTCTTATGGCCATTTGTACCGTTTACAGATTAATGAACAGATAGTTTATCTGACGGATAAGTTGTAAAAATATATTTTATTTGCCACATAAAGTAAAATCGGTGCAAAAGACCATAAGCAGCCTTTGTAGAAAATTTATCCGTCAGTTATTTGATTTATCCTACAGTTAGGTGGAGGTGTATCTGTAAGCGATGCAAACGAACATTAGGGTCATAAATCAAGTGAGGAAAATAAACGACTTGACAGCGTTGGCAAGAAAGGGCTCGCCAACTGCACCTATGACCCAGACTCCATTCTAATTTCTTCGATAAGCACCCTCGATACTTGAGACCCTCAAATTTTGGTAGGGGTTGCTGATGATAGATAATGATTCCAGTGTACGCAGTTCCTTATTAAAACGTAGCCAAACGCTCCCAACGCGTTTGGGAGGATGTAAAAATTAATTGACGTTTGTAAGGCCATCACAGTCAGTGTTGATGATAATGAAACTGTCACCTTAACGCTAGATGGTCAGTAGGTTCTCATAAGTACATTATCAATCTGCCAAATTTTATTTTCTTGCACAAAATGAAAAAAGCAAAAAACAAGCACGCCAAACCTACGTTTTAAAAACTAAAACTAAAAGAAAAGCGTAGAAAATTCGGTTTTTGAACAACTAAAACGCTTCTAGAGTCACTCAAAAGTCAAAAACAGCAGTTATTATATTAAAATTTTATACAATTCGAGTCTACTTTTAATTAAAGTAAAATATCCCGACTGCGCCATTTTTACCAATTGCGAAACGGTAATAGGTATGCAATAAAATCGTCTTTTAACAATAGTTATTACGAAACTTTGTAATGTGATTGTTGATACGTAATTAAATTATAATTAATTAAATCATTTCATAACATCACGCAAATTTCGGTTAATCAATCTTAAATACATGCCATTTTCCTATTATCCGTATAAATTGAAAACATAAGTCATAACACGATGTTAAATTTGTGTTTGATATGTAATATCAAAGAGATATAGAGTTTAGCTTTGTAATTAATTAACGACCGTAAGTAAATATAGTAAATAATTTTGTCAAATTTAATTACCTAATGTGGATTAGGAAATAAAACTATTTGCTAATAGTAGATAAATGTTCAAAGCAAAAATTTTTTAAAGGTTTTTCTTGCGTGATAAAATTCGGCACCGATGAACCTAAAACCAACGTAGTCCTTTGAAGCGGTTTTAGAAAGTGAAGGGTCACAAGAGCTATGCTTTTTGGTCTTTCCATTTTCAACTCTTTCGGTTGGTTTTACACAAATTTTCAAACATTCATTCCATACCAATCAATTATTATTAGATAAAGTTTTTTTTTAAATACATAAAAGGAGGCTTTTTTGTTTGGTTTATTAATTTTTGCACTTGTAAAATATTGGCATGTGCTTCTGATATATTGCGTTAGTATAATTTAATTAAAAGCGGTTGTTTTATTTTGTTAATGGCTTAATTTTAAAGGTGGGTTCTATCCCTGTTTTATTATATTTTGGACCACTTAATAGCGTTACAAGGGTTTTATTGCATTATCGTGCTTAATTATTGCAAAATTTTCAAAATAAGTGGTTTAAATTTTATATCAATTTATATTATAACTTACAAGCATCAGCTTTTTAAATTCAATATTTATTGCCTATTAAAAATATACCCGAATATTCGTTAAAACGTTGAAATAATTTTACAAAAAAAAATGAAAGGCATATTTCACCTTGACATTTGAATTATTGCTATTTTAATGATGATTTACATTGATTTTTAATTAAGTCACTACTGAAATTAGGTGAGGGATACATAATGTATTTAAATGTACTGAGAAGAGTTCATCAAAATTTTAGTTACTTTTACGTAACTTACAGCAAGTACTGTAAAGCTCTTGATTAATTTAATTTATTCCGATTTGTTCGTTGTCTGATAACTACAGTGCCACCTTTTACTCTCAATTTATAGCCCACTTTTTATTCAAACATACTTTTTGTATCGTGTAGAAGCTTTTAATAATAAAAAGTGTAACTTAATATTTAAAAAATTTTTCGCAATTGAAAAAAGAACGAGAGAAATTGTTAAAAAATTTTGTGAAAAAATATTAAATAATTTCGGAAAGCTTGAAAAATTGTTGAAGTTTATTAAGTGGATATACGCGGTAATCAAAAAAGTTCTTAATTAAACCTGACCCAATTAAAGAAAAAAAAATGGTAGTAATTTAACACGAAAATGTATGAATGTAATATGTTAAGCATTATATTTCAAAAATAATGAACATAAAATGAGTGTATGCAAAATGCATGCTTGGTTTCCATTTTCTGGTTCTTTGTTTGCCTTCTGCTGCAGCTAAAGTATTTATAGCGCGTTTTCCAATTATTGGGGTAGATGTTTTGTAATGCGAGCATCTAAAGAAATTCAGAGAGAACAATATAAGAGACCGATTCCCAGTTGCGTTTAGTTCCCTAAAGAGAATTCTTTTGGTATTAGATCCTAGGCATAAAATAAAGCCCATGAATATTATTCTCATTTTAAGAGATTATCAAGTGCTATCATCTATCTCTTCTTATATTATTATTTAATTAGGACAGGAAAAAGATGGACTATAAAATTCGCATACAAAAAAGGGAAAAGCTTTAAAAGTAAATTTTTTATCATTATTTTTTGTTTTATGTTCAAACTTACTTTCTATTGTGGATTTTCTAAATGTTGTTTTTAATACATTTTTTATTTCTACTGGTTTTAGGTATCACTTTTAATAAATAATTTTTAAAACACTTACATACAGGAGTTTCAAAAAAAAAATTATTACAGAGTTTTTAATAGAATTGGTTTAGCGTAGAAAATTTTGAAATTGACAGTGGGATTTCTGAACAATTTTGGCAAATTTTGAAACCCTACACGCAATATTTTAATTTTACTAATTTAAAATGCTCCTGATGAACAGCTAATCGTTAAAAATCCTAAATGGAAATTTATTTTTATCTTCGATGATAGGCATTTTTTATGATCTTCTAAGAGAGAATTATTTTCGGATTTCAAAAAGAGGCCTTCAGCAAAGAGTTAATTAAAAAAAATTAGGTCTATAGAGTAAATGGCATGAATACCAAAGTGCAAGGCTATAGGGCTCTTTTGCGTCTTACTTATCTGCATTATTACCACGAGTTTTACTAGCGCCATAAAATTTTCATGAAAATTTTTTACCTGAAAATTTGCATCAAAATTAAAATAAGTTAAATATAGTCGTGAAAAACAATAACAAACTAATGAATTGCAGAATATAATTAATTTTTAGCGTAGTTAGTTTACTTTTACGACATTACCATTTGAATAATTATTAAATTTAATAACTGTAATAAGAAAATAATTGTCGTTTCAGTATATAAACTACTAAAGACAAGTTTTAATGTTAAACTCGTTTAATATTTGTTGAACGCACTCAATTTTATTGCAAAGATAAAATTTTCTCTACTCACAAAAGTTTTCGAAATCAACAAATCTCTTTTTATCTACTTTATGCGATTTAGTATATAAAGAACAAAAAACCATATACTATATTAATTAGGCCATAAGAAATGGATTTTCCAAAAAAAAATAGAAAAATTACGTCCTTGTTAGGTTATAATATAATGATGTCCTATTTCTTGGTTTTTTCATTATAACTTTGTCTGAATTGTTATTTTGAAAATTTAAAAAGGGCGTTCTAGAGACAAAATGTAAGGCTTAAGGGCAACAATCTCCACGTTAACGTGGTTCACCAAGTTATTATTTATTTATTTATTATATAGCCACCAGCTGTGAAGCCAATAAAATGGGCTACATTATAAATCATAGTTCACACAGGCAGGTAAGAGTGCCCAAGTAGCACAAACTACTCTATTTAGCTGCGGCAGCTAAAAATAGGCTGACGCAGTGCTGTGTCAACTTTATTTATCCGCTTTATAGCTATGGCAACTATTTTGCTGCTTTTTTGGCTTTAACAGCGCTGACGCAGCTTTAAACGGCAGCTCTTTAGCTGACGCTGAAATACGGCTAATTTAGTCGCTGCGATAGCACTGCGTCCGCTACAATAGTAGCAAGAAAATAGTAATGGTGACGTCATAGCTACCGAGGCACCTAAATTAATACCGGCAGTAATATAGCAATAAAACAGTGCTGTTTCTTGTTTAGAAAACACAGAAAAATTTATAAGCAGGTTAAATAACAAATTATTACTAATAATTATAACAAATAACTAATTATTAATTAGCCAAAATCACAAGCTACGGCAGCCAAAATTCACCCTCTAAATTGGTGTATCAGCAGCTGATCAGAAGCTGAATGCTAGCTGCCGTTGAAGCTGCCGCTATAAAGCTGACAACTTAGCTGCTACAGCACTGTCACAGCTGATTATCAGCAAAAAATGTTAAGTGGGTGGGCAGTTAGGAAAAAATTATTTATGCCCCAAAAAAATGTTTTTCGCCAAAATAAGCGAAAATGATAAGAAATATTCTAATTTTTAAGATCTTTACAAAAGTTACTCGACTTTTGTAAAATAAACAAAAATAAAACCTCAATTTTGAGGGCCTACCTTCAATTAATGCCCTCTTGTGCTGCTCGTCATCTGCAATCTCATTCGAGTCAAGATTTCCCCTTGTTTTCCTTCTGCAACAAAAGTAAATAAAAGTAATTAATTAAAAACGATATTACTACTAAATTTAATTTTACCAGGTCCTATTAATAAACATTTTAAGAGACCTTCTTCATAACGTATTTCTTAATATTTTTTAAACTCCTCAAATTATTTTAAAAATGCAAAAAAGGCCTGGTATAGCCATATCAGAGCATCAAGTACGCTTTTCGTCAGACTTTTTTACTCGGGTTAAGTTTTTATTTACAAAAAAAATTTACAAAAAACACTCGAGCTACGTTCTTACAATATTATCATCCCTTAATTTGTGAATTTTTCCGTGGCAACACATTTTGATGAAAAACTCAAATTTTTCTAAGAAAAATCAATTAATGAATAAATTTGAAGTAAAACGAAGGGGGTAACTTTTAACTTATTGCACGTAACTTTGAAAGACTCGAAATCAATATTAAAGTACCTTCCAACAAGTGAAACGTCGTGCTTTTACCATCGATACACAAATGGAAAAGTGTTGTACGATTTATTTATACCAATCAATTTGTTGAGTGCACCAAATCAAATATTGAGAAGAAACTTCAGACGATTCCGAATTTAACTACAAATTAACTGTTATTTCTATTTTTATTATTCAGTTCGAGTATTTTTGTATTATACTCTCGAGAAAGGTGTTTTGATTTTAAGTATATTTATACTGAAAATCAATTTGTTAAAGTGGTTTATAAATTATTGATGGTTAATAAAAAAACGAATCGACGAATGACGTTTTCTAAGTAAGTTCGAAAGTACTAGGATTGGGACGTAATCACTGTAAGGGTGCGTTTACGCTATGTCGACAGAGAAATTTCTGAAAACTGAGTTTGACTTCATCGAATGATTATACCTAGTGTAAACACACCATAAGCCATTTAAGTAAGTCACAGTTTATATGTATATTTTGTATGTTCATAAATAAGAAAACTTTAAGAGCGGCGATTTCCTATGCCACCCGGTACATGGCATAGATAAACGAAATTACTATTTTGAACAACATTTTCAATTGCGAACATTCAAAAAGACGCCCTTAACACACAACAACCAAAATTTAAAATTCGACTCTTTTGATCGATGGCCTATGGAAAAAAGCAATTTGTTCCCTTTATTTCATAAAAAATTATTGTAAACTTAAACACTCTGTTTGCTATTTCATAATATATTTGACATAAAATACTACGAAGGTAGATAAACCTCTTGAAGGCCTCAAAGGAATACCTAACTAGTAATTAAATTCCTACATATCCTTGTGTCCCGTTAACATTTATTCATCCCCATTTTGTCAAACTAAATCGATTCGTATTTTGTGTAATTTAATTTTATAAGTACACGATTAAACTCATTATCGCCATACAAAATAATTGTATTATTTGCTACGTATAAATTTAATTAAATTTTTTTTAATTCATAACCGATAAAGTCCTTGTTTTGGTCACCGTAAAATTCGCTATTATTACTACATGTTTTACTCGTTGTTATAATTTAAGCACTCACTTAGTTTGTAATTTATTTATTAATTAATTACAAAATGTACAAAGGTTTTAGTTAAATAAGTAAGTAATTACTACTTTAAAGTTGAAATTAGGTTTAATGCACTTACGTTTATGCAGAGTAGCTTTAAAATATACTATCGTTGTTAGCTCAAGAAAAATTATTAGTGGAACGAAATAGTATATTACGATATTAAATCTGTAAGTGTCATATAATAAACCAAGAAAAAGTTAGAGAAACGAGACCAGCCAGGGTCGAGTTTTTCTAATTTCGTAGTTTGTTACAATAAGGCACTTAACGATTGATTGTCGTATACTATTTTTTGCGCTATCGTATTTACTTTAATTTATTAATTCAAAAATTATATAATCAAAATAAACGTCAAATTTTTTAACAACTGTCAAGTTTAATGTAAATATTGAGATTCATAACGCGTTCAAGTGCCGTTATAACCGACTCGCTTTTTATTGTTTCCATAACAACTAAAGCCGATTCGGTAAGTTCCAAAGCTAGTAAGTACGGGGAAACGGTCCGATAGCGTAATAAAAATTATTAATAATTTTCATTGTCAAACATCAAAGACAGCAATGTGAAACAGTAGAAAAAAACAGTTAGGGCACCAAATACTGAAATTGAGTCATGTTACAAACATATTGAGTCACTAGCAAAGCTATCATATTTCCACTAGTGATATAACTGTCATAAGAGTCACGTTTTTAGATCAAAAGTCAAAAATAAGGGTAGTTAATGTATTTAAAGTGAAAGGGGACCCTTATGTTCGAATTGTTAGGGTGCATCTAATTTGAACAAATCAAAATACCTTTAAATGAAAAAAGAAAAACCTCACTGTAATTTTTTTACAAGTTCACTCTGATCGATATTTTAATTATAAAAAAATTAAATATTTCTGAGATGTGTATTACGATAATTTATAGCAAGGTAATTGGCACATAATCTTTTTGCAATATCTCGTTATTAGTGCTATTATACGGATGTAAATAGGTACATAAGTTGTACGTAACTGCATTTTGTATCCTTTTTGTAATTCGCATTTAATAAAAATGATCTTTACACATAAATCAACTATTGATCTCTAATAACATTTCATAACAAAAATAAACAGTGATTAATAAAAAGGTGGAGCAGATAAAAAAATTGAAAACTGATTTCTTGACTTCTAGACATTGAATTAGTAATTAAGTGGAATTACAAAGCTAAAGTTATTATCCTGTAAAATAGGCGTCTATAGAGTAGTTCTTTATACCTTATTTAGACTCCTGATCGAAAGGAGTCGAGTTCGATTCCCTAATTAGCCAGAGATTTTTCAATTGTCGAAAATGCTAATTCCATTGTCTAATTAGGAATGGCCGCCCATCATTTACTATTGAAATAGCATTATTAACAGTAGGTGCATAAAATTATTAGAAATTAATCTGCATCGTCTTCGTAAAGTAGCAATACGAGTTTTAGAAAAAAAAAGATGAAGTGCATCTCAATTCTTTATGTGTCATTTTTATCATTCTAGATCGCCTGAGTATCCATTTCCATTAGTAGATCCTAGTAGAGTTTCCTCGTCAAGAAATTAGTTGCACTCTGAGCGACCCACCAGGCCTAGTTCGACCCTGATTTTATTTAATATTACAGATGAAAATAATTGCTTTACAACAAAATAAAAAAGTTTGGTTACTTGATTAAATTTGCCTTTAAGAAGATTTAATTTTCTCAACTAAAATAAAATAAGATCACAATCTGCAACAAGTAGAGCAGTATTAAATTATCCGGATTAACAGGAAGTGGATTCGCTAAAAAGACTTGAAAAATTGAAATTATTATAAAATTGATAGATTTTTATGAACAAATTGAGAAAAACTATAAATTTAGAAGTAATAATTAAAAAAAATTTATAGTCCTGTCCACAAATGCTCAAAAAAGAGGTGTAGTGGACATGGAAAAGGATGGATTTTTTTTCTTCAGGAATGTATTCGGACTAGTTAGGACATAAAAATCCTAATAATCACCGATCCTAGCTATATGACTAAGAGAGAAAAAAAGGGGGTGGAAAGGTCCCGTTTTTTGAGTTCTCGCTTATATCTCGAAGGCGCACCATCCTAGGAAAAAATATTCTTAGCAAAACGAAAGTTCATCAACTTTTCTACAAGATTGTATCTATTTATTTTCTCTCTATTACTTATAGTTTTCGAGATACAGCCGCAAAAATCGTTAATGCATGAAAACCAAATTACGTCACGATAAAATAGTAAAAAAAAATTAATGCTTTACAACAGCTTTTCTGAAGACTTTTACTGTAAAACGAAGGGCTAGAGGCAAAGGTTTGACTAAAAGTGTAAAGTAAAAGTTTTTTTCTCAAACATTATCAATTTTTGTGGGCAGATATCTCGAAAACCATAAAGAAAAGGAAAAAAATGAATAAAGAAAAACTTGAAGAAAATTTAATAGGCTTTTATTTTGCTAAGAATATTCTTTTCCTGATGACCCACCGTTTTTGAGATATAAGCAGAAACCCCAAAAAAGAGACGTTTCCACCTCATCTTTCTTAGGCTAGCTAGAACTATAGCTAGAACCACGGACTTTTAGTATTTTAGCTAACTACTCCAAAGCTAGGGTTTGCAATCCCGGGATTCCGAATCCCGGGATCACGAGACCCCGCCCGATTATTCAATCTCGAAATCCCGGGATTAGGAATTTAAAAATCCTGAGATTTTGAGATTATTTTTTCTTAACTTTTTTTAAATTAATAAGAAATAAATCTTCTACTAAATATATTTATAATAATTTAGGTATCTTAAAATCACTAAGGGTTCAATTGCCAAATACATGTCATTTTTTTGGACCTAGTTTTTTAAATTATTCTACTTTAAAATTGGAGATAAATTTTACAGTTTCACAATTCATAAGTTCATTGTTTTTTTCTAAATACAGTAGAACCCCGTTATAAAGTACCCCTTTATAACGTTTTTCTGGATATAACGGACTAAATCTTTGGTCCCATTTTAATATTTTGTTTATTTATTTGGTTTTTATTACGAACTTCCGGTTATAACGTACCAAATTTTTCGGCCCCTGATGGTACGTTATAACGGGATTCTACTGTATTTGTTAAAGGGTATGTTTTTATATTTAAATAATTTTTTGGGGCTAAATCTAATTAAAATTTATAAATCCCGGGATTTCGGGATCGAAAAAAAGTCTCGAAATTCCAGGATTGAAAAAACTCAACGGGATTGCAATCCCACTCCAAACACATTTCTGAAGAAAAAAATTCCACCCTCTTCTATGTCCTCTATAATTCCTTCGTTGACTAGACTATTAGGAAAATAATTGAGATGAAGAATGAAATATAAAATTTTTTTGTACCCTGGCGACCATGAAATGATAAAATGTACCAGAAAATCGCGAACTTGTCATTTCGAATAACGTCTTTTTAAAAGACAAGAAACAAAATAAAATAAGATTTTGTTTTTTTTTTCAAAAGAAGATGTTAACTTTAATTTTCTCCTAGCATATACGAAGAGCCTTAGATTTCAACGAAATCAAAAGAAAATTTCCAATTGAACAAAGTAATTGTTTAGTTTTTGAAATAGTTTGTATTTATTGTATTGAAGAATATCGAGTATAAAGTTATAAGAATCATAAAACCTTTATATTTTATCGATGAATCATAAACTTTCTCTCTCTCTCATTTACGGTTCATCAAATACAGAGACAGACGGAAGGGCCAATCAGATATCAAAATATTACCCTCTAGAACGAATTACATTTTTACTGTTTCTATCAAAATATTTCTGTTTACAAAAGCCCAAGCGAGCCCACCCTAAAAATATCAAATGATAGATACGAAACCCTCTTAAAATAGACGTTGACGTATAATATTTTTATTTTTTTAATGAATATTTTTTAATTCCGTCCACAGGTAACGTTTCCCAACGACCACGTATTTTTTTCACATTAAAAAAAACTGTTCATTTATAATCAAATACAAATATTTTAAATTCGATAGGGCGAAATTATGGAAAAAAGCAAGCTTTTCATTTTATAATGGATTGCATCCCCGGCTTGTACAAAAGTTTACTTTGCGATAAATTAAAAAAATATTAGCTTTACTTAATATTAAAATTTTGAAACTTTCTATCATTTCCTTTTTATATCGAATGCCTTTTTGTGAGCTGGAAGCTGCTGTGACGCAACTACTGCATAAAACATGTACGTTTTTTATTCAAAAATATTATTTAGCTAAAGGGTGGAATTATAAGAGCGTGACGCACTTGCTACAATTGTAATTAGATGAGTTTTCTTTGACATGGAAAGCTAAAATAATATCACAATTAATTGAAAGAAACAATTCTTCCAGTTTTCCCTTTGTTTCTAAGAATGTTTTTCTTGTACAGTTATTTTTAATGTTACACCTGTTTTACTTCTGAATCAGTCAGAATAATGCGTCAGTCTGACGCAAAGTTTATATATCTTGATATTCTTGATATTAATAACTAACTCAAAAGATTATCATTTTCTAACATCCCCTTTAGACATTAGACGTCCTATAGGTTTACACAATACTTAAGCCGTTTTTCTATGTATTTCGCCAATGTTTATGAATACTATTACTCTAGACGTACAAAAAAGCATTTAGAAATTCAATTTCTTTTGGATCATATATTTATTTAAGTCAACCCTCTTCTTCCTAGTTACGCTCCCGAAAGAAAATATACATTTTAGCAATAGTAGGTATAAAAGCACGGCTCGTTCATAAATACCGATAAGAATAAAATGAAACACGTAGAAATGAAGAAAAGACAAGGATAATTAGTAAAAGGTGATAAAAAGGAAACAGTTGCGGAATAAGCCATGAGGGAGTAACAACCGTAAAATAAACACATTTGTGACGAAAAGCTCACATAGTCAGCTATGAAATTTTTACTATTTTCCAAGCATCGCTAAATTCATACTACCAACTTAATAAAAAATTTTCTTTTCAACATTTCCTTTTAATTGAACAAGTGTTTACTTAAATTACGACGATACGACTTGGTTTTTTCTCGTCAAATATCAAACCGACACATCATTGAAGTACGGATCTTTGTTTCTCGAGAATTCAATTTCACATAACCGGAATCTGTAGAAGAGAGGAGCTCGTTTTGTTTCATCACAACGAAAGACATTCTTGTCTCTGATTTGTAGACTTCTTCGGTTTTCTTTCACCTTTTAAAGGATAAAATGACGACCCCTTTTCCCCGTTGCTTCCTTTTATGCAGAAAAAAAAGAAAGAAAAATGTAATTATGGAGGAAGTTGAAGGAATGAAGTTTTTAGTAGTTGTACAAACAAACATAAGTAAGCTTATTTTGAAAGGGTGAGGATTTAAATTTAGAAATCAATGATTTTGTTACTCAACGTAACAAGTCGTCACAATTTTATAGACGACGCCTGCATCAAATAGAATAGAACTAACATCCTGATTTAATTGTCTATAAAAGTGTAAAAAGAATGTTTTATTTATAAATCAAATAAAAGGCAACGAGAAGATATTTTTTCAAAAACATCCCTTAGTGCCTATACGAGTAAATTATATTTTTGAGTTTAACCCTCATTTTGCATCATGGTTGAGTTGTATACGATATAACTTTTACCTTATCAAGGCTAAGCTTAAGTTTCAATTTATTCTACGATCCCTACACTAAACATCTTTCCACCCTTAAACTAAACGCGTACTTATTGTTTTTGCTTTTACCCCCTGATTTAATCTTATATTATATATACCCTATGAAACCTGATTTTATTTCAAAAGTACTTAAGTTTATTGAACTTTACCTTTTTATACTTGAGCGATCAAAAGTTTTAACTTTCTATTAAAAAATGTTTTGAATTTTTTCTGTTTCAGGTTCTTTTTGAACTGTTGTTTGAAGGGTGTGTTATGTTTTATGTATGTATAGTGTTATAACGAATCAAATTTTTTTTATTAAAAAACGTAATTTTTGTTTTATAATGGAAATTTGAAGCTTTCGTCAAATAATTATCCGAGCATACGATAATTGAGCGAACGAATTCTCTCTTTTTATATGTTCGCATTACGGGTAAAATGTAGGAAAAATACTACAGGTACAAAAATTTTTTAAATCATATTATTTCCTAAATTAAAAACAAAGGACATTTAAGATTATAAATTAAAAAGTTTTAAACTAGCTCATATGTTTGAACTTTTGGGTAGAAATCACGACAGCAAGTGTTGGGATTCTGTAAATATTAGCGATACCCAACACTACATAATACTCTTTATCCCTCTCCTAAAAATTTTTAGCAAAACGGAGAAGGGCCACGGGAAGTAGCTTAGAGTTAGCTAACGTATCGCTAATAGTTACAGGATCACAGCACTAATGTGCTAAAACTGGAAGATCTGATAGCTACTGGCTAGTGGTCATTAATGTGTACAAGCAACGAGCACCCTTAAAAAGCTTTGCTCCAACATTGTAACGATGCAGAATTTTATCCAGATGCTGGACTAAAATACTGGTACAGTATTACAGCATCCTGGAAATTTTGTATCATATAAAGCAGCTACTTGGTATTTTACTTAGCAGATAACAGCTGACTTACTGTAACTCCGCAATCAGAAGAGCTAACGCTTCCATTTAATTTTTAATTTAACTCTGATATCATTTTTATCCCTATAAAAATTATTTAACCTTTATCCCTTAAGTATTTCGTTATCTAATGGTTTTTAATTATACGATTAAAAAGTTTTAAATTCATTTAGAACCACCTCAAGTGGTAAAATTTGTTGTTGGAGCTGATTAGTGTTTTTTCTTTTTACCTAAGTAATTAATTAGCACCCCTAAATTTTTTCCAGCCGTTAATTAATTTTTATTAATTACTTTAAGGTTGAAATTTTAATTGATAAGTATATATATTGTACCGACGTGCTTGATATTTTTGTGCGGTTCCAATGAGGTAAGTGTTACCATCGCTCGTCCTTTAATTAAAATGTGTGATAATCCTTTTTGAGTACAATTCAAGTTACAGCGTTCTTATTGGTTGTCGAGTGAATCCGAGTTGGTGGTCAGATTTCAAATAAAAGCATCTACTCTATTTTGATAAAGAACTTCTCGTTTCACCATCGTAGTGAGCGGAAGCGCGCAATTTTTCAATTTGCTCTTTGTTATTTTTCTTGTTCAATTTTCAAAGAGAGAACTATTAATTGATCTAGGGAAGAAAAGCTTCCGTGCCATCTTTTTATCAGGACTATTGATCTCTCTTCTAGGACCGGTTGAATCTCGAAGACGAGGACTAGTGATCTGGAACTACTTCTGTCACGTTAGTGTTTGTCCAGGCCTAGTGATCTTTCTTCGAGAACCGGTTGGATCTCGAAGACGAGTAGTGGTCTGGGAGAGCAGTGGCCGAGTCATATCATCTCCCCCAGTGGAGATTTGTATTTAGTTGGTTCCCTTTTATTGAAGGATTTTTTTTTTGTATCCGTGCCCTTTAGATACGTTGAGTTATTTTTTTTGGTTAATAAATATTTTGTTTACTTTCTATACAAAGTGTGTTTTATTGTGGTTTCGAACCCTCCCGTCTCCGTCTGAGCAATGCTAAAAGGAGAATTAATGCAACACCCGGTTTCCGGTGTTACAACATGAAAACGATGATGACATATCGTTACACTCGTAATAAAAAATCGTGCTGGAATTTATTCCATAACATACCAGAGGACCCTACTCCGAGTTTTATAAAGGCTTGTTTTTGCTATGTAATTTAAGGCCAAATGTTGTTTAAAAAAAATTTAATAATGGAGCAAACAATAGTAGTTGTTATTTTCTAGTGCAAATGTTTTGGTGAAATAATTAAATTTTTCATTATCGCGACTGAAATTTATAAATACCTTTGTATTAACTGTTATCAAATAAACTTTTTCCAAAATGAAATGGCGAATAATTCAACTAGTGCACTGCGCTTTTTCCAATTTAACATGACCTTACGTATACTGATTTTCCTTTTTGTTGTACTATTTGCGGCTAAGGTGTATATTTATTATGGTTTAAGTCGAGTTATAATGAGAAAAGTAACCTATTCGTCGAAATTAAAATACGATCCAAGACTAAATTGGAATAATTTTGGAGGCACAGATGCTCCAGATGGCATGCATACCTATCAAGTTTCTTTTCAAGCTAATATACGCGGAGTTGACAAACATATATGCAGTGGAACGATAGTTCATAGTGAATGGGTTGTTAGTGCTGCTTATTGTTTCAAGGGGTTTGTTCTTCATAAAATCATACTATAACTATTAAAATTTATATCATTTTAGTGTAGCCGAGAAAGCGACATTTGAAGTAGTTGCTGGATCAAACAAACTTAGCAAAAAAGGAGCTGCTTATAAAGTGCTTAAAATTTACACTCATCCGAAGTTTAATAAAGATCTACAAGACAACGTTGCCATTTTAAAAGTGCAGCCAATTAAGTTCAATGCTAATGTATCAAAAATTAAAGTAGAAACTGGATATGTAGGAGGAAATGTTTCAGTAACTCTTACCGGATGGGGTAAAAAAGTTTATCTGCCAGCAATACCGGATAAATTACAACACCTTAATCTTAATACAACTACGGTTGAATTTTGCAAGAGTAAATACAACAGGTCAATTCACGATAGTCATATTTGTACCATGACAAAAAACGGCGAAGGGACATGCGCTGGAGATCGTGGTAGTCCATTAGTGCAACGCAAAGGAAAAGAGTTCATATTAACTGGTATTTCTTCTTGGGGAGAGCCGTGTTCAAAGGACTTCCCTGATGTTTACTCTCGTGCTTCTTCATATGTTCAGTGGTTTAACGAACAATGCAAAAATTGTTTGAACCAGAAATAAATATTGTATGAAACCTCAATAAAGTTTACATTTATAGATTTTCTATTCTTTCTTTCATAGGAATGGAATCGTATAGTTAGAGAGGAGCGTTTAGGACATCGAATAAAGAAATACTTACGCCCTACTCTACCAGGAAGGAACTGTTTAGTTCATAATATGGATCGCAATGGTTTTTTAAATATAGTGATTTCTTGAAAATTTCTCTAATAGTTGCTTATACTCCCACTTATAATGAAAGATCAGGACAGCCAATGATAAAGTAAACTCGACGAAATGAATTAGTCATCAATAGTTTTCCAAAATGTCGTTTCCGTTGCATTTTTTCTTATGGGCTTGCTAACCCTCCTTCAGGATCTTTATATTCTAAGGTTTAGGAGATTAGTTAGGTAATGCGATACGTACAGCGTACACCGTACAGTGAGTAATTTTAGAGAAAAATTAACGTGGCAACGTAGTGGAAGAAAATTGTGATTTTTTTAACTGCCAGGTCTCTGAAGCCCATATTATGCAAACTGACGTACTGGCATGTTATGTATTCCATAATTAAAATTTATTACCTGAAAACGTCGATAAATTCTTTTTCAAAAATATAAACTGCAAACAAATGTAAAATACTCAATAAAGTAGTCAAAATTAAGCTTAAAAAGCTTAAATGTGTCTAATTTAGATAAAACAAGGCAAAGCTTTTAATAAGTGCTTGCTGCCTATACTAACCAAGCTACAGAACCCACTATCCCTCCTATTAGGTAATGGTTCTTACAACTTTCATAATTGGTTTCAGGTGAGTATAAATAGAGGTAGAAAATCGACTATTTAACCCTAATAAGAAAGGAAAAAGGAAATCATAAAGAAAACTCTAAAATATTAATTTACCAATTAAAATAAAAATTGTATCGAAAAAGGTTGAAGGAAACAAAATTAAGAATCAAAGCAGAAAAATAATAAAAATCAAGTTAAAAACCAGGAAGCGAATACATTTTTATTTTTAATTCAATATTTTGAAAAACGAGGAAAATCAATTGTAAACCGCCAAATTGTAAACACAAAATAAATGAATTTGAATACGTGTAGCATTTTCAAAAAATTAATTAAAGGTATAAATATTTAAATGGGAAATTTTTGCTACAAATTAATGAAATAGCAATAATAAATTTCTAAAATAAAATCCATTTGTTTTCGGCTGTCATTTGTTTTGTGCAAGTTATTTATGTGTTTTACAGTTGCGCATTTAATTTATTTATTTAACTTAAATTGAAATTATTTTTCCATCCATTTTCATTGGAATTGTCGAAAGAAGATCAATTTCCAAAAGAATCCAAAGTGTAAATTTCCCATTTATTAGGCAAAAATTATTTAGAGAAAAATGTCAAAAGGAAAAACAAAAAAATGATTTTGCTTTAGGGATGGAAATTTTTTTTAATTGAAAGGAAATTAAAAAAAGTTTCTACGCTCACTAAAGTTATAATTATCAACTTATGTTTATATCTATCCTATCTAATTTTTTTCAATTTGACATTACAAACTTTTTTTTAAATAATTTCAAAGTTGAAATCGTTTCATAATATTTTTATAATTATCTTTTTTTAATGAGACGAGAAAAAAACTTACAAAATTTTATTAAGAAGGCTTTAATTTTTAAGGGAGCAATTACTATTTTCTCTTTTATCGTCTTTTTGTTATTTATTCAGATGTAAAAAGTTTTTAAGTACAAACGAAAAGTTGAAAAACTTTTTTAATCAGGTAGTATCGTATCTTATTTTATTGAAAAACAGATCATTAAATAAAATTAATAATGCAAGTGAAAGTACTTGCCAATATTCGCACTCGAATTTTTTTTTAAAAAACATTATAGAAGGCGATTTTTTCATAAAATTGTGCACAAAAATCCAAAATCTATAGCGTGGAAAAAAAAGTTAATGGCGTTTAAAAGTGGAACTTGACAAATTTTGTAGATCTTTTTCTATAATTGAAGATCTTCAATTATACAAATTATATTGAGGATCTATCAATTCCTTTGTATAATTGAAGACACAATTGAAGATCTTTTTTTGAATTTAAAAATAACTTTCTGTTTCTGAATAATTACTCTATGAAATAAAAAAAAGATCAGCTCTATGAATTATTTAATAACTGAGAAAAAAAATGTTTTTGAAAGATTTAGCACATGAAATTCGCGAGTATATTGTAGTCGAAAATCAAGATTTATGCAGTTTTTCGAGCTTAAAATGGCTGTATCTAAAGGTACCGAAATGAGATACAAATCCAAAACTTCTCTATTATGTGCATTGGTCATGGTCATCTACCATTCAAAACTACTATTTAACTCAATTTCGCCAAATTTTCAGATTCGCGAGTTTACCGTAGCGGGTGTGGCGTGGACGATCTAATAATACTTGTGGTGTGATTAATTTCCAGGATTTTTAAATAAAAACATAATATAACTTTTTTTTAAGTAACATTAATTTTCACATTAATAAATTAGTTATTACTTTTTTTGGAGAATAGTAAGTCAATTTTTGGATTATTTAGGAAAGTAAAAACAAAAAAAAACCTTTCAATAATCACAAATTGAAATTTTGTTATCTTGTTAATCAAGATTTGTCACTATCACAATTACCTACAATCTTATTCTTCATTATTTCTAATTTCCGCGCTAACATAATCTGTATTGTTGACGAAAAATGAAGCGATCATAATCGCGTAAATTTTCGGCAAATTATCTGACTGTGCCTCGAAATACCCACTTTCGACATTCATCTTTCACAAAAAAAAGTAAAAACTCAAAAATTATGTACTAAAAATTGTAAAAACAATTCAACAGCCACAAGAAACCCTACGTTAACTGCATATAAAAATAAGTGCGACTGGCTTGTTGCCATAACGGGTGACGTCGCACCAATTACAATGAGTATACGATCACGTGCATTTATTCGAAATAAGCCGCATTTTAATTTTAACTACAAAATTTTTTTTGGTTATTTTTTTTAACAATATTTATAATAAGGTGGTACCGACGATGGGCTGCCAGCAGACTGAACGTGAGTAGTGAGTAGTGAGCTTTACAATTTCTAAGATCCCTATGCATAAATACACCCTGTATACTAGACGCACTATATGTTTAAAAATTCGTAAAATACCTAAGCCAATAATACTATACGTTTTTATATTTTAAATTAAACAACAATATGATATAGTATTTATGGTTACAGAAAATTTTTGTAAGAAAACAAAAAAAAATAAAAGCGAGTTACGTAGTCGCGTTATTAGATTGTTCCTTAGTAGAAATTGCATTAATTTGATATTGTGCAAGCTTTTAATTTACGTAGTAGATAGGAAATGCATGTTTTTGTGCGTTCACTCTTAGATTGAACGTCATATAATAAAGTACGTGTTTTTAATAAAAAAGTTTTTGTTCGTTTTTAAAAACATTTTAATTTCATCGAAATCTAAAATTGGCGCAGTCGGTAGGATTGCCAAACATTTCCGTAATCAAAAATCCAACTGAATATTGGCGGTGATTCGGGCGTGTTTCGTGTTAACGATTTATTGGTGATCGAACAGACGAACGAGAACTGAAGTTATAACTTGTCAAATCTATCGAGTCGGGATCAAGGAGAGCGAGCATCTTGAAGTAAGTGCCAAATTTCCTTTTTTCACCTTTTCCAAGCCCTCTGATTAAGAGCTTTACGAAAAGATAGGTAGGAATTTTCTAAACCTCTGTATAAGATTTAGAAAATTATAATAATTAAGAATTAAACTTGAAATTAACAATTGAATTAAATTTTTAAAATAAAAAATAATAAGAATTAATAATAATTTATGAGTGAACTAGATACTATACTAGAAAGATTAATAAACCTCTCAGTTGACGATAACTCAGATAACAATTCTGAAAACTCTACAGTGAGCTTAGAGATAAATAATAGCGAAAATATGGCAGTAGCAAATCAAAATCAGGTCAATTGGCACCTGTTTAAATCCAAATTGGATAACGTTAAATCTTACGACGGTGACAGTAACACTTTGAATAAATTTATAGGCCGTTGTGAAAATTTAATAAGTACGTATGCACCTTATAATGATGCAGTGTTGAACAAACACATTTTAGATTGTATCCAAGAAAAGTTAATAGGTAGAGCTGAACTTATGGTAGGCAATCGAACAGAACTTAACGATTGGGAAAGCTTAAAAACCGCGTTAATACAATGCTTTTCAGATCGTCGCGATTTAGATTGTTTAGTACAGGAATTAACCAGAACTAGACCATTTAAAAATGAACATTTAATAGATTTTGGTGGTAGGCTTCAATTAATAAGAAGTAATGTATGCCAAAGAGTTAGTAATGACCCTAATTTAGATAGAAATACAAAATTGTGTCAAATCAGTCATTATGACAAAACCGCCCTTAATACGTTTATAGCAGGTTGCTCAGGCGTGCTTAAGAATAACATGCACCTCAAACGTCCCGAAACGTTAGAAGATGCCATGTCTTATGTGGTAGAATACGAAAATTTTGAGAGACTATATGGTAATAACCTAGCACCTAAACCAAATTTTAACCCTAATTTCCAAACATCATCTTCTCAATTTCATCAACAAAATTTTCAAAAATTTAATCGTCCCCAAAACTTTCAACCTAATTTTCAGACAAACTATTCTTCATATCTCAAACAAAATTTTAATTCACAATTTCATGCAGAACCTGTCTGGCAAAGCCGACCGGTACCGATTCAAACTCAACCTCAACAAAAAACCAATTATCCAACTAATCGACAAGTATTTGGACCCCCACGTAACGTATTCAAACCGAGTCAAATCGCTGAAAATCAATTACCTAAACCAGAACCCATGTCAACAACATCTAGAAATCCATCGGTTCAAAGACCAAATTTCCAAAGACCGTATACATCAAATCAAACTAGACCAAATTTCCAAAGACCTTTTACACAAAATTATGGATCTAATAATTTCCAAAGGTCATCTGCTTCAAATCAGAATAGACCAAATTTCGAAAGACATAACACCCAAAAGTTCGAAGCAGAGGAGTTATTCTCCAAAGAAATCGAAGAGGAGCCCGATCAATATGAATATTCTGAATACAACCCAGAATTAAATGCAATGGATGAAAACCCACATCAACTTCAAAATTTAGACCAGAACTTTAACCAAGAGTTAGAAACCGAAAACTTTCAAGTAATGATCCCACGAAACCAAATTGTTACTGAAGTAAACACCTTCTCAGATAACACATTACCATATTTAGAAATCGAAAACCCAAAATTAAAATTGCTTATTGATACTGGCAGTTTGCGATCAATAATTAAACCCTCAATAGTGGAACAATATTACCCAGATTTAATTTATAACTCTAAAACCGTTCTCAAAAATAGCTTTGGTAAAAAGAACATTAAGTATCAAGCATTGATACCAGCATTTAATGAATTCTTTAGCAATCATCAAATTAACTTTATTCTTTTCGATTTTCACGAGTTTTTTGATGGAATAATAGGTTTAGCAGATTTAATCAAAATGAAATTCAATATTGATCTTACAAATAGAAAATTAATAAATGATCAAGTAGAAATTCCGATCAAGTATCGCCAAAATAATAACAGAGACATTTACTTTGACGGTAACGCTTTAGAAACACTTTCGACAGACATAAATTTAGACGACGTAGACGAAATAATCCAGCGAGAATTAAAAGAATTATATCAAACACCCGATTTGATTAATTTACCTTTAAACGAAGTACCAAAACCAAATAAAGTAAACATTGTTTCGGATATTCAAACCAAACCTCCAAATCAAGTACAAAATGATCCAATTACGATAAATAATTCTAACTCAGAAACGGTACACACCTCTGTAGAAAATCCAATTCTTCTTATTCCAATATCTGATAGACCGTTAAATCAATTTAAACACCAAATAACAATCACTTGTGGAGAAATGGACACTACACAAGTTAGACGAGAAAAGATCTTCGAAAATATGCGTTATTATGTAACTTTTCCAAATTATAATTTAGAAATATCAATTGCCGAATTTGTTAAAGATTATTTGCACCCTAAACAGCATTTCGCTCTATATTTCAAAAATCCTTCACTGTCACAAATATTTGCGACAACAGTTCAAAATTATTTCAAGTACAAATCTCTTAAACTTACACAATGTACGAAATTTCTTACCGATGTAGAAACGCTAGAAGATCAACAACAAAAACTAGAATATTATCATAAGTACAAATCAGGACATCGAGGTATAAATCAAGTCAAAATGGCATTAGGTACAAAATATTATTGGCCTAAAATGTCAGAGGATGTAGAGAAGTATATAAATAATTGCGAAATTTGTTTGAAAAACAAATATGATCGAAACCCACCAGTTATAAAGTTTAATCTCACACCAACAGCATCGAAACCATTTGAACATATTCACGTTGACGTATTCAAAATCTCAAACGAATCTTATTTGACAATAATAGACAGTTTTTCACGTTATGGACAGGCTTACCCTTTAATGTCAATAACCGGAACATCCGTAGTTGACAATTTACTCAACTTTGTTGGACACCACGGATTACCCCAAAAAATAACTTCCGATCGTGGAACCGAATTTAAAAATTACGATTTAGAAAACTTTTGTAAATTACACCGAATAGAGTTGCACTTTACTACGGCAAAGAACAGCAATTCGAATTCACCTGTCGAACGCTTTCATTCAAGTTTGATAGAACATTTTAGATGTTTAAGGGAAGAAAATAAAGATTTCACCCCTAATCAATTGATAAAACACGCAATCCTAAGCTATAACAATTCAATACATAGCGTAACAAAGTTTACCCCCTTCGAAATTATCAAAGGTCATATTAATAACCCAGATCCTTTCGACCTTAATGATAATCTTTTGATTTCAAATTACGTTCAAAATCACAAAGAAGTTTGTCAAAAATTATATTCAAAAATTAAAGAAAAGAACCAAGAAACTAAAGAAAATATAATAGACAAACGAAATGAAAATAGATCAGATCCCCAAAATTATTCAGACCAAACCCACGTGTATATCAAAACCAAACATAGAGACAAAAAACTACCCAAATTCAAGAAAACCTAAACCTAATATCTTGTTTCAGGTACCCATTCAAAATGAAGATAACAATTCTTCTTCACCTGATGTTATGGCTAGCACAAGTGCTATGTAACGACGACATCAAATTAACAAACATCGATAATTTGATACTTCCCATGCAATTAGGGAACGCTAAAATTATTTACACTAAACATACATTTATTCATTATATAGATTTAGAAAATATTATTAACCATATTAGTAGATTAGAATCAAATTATAATCAAGTTAAAAGTAGTATAAATAGAGTAGAGGCAACAAATCCCATTTCTTACCACGGCTTAGCGCAAAGTATGCTTTTAAGAACAGAGTATTTAATTCAGACAACCCAAAATAAACTTCAAAATATTTCCCCTCTTCTAAATTCTAATAAACGTTCAAAAAGAGGACTAATTAACGGAATAGGAAAATTAAATAAGTGGTTATTCGGAAATTTAGATTCAGACGACGAAAAAAGATATAATCATGCGATCTTAAATTTAGAACAAACGCAAAAAGACTTAAAACACGAAGTTAATTTACAAATTTCACTATCAAAAAGGCTAATCGATCACTATAGTAAAACAATAATGGCTTTAGGTAAAAATCAGGAAAAACTTGAAAATGATTTAGAAAAGACCAAATCTTTTATGAACTCAACCATCTCAGATATCTCCGGCTATATAAGCTTCCAAGGGTTAATGTCACAAATCAATTTAGATTGCCAAAACGCGATCACGTTTATTGACAATATTGAGAATGCTATTATTTTCTCAAAACTCAATGCTTTACACCATTCAATAATATCAAATTCAGAATTACAAGAAATGTTAAAATATTTAGAAAAAATCTATGATAAAAATAATATTCCAAATTTTGATAACACCTTAACTTATTATCAATTCTTAGGTACTCAAGTTACTTTTTCAAAAAATAAATTAATTTTTGCAATTCATGTTCCTATTTTAAATACTAAAGTTCTTAACTTTTACCATTTATATCCTGTTATCCAAAACAACCGAATATTTACCCCCAAATACCAATATTTGGCACAAGCTGAAACAGATAGCCAATTCGAACGAGAGGAATGCCCGATATTAGAAGGATTGTATTATTGTTTACAAAATTTTATTCCAAAAGATAACTGCACGATCCAAATCCTAAAAGGTCAAACACCAAAAAATTGCCATACTTTCGAAATCAATTTTAAACAATCGATAATCGAACAAGTCAGCCAAGATAGCCTACTGTTGATACCGGTCGGAAACAAAAGAATATTTTCAAAATGTAACACGGACCAGTACATCGACACCGATCATCCAGTTTTAGTGAAAATTCCAAAATCATGCGAAATTACAATCGATGACGAGAAATTTTCTAACGATATTCAAATTCAACATGGAAAGCCACTCATTCTACCAAAACTAAACATGGAAAATTTAACAATTCAAAAATTTTACAAAACTCCAAATTTTACTAAATTGAACTTTGAAGAGCTATTTAGACTCCATGAAATCACGGAGCAATTAAAGCCAATCGAAGCTCCAAACACGAAAACGAATTTTTGGAAACTTTTTGGGCAAATCTTTATGGGCATATTCATCATAGTCGCGATCATCTTACTTATTTCAAAATTAAGGAAATGCAAGAATTTTCCGTACTTAAAAAAAGAAAAAGTCGTGAAAAAAGAAGAACCAAATGGACCAGGGTCTTCGAAAAATACTCCCGTAGTTTTCTTAACCTAAAGAAGGGAGGAGTTACGTAGTCGCGTTATTAGATTGTTCCTTAGTAGAAATTGCATTAATTTGATATTGTGCAAGCTTTTAATTTACGTAGTAGATAGGAAATGCATGTTTTTGTGCGTTCACTCTTAGATTGAACGTCATATAATAAAGTACGTGTTTTTAATAAAAAAGTTTTTGTTCGTTTTTAAAAACATTTTAATTTCATCGAAATCTAAAATTAGCGGAAAGCGGTTTTTCTGCAACCAATAAATTTAAAAAAATGTATCATAACCTTCATAACAGGGTTATTATTTCGGACTAAAGAAACAGTATTTTTTATAACGTTAAAAATTTATTTCATTGGAAACTTTTCCAAACGATCGCGCCATTTTGTAAAAACAAACAAAATAAAAATATCGAATCACACTGTATGTAAAATAATTTACAAGTAAATCACTTGCTTTTGACTTCATCAACTTCCCCTATAAAAAATAAGGGTACATAATCAATAAAGTTAATTTGTTACACAGTAAGGGTTAAAAAGGACCTCTTTTTTTCTTTAATTTTTAATTCAAAACAAAAATAAAACTTTTGTGTACAAATAGAGGTTTGTACTCAATAACAATAATACAAAATTGCCTACAAATAAATTAAAGTGTGGGTTAAAGAAAAGTTTCAAAAGAAAGCTACCCCTGCATATTTTACTTCCCTGTAACATCAACCCCATTTCCGGAACTCGGCAACGTTCAGCTCGCTCATAAAATCTGTTATAACACAGATCTAATGTTATTTCGGTCTTTCTAAAGACGAGGACACAATAGGAAACTATCCCTGATTTTGTTGTCTTGGCATATTCTTTGCTGCATTTACATTATCCTTACACACAATTTTCTATTACCTTTTCTTCATTAAACAATAACTTTTGGTGAAAATTTTCATTTTTAATGTATTTTCTAAAGATTTAAAATTGTAAATGTCTCGTGTATAATGTCTTTTATATAACAAACGAGGTCCTTTTTAACAATTTATTTAAAATACATTTCTTATAAAGCCCGAAGAAAATTAAACTTTGTGTAGCTGCTTTAATTAACAAGACCGAAGCCCCAGTAAATTGATTGCTAAATAGGATGAAATACATTTCGAGTAAAAGTTCATTCTTTATCAAGATACTTTGACGATTGCGAATTTAAATTCAGAATTAAATATTATTAATTTTTAATAAAAAGGACGTACGAAGGAGTTCAACAAGTTTTGTTACAAAAGGGCTGATTATTTATAATTATTAGTTATTTACCATCGTGTTCGCACTCAAATGGGTGGGTGAGCAGACAGGAAAAAATATAAACATGAAAAGGGAGAAAAAAAAGAGAAAATTGTTTATACAATTTTCCAAATTGTTACAAAGCATACCTACTCGACTTTTGTAGAGTAAACAAAAATAAAGCCTCAATTTTGAGGACCTACCTTTAATTAACGTTCTTTTGTGCTTCTCCTCATGTACAACCCCATTCAAGTTGAGATTTCCTCGTAGTTTTCTTCTGCAACAAAAGTAAATAATTAAAAACAATTACCAACTAAATTTAATTTTAGCAAAATTAACTTATTATTTATTTAGGACATTAATTTTGTAACGGTACCTTTTGACTTTTAAAACGATGTAATTTAAATTATTTTCGCCCATTTTGACCAATAAATAAATATTTTTTTAAAGTTTTAAAGAACCAACTCACATTAAAGTGCACTTTGTTAGTAAAATTTTACGTTTGAACTTGAAATTGTTGATAAAACTGTAGATATGCTTAGTTTAAAACTATAAAAATCAAATTGTGACGTAGCTATCGCCAAATGTACCATTAAGAGTCAAATTTGCTTAAAATGTACAAAATTTTAATTTATAAAAATTATCACCTACAAGGATGTATTTACGTAATTTTGAAAAATTAATAAAAGAACTGAGTAATCGCTTGTTCGTTACATAATTTCAATGTAAAAAATTAGCCAAAAGAACAAACAGAAATGCCTTCAGGTCGAAAATTTGAAGAAAAAACCCTTAAAATAATATTTTTTAACATTTAAGTATTTTTAATTGGTAAAAGAATTATTTTATTACTTTCTCTATTTAAAAAATGAATTTATTACATTAATTGAAAACCCTAAAAAAATAATTTAACCCTCAAAACCCTCAAAATAAAGAATAAATGCGGGTGTAAAAATTATGCTAACCTGTATAACGTTGTAAACATGATTGACTCAAAATTTCTTTCCCAAAATGTCCAAAAGGCACCAAAACGAGCATAAAAAAGCACCACTGATTTTAACAACGTTCTAAAAGCGTCAAATAATTGCACTATTCTAATTTTATTTATCGAAAATTTAACAAGTTCGAACTCGCAAGCGCATCTTCTTATCAAATAGATAAAACCCAATAGTTAACTAAATTAAATATTGCTATATACGTTTTGGTTTTATTACTCTTAACTATTTATTAAAATAATTAAATTTAATTCAAATATTTCAAAAGTTTCAATATACAAGATGATTCCTAAATAAAATTTTAAAAATTGAAAAAAATTAGATGATCAACAAAAATCCAAGATGTTGGTACTGGGCGTGAAGTTAACACCAAAAAAGAAATATCTCGAAAAGCAAAAAGGCACAGACTTGGGTGAAATCGGCACTAAACAGCACAAATGTAGCACTAAGAGATTAGTACTAAAAAATTTCAAAAAACCAACATGTTGGTGCTGGGCGTGAAGTCAGCACCAAAAAAAAACTAAATATCTCAAAAAGAAACAAAAGAGCGCGGACTTTGGTTAAATCGGCACTAAACAGTATCTAAAAGTATCCAATTTGACGAAAAACTCATTAACATATTTTTTGAAGCTTCTAAAATTCCCTTTAACTGTGTTATTTCGCGGTTCCTCTAATACAAATAATACCTGAGTTATGAGGTTCTAAAAACAGAAAGTTTGTGCATTCTTATTAAAACTCGTGATTTATAGCTGGAACTTTTGGAAATAACTCGAAAAATATCAACTGTAGCAAAAAATGTATAAACATATTTTTTGAATTTTATAAAATTGCCTTTAATTTAGTTTTTGTCCAGTCTCTACTGTAACCGCATTTAACTTGAACCAGGTATCAAATTCTTAACCGAGACTCACGGATTCTTCCAAATATTGCATACTCTGCCATATATGGGTTTTTCTAGTACTAGCATTTCCTGTTCTCATTTTTCAGGTCGATAGTTGCTTCTTCTCGGATCATTCTAATAGATTCGGTACTTATTGTTTCTTTGTTCACCTTGCTTTGCTTTCAAGGCTGTTTTGCACATTTCCTATCATCATTACTATCATTACTTCTAACTTCTTTTTTTGTTCTTCTGTTCGTCGTAATGCATTTTCCTTCTCTAACAATTTCCTGAGCCCTAAAGCTAGTGCAGTGTGTGATGTCGCCAACTGATGGATTTTCTTGTTAGATGGTACTCAAATAGCTTACCTCCAAGAGCTGGGCACGAAAACTGTAACCTAGATTTTTCTGCTATGAGCCTACGGTCAACAAAGTTGAATTTTGAATTCATTTTATTTCACAAAAGTCCACGTTCAAATACAATGGAGAATTAGACTGTATCTGAATTTTTAATTTTTGACAATACCAATGTATAGAGCAAGTAAAAGCGATTAATTCTGTTTTTTTAATTTTTCTATAACTCGTAAATTAAGCTCAGAAATAATTTTTAAAAGTGCTTGTATGGAAAATCGTCGTTTTTATTCATGTTGCAACTGCGCCTACAAAGCGAGTGAGATATAATACAATCGAAAGTAGTTAGACAGAGATAGGCAATATGGTAGTTTTTTTCAAAAATGTAATTAAAAGAGATGTGTAAAATCGAATTTTGTTATTTTTTTATTCAAGTTGTCAGAAAACTGACGGTAGTGTTACGTAGGTTATGATTTTTCTGACACTTTTAATAAAAAATACGGTTTTACATGTCTCTTTATAACCAAATTCGAAAAAACAGTGGAAAATTGCATTTTTTCTGAAAACTGTCAGAAAAATCATAACCTATGTTATGACTTTCGTCAGTTTTCTGACAACTTGAATAAGAAAATAACAAAATTCGATTTTACACATCTCTTTTAATTACATTTTTGAAAAACACTACCATATTGCCTATCTCTGTCTAACTACTTTCGATTGTATTATATCTCACTCGCTTTGTAGGCGCAGTCGCAACATGAATAAAAACGACGATTTTCCATACAAGCACTTTTAAGAATTATTTTTGGGCTTAATATTGAAGATCGAGAAAAATTAAAATAGCCAAAAGTATTCTTTTTATCTCTATTTTCATAAAATAAAATAAAAAAAGACAGTCTAATTTAATTCCCCATTGTATAACCAATATGGCATATTTATAATTATGAGTTTAATTTCAAATATTTGAAAATTCAGGTATGTATAAATAATTATTATGAAGTTAAATATTTCTATAACAACCTTCAACTATGCGAAATGCGAACAAAAACCTATGTTATTTGGTTTAACAAAAAGCAAAATAATAAGCCAATGAGCACGAGCACATCAAACTAATGTTAAACCCTAAATTTTATTTTACCAAAAACGTCCCATTATCTTTATTAATTTTTTTCTAATTTTAATGTTTAGAAAAAAGTTACAAAATATGTTAGCCCAAAATAAAACCATCATTATGACAGACGAGAAACATCAATATGAACATAAATAAAATCAACCCTCTTTCAATTTATATATTTTTATCTCTTCCACCAAAAAATATTCACCATAATATTATACTTGTCGACGTTTATCCATTTATATTATGGAAACCTGCATTAAAGATTTTTTTTAAAACCAAAAACCAACACTTTCAAAGCAAATCGTACAACTTTCCCATTTACATATTATAATCGCTGTTTGACAATGAATGTTGTAGTTGGAATAGATCAGTGATGTGATACCTTTCCACTCTGGAGAGTCCATCCAATTAAGAATTCTCCACTCGCAGACAGCCAAGTCTAATATGCGTGAAAACTACACCACTGATGCAGAAAATTTTATAATACCAATTCCATCTATATCATTTTTAGATGTCAAAAGAAAATATTTAAATGTAGAGCGCCAACCTACGCATTAATATCGTTATCAAATCAAAGAACGCGTGATATTGCAGTTTAAGCTCCCGTTTTATTAAAATTGAGCTAAATTGGCATTCATTGCGCCTGTATGCCATTAATTATTGACTCACACCACTGAGACGTAATAACCACCCTAGCAGATTCCATAATGGAGGAACTATTGAAAAGGGGGAGCCACAACTAACGTATGACATAAAGTTAATGACAAAACTTGTTACTAAAATCTAGAGTTATGGAAGACCTGGAGGAAAGTTGTTACCTCAGTACATCAATTGCTCAAGCTCAGAAAAACTAATAGGTTGAGAGTACCAATAGTACTCTATTTTGATTTAAATGCGTTCTAAGGCCGAATTCTACAATAAACATTTATCCCCAGGATTTAATTTTAGTCCCCAGTATAAAGAGGTTTTAACCATAGCAGGTTTATACTGAGACTAAAACTAAATCGTGGGGATAAATGTGTAATGTAGAATTCAGTCTAAAGCATGTTCAGAGCCTACCCCAAAAATGTTTTTGTTAACCTCTGTTTCCCTCCCTTTTTTCCCCTCTCATAAGATAACTGATTATGTAACTGCAATTCTTTCATCGTCATCATCATCATCGAGCAATTTCCCGACTTCCGTTGTTAATTTTCTTGAAATTGATCTCAAAATGTTTTTATAACCCAATGACAATACTTTTTTCTTTCCTTCGATTTTAATAGGAAAATAAAATCGCATTAGTTCTGTATTTGACAGTTATAAAATTAAAAAAAAATGTGGAAAATATTGTGTAAGCTCTTTTTAAATAATAATTTAAATTTAAATTAAAGTTAAAATAATTTTTTAGTCCTTTTATATTTAACTAAAACTTGTTGGACTTTATATTCAAAAAGTTCAAATGTTGTTGAATTAACTTCAGGAAACTTTGATCCGCTCGTAATTAATAGCGAGGACATTTGGTTGGTTGAATTTTTCGAACCTTCGTGTGGTCACTGTCAACAACTTGCGCCGGAGTACTTAAAAGCTGCAGATTCTTTAAAAGTTGTTGTTAATTGATAATAAAAAGGAAAGGATTTTTTATTCGATTGTTAATTTTTAGGGAGTTGCTAAAGTCGGTGCGTTAAATGGCGAGGAACAAACTTCTTTAACGGCCCGTTTTAATGTAGAGGGTTATCCTACAATTAAAATATTTGGTGTGAACAAGGATAAACCTTCAGATTATAGTGCTCAAAGAAACTCGTATGGTTTGATCGAAGCTGTCTTATCTGCTATCAGAAATAAGGTTTATGTGAATTTGGGAAAAAATTTGGAAATGCCGGTAAAATTATTTTTATTAACATTAGACTAAAAGAAATGTGCTAATTTTAGAAATTGGGGGAGTAAATAAATTTGATTTAAAGAGCTACTTTTCGTCTCATCTTTAAATAATTATTCTCATTCATTCATTTTCAAAAAATAGAAGAGTGCGCCGGTCATCTCTCTTCCTCTCCCTGAATTGAGAATCATCTCAATTCTTCTACTTTCTCTGTATGCCCTCTCAGAGGTTTCATTAACATTACGAATTGCAGCGAGAGCTTATTTCTGTATTACTCTATCAAAACAGCTACGTATCGGATAGCTTCGGTTTCAAACTACTCTCGAATGATTGCTCGACTATCAGATTCTTTGTCATTGTGCGGACTGCTACTTAGTAGCACACCCCAAGAAAGCTATGAGATTTGCTCAAAACGAATCTTCTATAATCTAAGAATCCTCAAGAAGCTGGAAGAAAAACTGTGGTTTAAGTTATTTGGATTGCAAGGGTCCATGTGAGGATTTGGACCCGGGTATATTAAGTGACATTGGTATAGATTTTTTTGAAGAATCTTTTTTCCAATATATACTAAACAGAACTTTTCCATTATACAATCGTAACCAAGTTATTGCTTGTCCAAACTCTTTCATATAAAACGCACACAATAAATGTCATGCTCAACGAAAAGTTATGTATTGATGATGATGAAGAAGCTTTCCAAGTGGAAATCGTACGAAATACCCCTGTATAAAGATCTTACGAAAACCCAATTATTGATCTTGGAATTAAAGCCTTTGCTTTCCTCACTACTAAAGATTTACATAAAGTTTACAAAATTACAAAAGTTGAGATGGTTAACTTCTGAATTTTATGCAAGAAAAAATCAAATAACGAGAAATTGATGTACCTATAATATGTAGACGTAGAATATATACATTCCTTTCAACCTTGAAATTTTCAAAGCACTTTTTCTTTATTTCGTACATTTTTCTTTTAAGTCAAACTTTTATATTGCCGTTTAAAAATCCACTTATTTTACATTTCACTCGAAAAGTTCTGATATTTATGAAAGTTTTTATTTTTGAAAAAAGCTTTATGTAGTTTCGTGTAAAAATTTTATACTTTTTGCATAACTATAAGAGGTAGTATTTGGTATTAAGTGTTTTTCGTTTTTTTAACTTCGTTTTGACGATTATTTTCCCAAATTCAAGCCAATGAAACTCATTAACTAACTGTTTAACTGTATACGTCTTTCTGAAGCATTGCAAAGATCACAAGAAAGCAGTCTCTCTGTTAAGTGTTTTAAATTTTACCCCCTGACTGTTTCTATAACATACCCCATTTCACCATTCTGATTCATCTTGAATGTGAACCACCAGCTCAAGACTCAGGTAGGTTCCATTAGAAATAATTAGCAAAAATATACAGGGTTCAGACTTGTTGCATATCCTCCCTATCACCAATGATACTGTGCAAAGCAACTCATTTTTCTCCCCAAATAACTAGAAACTAGAGCAACTAGTGTACTTCCAGACTAATGTTTCTGCGTTGCGTATCATCCCTTGGTTGTGACGACAACAAAAAACCAGTAAGGGCCAATTTGTCCAACAAGTCTCGAATTGGCAAATACTTTGTACGTTAAGATGAAGCAAAGGGTTTGTTTTAAAAAAGAAATTTTTCAGTCTGCAAGTTTTTATAATTTCGGCTCTGAAAAAGTAACAGAATTAACCGAAGCTAATTTCGACGAATTAGTATCAAACTCGACCGAATTTTGGATGGTGGAATTTTATTCGCCTCAGTGTGAACATTGCAAGAAATTGTCTCCAATTTGGAGCGACGCCGCTCGAGAACTTGAAGGAAAAGTCAAGTTTGGAGCTTTAGACGCTACGCTTTATGAGAAGAAAGCAAATTTTTATAACATACGATTGTATCCGACAATTAAATTGTTTAAACCTGATCGAACGATCGTCGAGTATAAAGGTGGACGCCTCTTGAGCGAAATTGTCGAATGGTCTTTAGAACAATGGTTGGATTATCTTCCTCCACCTCAACTTACTCAGGTAAGTTATGTTCGCCTCGTTGTTCGCTTTCGTTTTGGGAATTTAAATTTTTTGCTTTAAAGATTACACACTTGGAAGAGTTTGGAAGGACTTGTTTGGAAAAACCACTGTGCGTTATTGCTTTTCTGCCACATATTTTAGAATGCCAGGCAAGCTGTCGCAATGAATATTTGGATACTCTAACTGCCATAGCTTCAAAATTTAGAAGAAATTTGTGGGGGTAAGAATTACTTTTCTATCTACTGAAGTGATATACTCCTGGATCCAGTTACTCCAGTTCAGTTTTGTGAACCGTTTTATCTACATTCTTTGGCTCTGACACTTCATACATCTCTTCTAGGTGTACCAGGCGATTTTTGGTGCTTCTTTTTAAC
The DNA here is from genome assembly GCA_963924605.1 of Malthinus seriepunctatus. Taxonomy (NCBI): domain Eukaryota; kingdom Metazoa; phylum Arthropoda; class Insecta; order Coleoptera; family Cantharidae; genus Malthinus; species Malthinus seriepunctatus. Next base: position 7,409,102 of record OZ004602.1, read on the forward strand.
ATTTCTGCTGTTTTAATCTGATTCTTGACAACTATAAGATTTATTCGTTTATATTGGACCACACTGTATGTCTTCTCTCTTAATCATAATTTTTTAAATTATAGTTGGACCTGGAGCGAAGCAATACAACAATCAGAATTGGAAGATTCGTTAGAAATAGAGGGAATCGGTTATCCTTCAATGGCGGTGGTTAATTTTAATAAAATGATATATTCTTTATTACGTGGTGCTTTTTCAAAAGAAGGAATTGATGAATTTCTAAGGTTAGTTTTTACAAAATCATTTTTGTATAAGTCTTAAAATTAATTTTTTATTGCAGTAATATTTCTTACGGCAAGGGTCGTACGTCATCGGTAAAAGATGGTAGGCTTCCAAAAATTATTACCACTACCCCTTGGGACGGAAATGATATGGAAAATATTGAATATCTAAGTGTTGAAGAGACGAAAGAAAAAGACGAGCTTTAATACAATAAATATTTTTTTAATTAACGCATTTGCGCATTTATTTTAATGTATTAAAAAAATGCATTCGAATAATTGCTTTTTATTTAAATGCAACATTAGTAGAAACGTGTGTTAATAGAGCCATTAAACTAAAAACATCAGTGTAGAGCAATTAGTAAAATTGAACATGGTGTAAAATTTAAAATGTTGCGGAAGAGGATTTAATTTCAATGATGGAAGTGAGAAAGTATAAACCCAAAAGAATTTATTTGTGACACAGTCTCTCGTTTCGTTTAAAATAGACGACGACAATATAGAAACACGAAAAGAACTAGACAATCTGAAAACAGTAGATGCTCTCAAATACATGACAAATGAAGGTGTTACCATAGAAACGAAGGGTCATGACGCGAGCTCCATCTCGATGAGGGCCACTGTAGATCACTTTTCCAGGACTTTCTAAGAAAGGATGAGGGAGGGAGGACAGAAATGTTTATTTTAAGGGTGACATAAGCCTACGAGCGACTCTTTTCACTTAAATTTTTATGCGAGAAACATATTAAGTAAGTGATTTCAATTTGTTCAAATAAAATTTTTTTAAAAGGTTTCCAATTAATCGATAATATAATAAGTTTGAAATAAAAGCTATTTTTTTATTATTGTTGAAAAGAGTCTTCTATAAATACTTATTAAATTTGTTCAAAGCGTATATTTACGCTTAAAAGAGTTTACCTAAAAATTTGTAAATTTTAAAGGAAATATCGTCGAGTTCAAAGAAGTTTTCTTATGCCTTTTAGAAAACACTTGTAAGTTATGGAACTTTTCAATAATGTAATTTTAATGGATATGAAATATTTTTAAAAGCTGCAGACTAAAGTTTACATTACAATTCCAAGTTAAACGAATATTTACAGGATGGTTCCAAAACATATACCTACTTATCTATAATATTTTATTTAATTATCTCTACCGGTTGCTCTAATCATGGAGGCCTACTGAAAAGACAGAGTGATCAGCGAACTATGGGTGAAGTTACAATGGAACTGTTGAAAACACATAAGGGTATGTTTTGGTAGAACTGCTGGTAGGGCAGTTTGGAGTTACATTTTGATTAATTTCGAAGCAGTAAAGACACACCAATGAACTGCTTGTAATTGAGACGCATGAAGGAAGGCATCAAGCCTGTGTGAGACCAGTGTTATATATTTAGCCTACTAAATTGAATAAAATGAATAATAGTTTTGGCGACTGCGGATCTTGACAAAGGTCGATTTATGCTAGCGGTTCTTAAGAGGAAAAGAAAATTGCATTTATTTCTATTCCATAAATTAATTAGTCGTATAAGAAGAGAAAGAAGACAAAGAAGAACGTTCAGAGAGATTACTTAGTTAGAACGGTAACCGCCAGTCAAATCTCCAGCAAGTTCTATAGGGTTAGAATAGAAACAAAAAATCCAACTTTTGAGAACTATACTCTTTCAGAAGTGGGATCCAAAAAAGCACAATTATTATAATGTTATTAGTTTACGGTCACTACCTTGAAAGGATGTCACTTTCTTAGGAAGAATGTCAATGTATAAGTTCAAACAAAAGCCAAATTTCCTAAAACAACCCTTTAATGTTTGAATTTCCTTAAGACTCTCCACGAATAAAATTATTACATTATCATTCATTTGCAAGTTGATATTTTGTTGTTTACATTTATTAAAAAATATCTCGTAATTAGCATGGAGAAAAACAATAATAACCCAAAGCAACAAATTATACAACATATACAAATGAAAATTAAAACCGTCAAGCTCGAGGGGTGGTTGAAGGAAGATTTTAATATTCAATTTTGCTCTCGATTAAATGTGAAAATTAAATAATTTTTTTGTTGTTTAAAATTTGCCTATAATAATGATAATAATTTACATACAATTCCCACTAGTTATGTCACATTGTGGGCCTTCATTTATTTGATGATAAATGGTGGATTACGCCCCCAGAGCGTATGTATTGAAATTACTGCAAGTACGCCAACAGAGAAACATTATATTAGGGTAGCGCGGTGTAATGGCGCCGTTATATGTTCCACCTTCTGCTTTGAATATTGATCACCTTCCTGATGTATTAAAGATGTTGTGTAGTGGCTGCTGAAGCGAGTATTTGGGCTCTATTGTGGGTTATATTACTTGATACCATGATTTACTAAAGTTATTACAGCTTAATTTGCTCCTAACTTTTTTTTTTAATACGAACTTAATTTACATGGGAAAATTTTTCTTGAAAAGATAATTATTTTAAAAATATTATAATACTCGTCTAAAGTTTCTATTTTTATTTTTACTTGCAAGTTTTTAAATATTTTAAACAAGAGTTGAATAATTATAAAATTTAATTAAGAAAATTAACATAAAATAAAAAATATTCACTCAAGAAATTATTTTATTTTATTTTTGTTAGACTACTAACTAACACAAATAGTGCACAAACCGGGCCTTCCAGGCCTGACCAATAATTACTCTTATACCTGAGCAGCAAATCTTATTTTTGTAGACTTATTCCCGATATATCAATGACCATTAGAGGCATACACATTTAAATAGCTCAAGTTCTAAAGCCGAGTACATATTCACAAAACATTTCATTAAGTTTCTCGCGTGTAACCTGTTGCAAAGCTGTTCGAAACTTTCCAATTTGAAATTGTTCAAAATACCTATTGAAATCAAACGGAAAACTGTTGTAACAGAGTTTCTAACTCATAAACCAAACCAAGTCAGAACAGTTTTCTCAAGTCTGTCGATAAAAATGAGCACAATCAAAATGCATTTTTCCTTAGTATTTTTATATTGTTAAATAAATCTGAAAACCTCAACTTTGTGTTGGTACTAAAGAGGACTACTGAAAAAAATAAACTGTATGAGAGCGAGAGGCACCAGACTTCAAGACAGTCGTAGAGACGGGCAGACGAGCGGACAGATATAGAAAAAGACAAGCGAGTAGTTAGGCAAGTTAAACAGGAAAGCTGACCACAGAAGAAACCGACGTTTTTATACTAAAAAATGACGTTTCCATATAAAGTGAAAATTGGGAAAAATCTCAAAAATAAATAATAAATAATAGGAAATCAAAAAACCCACAATTTTAACGGGTAGGCAACACACCATACACTTAACCAAAACTAATTAAAAAGGGAGGTTCACTAAAATATTTTAAAATTTAGATTTATAGCATGCTGTTTTGATTGTTCATGCCCAGTTTTCTGTATTGTTAATAAAGTTAATAAAAAGTAAAATTATCATCCACCCGATTAATTTAATATTTTTATTTTTGCCATAAATTATTTTAAATTTTCATTAACGTTATTAGACGTCGTATAATTTTATTATTTCGTAAAATTTAAAATTTTTCTTAAAATGTTCGTTTTTAGTTCATTTGATTTTCGTATATCTTTAACTGCTTTTGAAAGTTAAAGAAACATAACAAAAATGCAAGTAAAAATTGAATTTAAAAGTTTAGAATTTGGATTAACATGCGACTCGAGAATCTTGATACTACTATTAGTTGTAGCTCTAGGTAGGTAGGGTAGGTACTTTGTAAAATTGATCAAGTCAAAAATTAAATTTCAAGTTAACTCGAGATGATAAATTTTTAAACTTTTTGATACTTTTATTTGTACTTTGTAAATTTAATGTACATTCTTGTTAAACTTTATTATAAAACTTATTTTTCTTTAATTAAAAATTTTTCTATCAACGGAAACGGATAGTGAAAGAAATTTCTCGGTTTTGTAATTCAAGGGTTGGTACTACAGAGAGGTTTTTGAGGTCAGCATTTACGAACATTTAAATTGTTATTTCACCACTCTTTAAATGTTTGCAAAAAAAATACTAACGAAAAATTACTACTATATTTTTCTTAATTATAAGGGTTGTAAATAGACGTAAATTACACAAGCTCGAATTACAATTTGCTTGACTTTTTCTTTTTTCTTTATTTTGCCAAGAACCAGTTTTGTAGCTCGCGTTTCTTATTATCTCGAATTTTAACATGGTGTTTGTACGTCCGGATAATTATTTAATTTTAGGGCACGTAGGGCTTGCGAGGCCCACAACCCGACTGATTTGACTGTAACTTTAAAATATTGATTTTTAGCTTGCTCTTCTAGCAGAGCTTCGACCAAGGTTTTTATTTTAAATTAATTTTATTTTCAGAGTTTTCCGAATGAAAACCACTTAGTACCTCCCGTAATATGAATAATTAAAAATTTTATAAAAGACAATTAATGGAGCCATTTTAGAATGAAAAGAGCATATTCTGAGAGAAACCTTAGGAATTAGCTGAAAAATAATATTACTGAGAAAAACCCACTACTTGGTTAAATTTTAATCAAACCCATTTTATTGAGTTCTAAATACCCTGAAGATTAAAGTTTATACTGTAAAAAAGTGAGCATTTGCCTCATCATCTCTTTAACCAATTTTTGTGATTTTCTTACTTTGAGTCACAAGCACTTTTAAGCATCCTAAGAACTTGAAATTTGATGTCATTATACATCACACTCCAAGGCTCTCTAGAAAGGTCTGACTTCCTCTAAAAATTACGTGAGGCGTCCCTCTCCCCCCTCAATCAGTCCCTGGAAGATTTTCAGGACTTGTGCAGACTTTTCTATAAATCCTTAGGACGTGATATACAGTGATACCAAATTTGCAGTTCATGGGATACTTAGAAGTGCTTAATTAGCTAATTATTCATACATAACTGTTAATAAGAATTTCATTATGCCTTTTTGAAATTTTATTTTCCGTAAAATTAATCCTTAGTTACTAATCATCAAAAATTTTGCATCCAAAATTATGAAAAAAGGATCCTTTTTCAGCTGATCTTTAAGATTTTGAAAATTGAATTCACAAGAACTGGTTTAAAAAAATTATGAGGCAAATGCACATTTTTTCATAAGTATAAACACAGTATAAACTTTGATCTTAGAGTATTGAGAACTCAATAAATAAAAATTCACCAAAATTCTTTCAAGGCGTGGGTTTTTCTCAGTAAAACCCTTTGTTCACTCTACTAACGGCCGTGATTATAAACGACAAATTAAGTTATTCTCGAGAATAAAATTTATATTTCTTAGACAAGGCAACGTAGCAACTTACAATGTCAAAGTTTGACGTTTGAATATAAAGAACCCAAAAAGAACTTAACCTCAAATTTTAATATTTATATCAAACGACGGGTGATCAAGATAAAGGACAAAGAGAAACTGGCACTGGTGGAAATGGAAGTTTTTGGGTTGTTTATATTTAGGGCGAGTTTCATAAAGGGTGGTAAGCACTTGCTCAACTTAAGTTCGAGATCGCGGACTAAAATTCCGTTTCATAAAGCTTTCTCAAACTCGAACAATTACGTCGCCGCTTTCGGCAGTTATCGGTTGAAAACAAACGTAAAGAACGAGTTGCCCAAATTTCGAAAAGGTTGGCAGTTTGTTTGTTTTCAACCGATAACCGCCGAAAGCGGCGACGTAACTGTTCGAGTTTGAGAAAGCTTGATCCCGATCTCGAACTTAAGTCGAGCAAGTGCTCAGCACCCTTTATGAAACTCGACCTTAAACGTCAAACTTTGACATTGTAACGTTGCTACGTTGCCATGTCTAAAAAATATAAATCTTATTCTCGAGAATAACTTTATTTGTCGTTTATAATTACGGCACTAAATTGAATTTACAGGTAAAAAATAAAAATGTTATCTAATTTCTGCTAAATTCCTAAGACTATTAGTATTTTAAATAAAACAATTTTCTATCGGGCCTATGAAGCCCGTTTCCATTTGAATCTGTCTATAAGCGAAGTTAATATACATGAAGCTTAGCGTTAAAAAAGAGGGCTGGCTTTTAAAAATGTTCTATTTTTTTGTACAAAAAGCATAAATGTTTTAGTAGATAATTAGTGGAAGTGGTGAAGAAAAAAGGACGTATTGAAAACAGAAACCTGGAGGTAGAGAATCCAACAAATGTCAACAGACGCACAACTGTGGGATTTACATACATAAATAATTGAAAAGCTCATTTGATAACAGAAATTCGGCAAGTTACATGTTACATGGCAGTGTTGCCACATTATTAATTTTTAAGGTAATTTAAAAATTGGAAAAACGTTATGTTTAACACCAACGTAATGGAATAGTGAGAAAAATAGGTGGGAAAATGTAACAAAGATATAAAAATATAAATTTTAAAGCAATTGCACCAATTTAAAATATTGAGCCATTTTAAAAATTTTCCATCTGCGTGGAAATAAATAGGTAAACATTTTATAAATAAATAATTGATTTGAATTTTTTATTTAAGAAGATTAATCGAGAGATGTAATATAAAGCTTTTGAATTTAATTTCATGTTTACCTATATACAGAAATGTTGTATTAATTATGACGCATAAAGCGTATAATATTGCCTAAAGCGATTACTTTATTATAGGTGATCACCTCTGAGTTCAATCAAAATTTTGATCAAACATTTTGTTTTTTCGTTGAAATATAAATTCTTTTAATATTTTGTGAAAATATCTCATTTTAAAGCGAACGTTCACAAAAAGGCTTGTTAGGTTTACCTATATTCGTGCCTGGGTCTACCTCTCAATTATTCTGTCTGCCTGTTAAATTGTATGTTTAAATATCTCCATCTCCATGTTTGCTCATCTGTATATCTCCCAATATCTACGCTTGCCTGTCTGTCTCTCTGTGTCCTTATCATTCTACCTATCAGTACGTCTGCTTTCGTTCCGTCGGGCCTTGTGTAGGAACGACAGCTTATAAAAATCATGTATTTACATCTCTCCCTATCTCCTTATAAATTGATCTTTGCTTCGTATTCATGTACAGTGAGACACACTGTATGCGCCCTAGTAAGAAAGCTTATGGATAGCACCAATGGAAAATTTGAAGGACTTTCTTAAATTGATTAAAACATCTTAATCATTTCTTTCACTGAAAAAGGCATTCCGTGTTCAGCAATATTAAATTTGACATCTCTTACTTTTTAAGACAATTTATAGAAGATTCTTTATCTAACTTATAGTTATAATCTCATACTGGTAATAAAAAATTCCACCCTTAAATTTTGATGTAAAAAAATAATTTTACTTATTAAGGTAAACTAATTAAGTCGTGCCTTTTTTTTAATTTGTATTATTTTTGTGTTGTAAATTATCAAATTAGCGGGCAGAGTTTCCAACTTGATGTCAAAGGTAGATTAGTACAAGAAGGGTTTTACTTTAGATTCAACTCGGACGCAAGCTTACTGACCTCCCTTTTTGTTAGCCTTTTTACCACAACACAAAGTCAGAGGTAATAAATAGATAGAACTGTTTCCGAGGTTTGGGTAATTTAGGTTTTGTAAGATTCTTGTTTAAATGTTTGGCAAGACCACTGTTTGTTGCTTGAATCAACCACCAACAATAGCCCTAGTTTGGTTTTGCTTGGTTTAGCTTATTATTATTATAATCGTTATAAATGTACAGGAAACAATGTATTACTTAGCATTATCCTTAATTATCGAATTTGAGTACGCCCGATTTGAGCTGATCATTTATATTGTTTACTAAGCAGCTCCGAAACAACTTCATTAAATTAGAAATTTTTGTAAAAAATATTTCAAAAATTTATATTACATTTTCGTAACACGTATTTAATTGTTTATAAAAATTTAAAAATGCAAAAAAGTTAGTAAACGACAAAAATTGTTTGAAGAGGTGCCAAAAACAAGTTTAAATTAAAATTTGTAATATACTTGAAAATTATTCAATTTAAAAAGCGTGTTCACTTTTATTGATTTTATTTTTGCATTATTAATAATTTCTAAAACCTTTTAATAATAGTCAATTTAACCGTTAGGTATACAGTATGGACTAATAAATAGCAAAATCTGAATATATTAACTCCAATTACTTAATATGTAGACGGTTTGATTTGGCTTTAGTTTTTCACATAAAATCTTAAGCAGCGTTCACATAAAAGCTGGCACACTTTAAGCCGGCAACATCGCAACGCATCACATTTCAAAATTTCAAACTGATCATGTTCATAAATTTTATAGAAATATCGCATATGATACATGGGTCAGAGTGAAGTGCGTCCTTTTTAGTAAAAATACGAACACAAAGATAACTAAATCGTAAAGTAAAATTTTTAATTCCATGAGATGCGGCCCGACCCGGCTATAATGTGTGCTAGCTTTAACAGCGTTTATCGCTAGCGTCTATCTAAACTATGTTTTCCTCGTCGCCCACTGCAACAAACTGCTAGTAGTGCAGTACTTACTTACTTGCCAACTTTTAACCCTTAGATCCCTGAGTAAAAAAAAGTGCGGAATGGGGTCACTTAGGTCCCCCAGAGTTTTTTTTAAATTTATTGCCCTAAATATTAATAAAATGTTGTAAGCGGTTCAGAAAATGATGTTGAAGATCTTTATTATAATTATTCCATAACAAAATCGTTTGAAACTAATTATAAATAACAAAATATTCATTATAAGGCTTCACGCCCGCGGAATCCGAGAAATCACCGAATCAACTAAAAAAATTTGAAAATTCGGTTATTCATTAGGGTTTTTTTTCTTATTTGACTGATAAATTTTACATTTTAATAATAACGACATAAAATATAATTAACGTCAGTACCGGAGCGGGATACTTAGCGGGCGCGCACACAAATTTTGAAATAATTCGAATATTTGACACACTACAGCAACGAAACTGGATGAGATATAACGTTAAATGTTATTAAACAAATATCTAAAAGCGGGGTTCCTAAATTACACGAAGAAAAAAGTTACAGCAAAATAATAACATGTGGGGTCCCCAAAATACCCCACTTAGGGACCTAAGGGTTAAGAGATATCTGGCGAATTTACTAAAAGGAAAAGCACGACGACAGGTGTTCTAATATTTTCTAGTGAATAAGACTCGATGATTGGCAGGGCTGTAGCCAAGAGTACGCCAGGGCCTGCTCTGGAAATTTTTAAGCCTGTTCTAGCCAGAGCTTGCTAAGGATTTCACAATAAAATAAAATTACAAGTTCCTAATTAGTGTCGAAGAAGAAAACATTGATTTAGAGAAAATCGTCTTTTTGCAAACTTTGAACAAAAAACTTCCATCCTCAGAAGAGATTACATTGGTCAACAGATTTATAGAAACCCCGAAGAGAGAAAACCCTGATTTTAGATTTTCATCCTCCAATGATTTTTTTAAGTCTGCCCTGATAACATAGTCTGGTTACAGCCCTGATGATTGGGCCATAGATCAAATTAGACTAAAACGATTGATTTGGACTAGTCACTGGATGAATAGGTCGATAAGTGTGTATATGAAAGACTATCGAACTACCTCGTAGTAGACAGAAAAGAGGAATTTCTTGACGTGACTAGAAGGGGTCGATCAAGTGATAGAAGAGAGAATTAGAACAAAAATCACGAAGCAGCCGATAGTTGTGGCAAAAAAATTTGGAAAACGTAATTAAAGAGAGAATGAGTGCCTATAATTAAATAATTATCATTAGGTACCTACTTCTATTTATTCAGTAATCTATGGATATAATCCGTTTACTCTTTATTTGCGCTATGGTTGGTCATGAACTTTTATTTTTTGGTTTGCCAAAATAGTTTACTGACAGCTCTTGACAGTACCAAAAAGTGACAGACCATTGACAGACCAACTATTAACACAATTGAATAAAAGCCGCTAGGTACTCTACAATACTTAATAGCCTAACTGATTTTTTTCTAATGTATACCGGGTGGAATCTGTCACCCTAACATGGCCAACCATAGCGCAAATAAACAGTGAACGGATAATAGGTACTTGAGATTTTTTCAAAGCTGTAATAAAATTTGCTGACACTAGAAATCCATTGAGAATAAAATTGAAATTTAAAAATAGCAAAGTAAAATTGAAAAAACTTAAATGAAAAACATATTTTTTCTAATTATTTTGAAAAGGCGATGAGAAAGTATCTATATAATTGATAAAATATATTTCCAAACACAATGAAAATGAGAATAGGAAAGTAACAAAGCTTTATAGTAGAAGAATAAAATTTATGCCGAGTTCAAGCTTCAATAACAATCAGTAGGTATCTACTTTAATAAATTTTCAATAAATTTTTCTTTTTTCAAAAAACGTTTTTCTTTCAACTTTAAAATTTTAACAGTTTTACAAAGTTTTTCTCGATATAAATTCAACTTAAGTCGACTCTTTTAATGAACAAATTAATAAGGTATTAAAAAGAGTTTTTTATAAAAAAAAGGTGAAAAATGAAAAGAAAATTATATAAAAGTACCTACGATATAAATTTTTCCTCTTTAGAAATAAGCGAATCTTTTGAGATTTTTTTTATTTTCGAAACGAAAATTAATCAAAAGTGCGTTTGCGTTTGATAGAACAGGGAAGCCGACTGTGAGCTTAAGCAAAAAGCATAATCAGTTTTTTTTCTGGTATTCAAGTTTTCAGAAGAAGCGCGAGCAAATTATTTGTGTTTGAGTTTTAGCTTTCTTGCCGTTTTATTTCGTTTCAGACACTTTTCACTCTTTAATTTATATTGCTCCAACAAAATGATACATTCAGAAAAAACATCAAACTCGAATAATTTTCAGTTCACTTTATTAAAATGTTCATAATTTTGTTAAAAGGGAAAAATAAACCAATAAACTTGCTTTTCTTTTGTTTTTTTTTAATTTAAAAAAAAATCAGCCTTTTGGTTATGTTTGTTAAATAAACAAGAACGCTTTTTTATACAAATTGAGGTTTAATTAGGTTTTATCAAATATTTAAAAATTAAATTTTGTTAATTGAATAAACATTTTAAGCTTTTTTTTTTAAATTAAGCCGCACACCGTACTTTTATAAGTAATAAACTTTAAAAAAATAGAAAACTAACAATCCAAAGTCGAGGAATCTTTTACATCAGTTTAAATCAGCCTTTATTATAAAATACCAAAAATTTACCTTTCGACGCCCCATTACATAACAGCACATAGAGTGCATAATTTTTGCTATACGTTAAATCATCGTCCACTTGAATCAACCTTCTATAACATAACTAATCAGGGTCGAATTGGCTTCATTTGATCCCGCCCAAACTAGCTGTAATTAGAATTTCAGTGGCAATAGGCAAGCACTAGACCAAGAGTCGAGTCAAAGTGGAGACCAAGAGAAGCAAAAAGAGTTGGATTGGATTACTAGTGGGAGGGTTGGCTTTTAAAATGCCATCAGGTCCAGGTGATTTGTAGAGTAGGAAAGAATTTATTGACCACGTGACTTTTGAGAAGGTCACAATGTGGCGTGCAATATCCCAGTCTCTACTTGCGGGTACCTGTGCTTCGTATTTTTATCTTTCTATCGTTGGGAACGACCCGGCACTCTGGAAAGTGCGTTTCTATGAGCAGCTCAGCAGCTTCGGAAAGACTGGATGTATAAGTTCCATCGTATCGTCTGTCTTTGAACTGCTGGGCTGTTGATTTGGATCTTTTGATATGACCTTTTTTAGTCTTGCTGCAGTGGTTGATTCAATTCCACTGCAGAAGGATCTGTACGCATCGTTGTTTTCGGCAAATCGTTTGTTATACTCGCACTGGTGTGGGCTTTCCAGTCTGCTTTTCTTCGAGTATTTTTGGTCTGTTGAATGATCTTTCAGTTGTCCTCCTCATGCGGTCTAGCTCTTTGCACTACCAAAGTGTAGTTTTCTTGCCAGATCTCGCTGTTTGCAGAGAACAGCTGGATTCATATGCACTAGTGAGTATTGTCTGAAGTTGGTGAGCTTCACGATCAATGTCCTCAATAGCGTAGTTATTTTTGTAAACATTCGAGTCTAAACGGGTTCCGAGGTTTGCAGTCAGGTAGTCACAGAAGGCTAATCTGTCGGTTTTTCTCGGATTTCTATACTGTTTGTATTTTTTGCTTCTATGCTAAAGCATAGCCATCTGTGATCTGACATGGTCGGCTCATTTGATACGTGCCAATTCTTAATTTTGGATGCCAAAGTGATATCGATTACAATTTGACATAGGTAGGTAACAAAAGTAGGTTTTTCTAAAAGCATAAAGAGTTATTGAAAACCCAAAAAAGGGTTTTCACTAAAGCTTGGGTTTCCTAGGAAAGCGGTGCCGTCAAATAGCGGCGGTAATATGACGGCCAATGACATCACAAAAAGCGTTTCCATATATTTAAAGGTAAAGTCAGCCTCGCAATTAATGGCCACCCTGGCTATACGTTTAGCACGACTTGTGGATATAACCATCATAACACCCCCTACTTAAGTTGAGGGTAACTTTATTTTGCCAACAAGCAGTAAATCAACAATCTCCCCTTTTGCCCTTTTGCCGTTGTTGGCTAATAACCACCATGGCGTATAGCCAGGGTGGCCAATAATTGCGAGCCTGACTGTACATGGTTTCCTAGATAGCGGTGCTGTCTCACCGCTTTTATGAATATTTTAGACTTCACCGTTACGTGATGTCAGCACCGTCATATTATGGGCGCTATTTGACGGCACCGCTATCCTAGGAAACCGAATCTTAACTGACAACGTGAAAAAAAATTTCATAGACGTATTTCGAAGACACCCTAAAAATATTAGGAATAATTCGACATATTTCATTTGAACGAATATTAAATAAAACAAAAGTAACTAGGACAAAAAGTAACATTTAGATACCGCTTTTGAGGGGAGAAATCACCGTATGTTATATTTTTTTACCATCAGTTTAAACAATCGATTTACAAAAACCAATTTGTAATTAATTGCTGGAACATTAAAAGTTGAACAAACAAAATTAAATGAAAACACAAATTTCATAAACAAACTAAAACTGTAATTAATAAACACCATTAATTAAATTTAATTTGTAGCAGGTGGGATGAAATTGTATTCCACTAATAAAAAAGGATAATCCATATTTTTGTAATCTTATTTGTAAATAAAACTTGTAAAATTGGATATCTTTAGATGGCGCTCACAAACTGGGCATAACATTGAATTTTACAATTAATTATACAAAGTTTTCCAACTCGAAATTGTATCATGGCTTATTTGCCAAATTGAATTATAATTCTTACAACTTAATGCAAATAAATGATCGTAAATAAACAAAATACTTATACAGGATGTTTCCTAAAATCAAGAAGTTCCCACTCGAGAAAATGAACAAGGAAGTAAATTGCTAATTGCTAAATAACTACGAGTAATTAGAGCCTTAGAATACCCGACCACTATTGTGTGACACCATAGACCACACCTCCTGTCTAATAAGGAAATTAGGAACCTCTACCACTTCCACTGATCTTGATAAGTCACTAGTTAGGCGACATAACTGCTGATAATTTTAATGACATAATGAGTAGAGTTGTATAGAATAAGTCACTGACTTGAACCGTCTGAAAAAAGCATTAAGTTTGGAAATTGATGGGACTGTTCATTCTTCGCTAGCCCCTCCCCCCAGCCAACTTAAAATAAATTGTCAAATTTGAAATCGAACCAATTTTAAAATGTGTGCGTGCTCCTAATTATGTACAACTGAAAAACTTAAATATTTCCAAACTAATTACACTCCAAGTTAATTAAATTACTATTTAATTATAGTATTTGTAAATTGCCCCATAGGTAGCAATTTGTGGAAGAAGAAAAAAAGATGTAAGAATTAATAGCAAAAATTATAAATTAAAAAAATTATTAAAAGCATGTAGTAACTATATTAGGAGTATAAAATTTAATTAATGACAAGAAAGGTTATATGTTCACACTCCACAGGTTTTATAACGCTGATTTTTTGTTTTATGGCCAAATTTTTCAATTTTTATGATCCTTGGCAAAGTAAATCAGTTTTGTATCGCGTGTAACCGTTATCAGGAAATCACAAATAAATTCTACCACCAACTTTTGTTATACTTTTGAAATGTAAGCACTGTTTCGGTCTACCAATAGGACAGTAGTACTCTAAAGTGTTCCTAACTGTCATTATCATAAGATACGTTTGTTGCTAACGGACAGCGTAAGCATATTTTCTTCGGTTTCGGAAGAAAAATCTAGCTTTTACATCCCGATTAACTTATTATTAGGCACTAAAAAGTTCCATTACAGGCACTAAAAATTTGATTATGGGCAGGAAATAGGCACTGAAAAAACAAAAAAGGCATGTGATTCAGGAATAAATAAATATTTATCTGAATATATAAGAAAAAGTTATTAAAATTAAAATTAAAAATGATTGTTAATTTTCTGGAGTAAAACATGGTTAAACTCCTTGTATAATTTATAAATAATTTTAAGACATTTAAAAAATAGATTTTTTAAACGATTTTAAAATGTGGAAAAATGACTAAAAATATTTAAAACAGTTACAAGGGAAAATTGAAAGGATGAAAAAATATATAGGGTATGCCTGAAAGGCATGAAATTCATACCTGTAGAATGAAATTTAAGCGGGCGACCTCGGGTACATTTACACTAGTTAAAGTGTAAACGCCGGATTTTAAAGACGATCTATTTTTAATAAAAAACACTCGGACGCGAAAAGGATGTTAGTTTTTCCAGTATCAGAGGCAGAATCTTAAGGATTCGTAGCATTCTGATACGTGTAGAAAAACGCATCGTTACAATGTTGTCATGTTGTCACATAACACTTTACTTTGTTTAAAAGAAAAGTTTTTTAGGTTGGTATGTGGCAAATTTGCGCTGTCATTATAAAACGTTAAATTTGCACGTTTGGATAAGTTCACTTATAGAAACGCATTTGATATGTCCTGATAATGTTCATTTGCAGGGCAGGATGCTAATAGGTTTTAATTAGGATTTAAAAACTTTTTTCTTCCCGAAACGAACTGCCTCACGAGGGCGAATGACCAGCAAAATTCTCTGATGCCCAGTATTATAAAGCCTAGTTAAACGAAGGTTAATTTAGCCGTAGGTTGAAATTATAAATAAATGTCAATTTCACGATTATGTCCAATTATGTCAAACTAAAATGACAGTCTAACCTTAAGTTGAGCTTCAACCGTAGGTTGAATTTCAACCTTCGTGTATAATACTGGGCCTGAGATTAAGTCTGGTTTACAATATAAATTGAACCCGTAATTTAGAAAGGAAAGATAAGTGAAAATATAAAACAAATAAATTTAATCTGGGTTCCCATTTTCTTGAGTTATAAAAGTTATAAAGTGAAAAGCAAAATTTAGTACAAGAGTGACTCATTAATGTTAAAGACGTCTTTGTATGGTAGCAACTATCAAACTATTTAATTTAATGTAAGCAGAAATAACAAACATTAGAACATTATAACGACTATGCCTTAAAAGGGACTATGAAAATAACAAAAAGCTAATGATATCAAAAGCTGTTAACAGAGCAACGCGACACAAACTGAAGCGTATAAAGTTTTTCAACAACAAAAAATTTATATTCAACGTAGAAGGCATCTGGTGGTGGTAATAATAAACCAAGCACACTGCACTCGAGGGGTCCACGTGATTTTGAATTTTATTTATTATAACCCTTTAACCCTCGCATGTACACAAACTTTTTTCTTACAACCGAAATTTTACAAATTACAAGAATTTTAACTGAAAGTTTATTTAGAAATAACTTAAATTCGTGGTCATCTTCACAAAAGCGACCTTAGTTTAAGACGTTAAATGCCAAGTAGGAATTTAAGGAATTCCGACATAAACCTACTGTGTGCTATTTTATTCTTGGACAGTGCACCCCAGGGTATAATCAATAATATTGAGGTAGAACTTTAGACACTTAAGAGAACCACCTCGTTCTGCATTTTCACAATTACCGTCGTTTAATTTTAAACCAAAAATTAACATAGCCACACCCCCTCTTCCTCCTAGACACGAAATTATCGAAATGTCGCATTTTAATCACTCAACCCTAACCAAATTAAAACGACCTTTCTATTTATTACATACACCAACCAACCACTCAATTAAAACATTATTTATATGAATCACAATCGACTAAATAAGGAATGTCGGTCGTTAATAAACTTTCTACTGTAAATAGAGACCTTCGAGTTTAAATAATAGTTCACGATTACTTTTGTTTTTAATGGAAAAAAATGCAATTTCAAAATTGTTTGCGAATTTACAGTTTCATACAAAGACGTCATACAATAGGAGCTTTTTATATAAAAGGAAAAAGGATTTAGTGTCGAGTTAAGCTTTCTCCTAAAATGCAACAGCCAAAATGCGACATTTGCCGATAAACTACCGACATGTAACTCCTTGATTCACCCTGATCAACGTGATATATGACCTAAACGCTTCACATCGACGTCATAGAGCCTTTAACGCTAAAGATCCGAGCTAATACTTGTCACCTTTTCGACCCTCTTAATATTAGACTTTCAACGTTTTGACTTAGCTTTACGATAATTACGGCCATTTATTTTTCAAATTTAAAAGAAAAAACAAAAACTAATAGGAATTTATTGTATGCGGCGTATATATTCAAAGCACTCGATCAAAAGGTTTCATTCTGATTCATAAAATTTAATAAGACATATGTTAATGATGTCAATTGGAACGAATACTCGTTAAACGTCTCGTGTTGGGATTTATATTTTTTTATTTCGAATAAAAAGTTTACTTATCCGGTTCGATAAAGTTTAGAATTTAATTAGGTAATATCCGAGACTTGATATTTTTAATAAGGCTCATTCGAAGGCAAACTTGCCCTGCAGTTAATTTCATAAGCTTTTCGGGAAAATATAAAATCTTGTTGCGTTTGTGTCTATGTTTAATGATAAGGGAAAATGAAATTGTTGTAATAAGGGTGTTTGCTAAAAATTAAATCCAATTATAAGTTTCGGTGTTTACGTGTCCGAAATTCTATTCAATACTAGTTAACAACTACGTACGTGTTTCATTTGTGAAAATAAAATTTTCTATTTATTTCAATTGGAAAAAGTTTATAATTAAATGTTTGAAACATACCAAGTGCGTAGCGTCAAGGTGAACAAAGTACTGGAGCTGTGAGTCTGTTAGGGCCGATTTTACAATTTAGGCTTAACGGCAGCTTAAATTAAGATCCGGTTAAACCTGAGTTCAAGGCAAATTCGTATTGTAAAATCAGGTTCAATCGTAGTTTACCGTAGTAATACTTTAGTTTTGTTAAACTCTAACTTAAATTGTGTTTGTAAAATCGGCCCTTAGGCCCTAACACATATTACTTGTAAATTTTTAACACTCTTGTAATCCGTGTCTAAACATAGGGTCAAGATAATCCGAAATAGTTCCAAGAGCTAGTTCCACAAAGCCGCCAGTGGAACAAAAGAGAAATGAGTGACTATGGAAAAGAATAGAGCTCTTCGCAGTTTAGTTTACTCCTATCAATCGAAGCACCTCGAAAATCGAAAACCACAAATTGACAAACGACATTTGATATACAAACATAGGTTGGGTCTTGCGTGGACTTCTACCACCGAGTGTTTCCTCTCACCGTAGTATTCGTAGCCCTAACGGTAGAGCAGTTGCTGAAAATGCTATGAAAACCACGTAGCAATTCTCCTGTACACAACCAAACTCCTTCAAGAACCTCTTCAAAAACCAAAACTTTAAAACTCCCATCGCCCATACAGAAAACAAAAGTAACGCAGCAGCGTGGAAACTTTGATACAAAGATCGGGTAATCATCCGTGCCCAAAACAGGACCTGCGGAAAATAGTTTCATTATAATAAGTTGTAACGGTGCTTGTCATATCCAAGCACCCCACAGAAGTTCTAAAAAGGGGCCATCGGCGCTAAGGGCACTGAGAGTTCGCATTTAGGCCCACTAGGACCTAGCTACGCTACTGTAGAGTATATAGTCTGTTTATATCTTTTAGAAGTTGACGTCTTGACTTTCACTGTGGGGGGCCTCATAAATCATTCAAATAGGTTCAATATCTTTCCCTTAACCCTCCTTTCAACGGGTGAAGCCTGTGAGTGCAAGCAAAAGTGAAAATTGTCTGTAACTTAAAAAAAGAAATACTTTTTACTGTAATATTCTGTCTACCTTCTTAACTTGTAATAACTCATATCATCAGCATTTGCTTTTTAAATTTTTTCAAAAAATGAATCCTCTAGGACACAGTTTGTTGTGACAGGCTTCACCCGTCGGTTCGTGTAACTTTGTGATAACCAATTATTTTTGTTATAAAGCATTATTTAAGCGCAAAATTTATCTGCAGACCATAAAAAATAATTGGTTTTAAGTTTCAATGCTTGTTTGTAAATTTTTTGTTTAGGTGACAAGTGCAACATAAGCAAAAATTATTATTATTTTTCCAGTTTTGTAAGGCTTGGTTATGTATTTAGTACATTTAAGCCTGCTATTTCAGTGAAGTTTAGGCCCTTGCAGTTTGTGTTGAGAATTTTATAATTTATTTTTTTTATAATTTTCTGCTTATTTGATCAATATACTAAATATGTATTATGATAATTAACTTTATTTTCCTTCAATGTCTATAAAAAACAGTTTTCAATAAAAAATGTCAAAAAAGGATAAAAAATTTAAAACTAAAAAATAAACTAAACTTACTAAACTTACTAAACTAACAAAAGGACCTACGCTTTAATTCTTCTGTAAAATAATGAAGAATAAGGTAGATTTTCAATTAAAAAAATTTCAGTGCAATTCTTGCACCCTTACTATTTTTTAGCTATAGATATAAAGTGAGCGTAACAGGCTTCACCCGTTGGCTCGTGTGATTCTAGACCCACCCGTTGGATGGAGGGTTAAATTTCTTTATAAAAGCATTTTAAAGGAACTATATTTTGGTAAATGAATTAGAGCTTAAATAAAATTGATAATTGCTAAAAATTTGATTTCTAAATAATCAAAATCATGCAATTAAATACACTATAAAAACCTAATAATATACTTATTATTAAATTCGAATTGTACCTAAACACTAGAAAATGCTTCTAATTGTATTTGACAATTTGGTGTTTTTTATACTTTACTTAATTACAAATTAATGATGATAACAACAATTCAATAATATAGTAATGTTGAAAAGCAATAATTAGCGGGTGGTAAGTGTAGAATATTTAAATTGTTACAATTACATTCTAGGTGATCCTAACAGTTTTCAAACGTAAGGGACAAAGGATTATTATACCTGTTGGTCATTAAAATACAATTCCAAAAATGGGATGCACCAAAATATTTTCTTTAAACTGGTTTACCACTCGGTTTACTACGATTATTAGCACATGCTGTAGCATTGTAGCACACTCTTGTCTGTTAAAATCCTTTTGTTAAACAAATTTAAGGGAAAGATGTTGAACCTTTTTTAATGATTTATGAGGCCCCCCACAGTGAAAGTCGAGACGTCAACTTCTAAAAGATATGAACAGACTATACCTAACACTACTATCTACAGCTACACTATGGTAAATTTAAAAAAATAGTTATTAAATTAATCCGTTAGTTAAGTAATTAACACAAACTTTTACAACTGCCAGAGTGTTTTTTTACTGCTGGAATTGAAAGTGTGAATTTTCACATGGATCCTTACTTCTTTGTCTACGACCTTAGCTGTTCTTTACTAAGATATTGAATTAAAAAGTTAAAAATTAAAGCAACTAATTTATAATTTGTCGAGTTTGGGGATTCTTTTGGCATCGTTTATGATAGGCAAATAGCATGAAAATTATAAACTTTGGGCAAAGTAATTTTTTCTCCTTGGGATTCTGCTAAAGGAGCTGCAGATGTTCCTAGATAATCACAGCAAAATACTTAAAAAATCGAAATTATTTGTGTAAGTTAAAAAAGTTTATTTAAATAGGGGCCTGACAAAATAGGCGCAAAGAGTCTGTGCCTACTTAAATTTAATTAATTTATTTATTTGAATGAATTAATAAATTTGAAACTTTCCAATTCTTTAATAAATAAGGCAACACTTCATACATCAGCAGGTATAGTTTAGATATAAGTCGATTGATTTAGGGCCGGTACTTTGAATCTCTGTTAAACACCTGATTAACTTCCAAGGTTATCTAATTATCCAACCCCTTTTCTAACGCCTATTTGTAAGCGCCTTTAACTTTAACCCAATATCAAATTAACCTAACTGAACTTAACTGAGACTCAAAGTACCGGTTCTTAAGCTTAAAGCCTGCACCACACACACACACACAGGTTTGTCTTCCGGTTTGTAAGCCGGAGCGTCTGGTCATCGATCAGGTCGCCTGTGTAGGTCGGCCTGTACAGGCCAAACAGAAAGCTAATCGTGTGCGTGCGGCGCGGCCTTAAAAATCGAATATCCTATTTGCTATGAATCACAAAAGCCATTTATAAAGCCTGCGCCACACATACCGGTTTGCCTCCACAGGTGGTCTGCACAGATCAAACCGGAGCGTCTGGACATCCTTCAGACTCTGGTTTGGCCTGTGCAGGTCAGCCTGCACAGACCACACCGAAAGGAAGTCTGTGTGTTTGTGGCGCGGCCTTAAGAAATAAAAAGTATAAGAGCCTTTCTCGAGGGTTGGAAATATTTTAGAATTATTTTTAATATAAAGTAGTGTTCCATTAGTACTAGGCAAGCTAAAAATACTTTTTTTAAAGATACCACACTGTATATTTTTTTATTCGTAAAAAACTAAAGTTTACTGCGTACTAGAGCCACCTTGTATATAGTTCTGGTTTATTTGCGATAGCTATTGTTCTGCTGATCCCACCTATGAAAACAGCGTATGTTATTGGTTTTCTACTTTAAGAAGATTTAAAATTAAAAAAATAAACAGTATTTATACTACCCCTAATTTATAGTACTATCTTGTTAACACTAAAAATTACTATTGATTATTTTAATTAAGAAAAGCTCGTAATTAAATCTCTAGAAACCTGAAAATATTAAATACAAATTAAGAAGTTTAAGGGAAGTTTTGAAAATATTAAAACCATTGCTTAAATTCGCATAAAAAAATTATAAAAAAGTTAATACAATATTAATAGAAAGAGAAAAACTTTCACAATTCTAAGGCATAAAATGGTCTTTAACTGAGCATTTAATTTCAGTTTTAGTCTTCTCAAATCAAAAACCGCAAGGCAAAAGATATCCAAAGGGAATTACTTCGCACCAGTTGGTGCAATTGTTGCTAAATCCTTTGAAAAATATTGCACGCCGGTGCAAGCTTTCCTTATAAAATTTGAAATTTCTTTTTCAATAATCGGAATGCAAATTCGTAATTGGACAAAAATCCACTTTTTTTCAACGAGAAATATGTGTAAACCGTAAACGAACAAAAACAATCGGAAAAATATAATTAAAAGCCATGAACATTTTTATTTTTACGTTAAAAAACCACCAACCAATAAATCGATTTTCATGAATACTAATTGGTCTTATTTCCATTTCACCTCAATTTAAATATTTAAACCAATTATGAAGAACATACGTCATTAAATCTGACAACTCCTTTGTTATAATGGAGTGGTAGCAAGGGTAAAGGATTAATTTTCAATAATTCAATTAATGGTAATGAATTTATTGCTTAATTTATTTAATTATTTTTGCACATCACGCTCTAATACAACCGTATACTTAGACATTTTTCGTGTTTAGTTTACTTAATGGAAACAGGATACGAGTCACTCATTAAAAAGTGTGAGAAGCACCTTAAGGACAAGTTCGTTTCCGTAGTAACCGGTTTCCTACTTTTAACCATAGGTTATTACGTGGGAGACGTTTAACCATACAACATAGTAAATAAATTCATTCAAATTTGTCTTAGAAATTATAACAGCTTAGAGAGGTGGGTCCAATTTAAACTTAGGTCAACTACTGCAAGTGTAGCGGTTAATAGAAGAAAATTGATTGAATTTTGGGGGAGAATAGACAACACACATAACGTAAGCTTCTATTAATGCCGCAGAAAACATTTGCAATCTGCTCAATTACTCCCAATAATAAAGTCGATCGAATATGGAACAATTCTAATCCGAAAATAATTAAAAAAATTTTTCGGGATTATTTAGGCCTTTGGCGTATTAGCATATTAAACTACATAAATTTTTAATTCCAAAATGGCTAATTGACTAGGTGTTTTATGTCATATTTTCGCAACTAACATATTAAAAGTTCGGTAGAAATTTGCTATGTGGACTCTTGTCCACTTTTCGTGATCGCAGAAAATCAACTTTCTTATGAAACCTTAATGAGTACTAAATTAACAAATCGTTAAAACAGAACATTGTAGATCGTACTGCCCAGATTTGAGTAGGTCACGATCTTATGATTATCTCTTAAATAAATCAGAACACCGAAACTTATAACAGGAGGTGCAATTTTAACAAAACTTACAAAAAAATACAGAAAACGGATTGTATTTAAGACTTAAATGAATGATATTAATTCAATCGTGTCTTAGTGAAATATCAGAAGTGGGATTAAAAATTCAAAACTCTGGAAATAATTAAAATG
This sequence comes from Malthinus seriepunctatus, assembly GCA_963924605.1. Taxonomy (NCBI): domain Eukaryota; kingdom Metazoa; phylum Arthropoda; class Insecta; order Coleoptera; family Cantharidae; genus Malthinus; species Malthinus seriepunctatus. Next base: position 7,431,990 of record OZ004602.1, read on the forward strand.
AAGAGAAAACATATTTAACAAAATTGATTTCTTATTTAATTCTCAATAAATTTAAGTCTAAAATTTTCCAATCATTTATAGTTTATCATAAATAACAAATGGATCGAACGGTAAATTGGAAGAAACTTAAATAATAATGGATACAAATTTATTAAATTATTATTAGTAAATTAAGCTTGAGGAATTTTAAAGCAATATTTTACTTTTTTTGACACAAAATTTCACGGTTTTCATTGCCCCTTTTATTAATGATTTACTTTTTAAATTTTGACTTCTTGTTTACGTAATTAATTAACCACAATAATCTTAAACTTTTTTTCTCAACTCCTATACGTCTTCATTTACATTTTTAATTATTTTATTTAAAAATGTATATTGTAAGTAAATTGGGATCATTAATATATTATAGAAATTAACAAATATTAATTATAGTAATTAATAACAAATTATTTTTTTTAAACTTGATATAATAATCTTCACACATATGATAAAATCAGTTTCATATTGGATGGTGTCATCGAACCTTTAAAAACAACTTTTTGTCTTGTATAAGATACGAATTGCATTTGGCAACCGACGACATTAGTTCAATCCAAATCCAGAAAGGCAACTCTTAACAAAAACTTAAAGACGCTATAAATATCTACTTAATGTTTCCATATTAATAATATCAAAAAACCAAATATTAGTTGGGCAATTAATTTTTTTCAATTACATACAATTAATTAAACGTTCTTTTGATTTTTATCCGTGTCGATAAATTTAATTGACGCTTAACGAGTGATCCTTCGAGCTGGATGAAATCAACTTTTATTTTCCCCTCTTCGGAAATAATTCGACTATATAATTTTTGGAAAGACGTCTGTAGCTAAGGGTAGGTAATTTGACAACCTTTCCAATAATGTAATCATTTTTCGACCTTCTTATCGTTTGGACACCCGTTATAACGTTCTGTGTTGACACATCCCCAATGTTTTTAAAAGGCTTTAATTTGAAACAAAATTGTGCTGAAACAGTATTTCGAAGAGAAAACAATGGAACGTGATTTGATTTTAGATATTGTTAGGAGTTAATTTTAGGAATTTAAAGTTAACCGTAGAATTAAGTCTTAATATCCTTTTATAGCAGACATTGGATTTATAACCTTATACCTAAAGCAGCAACAAAATGTGCTAATTTGAACAGAGCCAATAAAGCAAAATTAGGAACCTACACTCCTAAAAACACCCTTAATTTTATAAACACACAACTCTAGGTTTGATATTAAAAATAAATATGTTTTATTTACAAATTCCCCCTATTTTTATTAATCCACTCTTTTGTTAAATTACAAAATGACACGCAATTTTAATTTGCTTTTGTCGCACAAAACAAGGGGCAATTTCTTTTAAGAAAAAGTACACAAAAGAAGGAAATATTTTTCAACTATTCTTTTTCTTATACGCCTTACTTAATCTGGCCATTTAGTTAATAAAGGGGACTTGACGAATTAATCCCTTAAAGGATGATGAGATTGTAATCGTTGTGGTGACGCCACTGATACTTTAAATTCTAAACACGCAATGATCTCACGCCCACAATAATGTTTATGCTCGACTAATTTGCTACTAGTTGTTGTATGAATTTTTAAATTTAATTGCTATTACCTACATGAATATTAATTTACAAATATATTTGCCACTTAATCCTCAGGAGGAAATCTATACAGCGTAGTTTTTCTCACAGCTTCAGTTATTTTTTCAAAAATTTTTATTTTATTTACATTTTTGCCAAGATTATTATTTATATTTTGAACTAGGCAAAAATTATAATAAATTATCGTCAAAAAAATTAGTAATCCGGTAGACCAGCTTTAGTTTCTCACGGTGGTTTAAGACCTTGACGGTGCTATCATTTGGTTCTTCATCTGATTAGTTTATGGCTTGCACTACTATTCCTCTCTCTCACCGGTTTATTAATTGAAATAATTTAAATATTTATTTATTAAAAAAATGTAGTGTTGATGAAGATTCATTAAAGTGGCAAGTTTTTATAAATCGAATTTGAATTGATTATCAGCTACTTCAGAAGAATCGGGTTTTAAGCAAAAAAAATTCTTAGGTAGGTCGCCTTCTACAATTTTTATAACTCAAAACCCGAACTTTACTTCACAGCCTAATACAGAGCCTAATACATTCAAAAATACTCTAGCAGGCTAAGCATATGACAACTTCCTGCACCGCACAACGTACTGCCCTTTAGCACCGTACTTAACATTGCGCCAAAAAAGGATTGTAAAGCAGTGCTTCAATGTGACCAGTCTCATAATAAAACAATGCTTAATTTATTTTTTCAGCGCGATGTTAAGTACGGTGCTATGGGGAGTGCGAGGAGCGGTGCGTCGACGTGGCCACACACTAACTCAGATATTGAGCACCATGAAAATGACAAGAAAATTAAACATAGTACAATATTACTTCTACATAGACAAAAAATTGCTATTTGGCTATTTGACATCAGTGGCGTAGTCTAGGGGCTTTATAACCCCAAAATTTAAAGACTGAAAGATTGAAATTAATTCAAGGTCGATCAAGGGCCATTTGCACCGCTTACAGATAAACTGACAGGTAGTTTATCTAGCGAATAAGTTGTCAAAAACCTTTGCACTTTCATCTAACCGTAGGATAAATCAAATAACTGACAGATAAATTTTCTACAAAGGTACCTGCTACTTATTGCCATTTGCACCGATTTTAGTTGATGTGGCAAATTAATTATATTTTGACAATTTATCTGCCAGTTAATTAACCTGTCAGTTTATCTGTAACCAGTGCAAACGGCCATAAGTCAATGATCTGGATGCAGCCGACAAAATAATGAAAAACAGCCATGTAAAACAGATAACATTTTGACAGATTTTGACTAAAGCTGCTTTAAAGTTAAAAGTAGGTTGATAATATTGGGGGTAAGATTATTAAATAATTATTTAATTTTTGAAATTTTTAAAATAATAAATGGAACCATTACAATACAATTTACTACAGAGCGGTCATAAAATAGATGCATTATTTTTTCTTTATCTGGCGGCAGGTAATGTTCGATGATGACAATAATTACAAATAAGATGTAAAGGGTGACCCAAAACACATTTTCACCACATTGTACTTTAATTATTCAAAATTTTAGTTCCTCTACGAGTCTCATTGCGATCTAACTTTTCAATTCTATTGATATAAAAGAGGTAGGTACTTGCTGAGATTATTAAAGTAATTGCGTATTTTTGTTTCTTTAAAATGGTGCGCTTAATTCTTACAAAAATCCATTAAATAGGTTTTGGTTTGATTTGCGCCCTGGGCAGAACCCCCTTCGGCCCTACTCTCGGCACGGCCCTGATGGGATCTAAAAGAGTGTGCCTTGACGAACCACCTCATGGTCTTGGTTCGGAAAATTTATTTTCTTTTTCAGTTTTTTTTTTAGTTTGAAATAATTGTAGTATTATACTAAAGTGCTAGTTGTACGTGGCCTGTTGGGGCCAGATTTTTTCATCCTACGGTGGCGCTCAACTGGTTAACTAACGGTTAAGTAATTAACTTAACCTACGGTTGAAACTCAACCTATAGTTAGCTTTTATAGTTTTTATAGCTTTTATAGTTAATTTTAGTTTGACATAATTGGACAAAATAGTGAAATTTACGTTTATTTATAATTTCAACCTACAGTTGAGTCAACCTTCAGTTAACTAGGCTTTATAATACTGGCCCTGAAACGCATTATCAATTGGCACGATAAGGTCACTGCTATCGAATTACTATTTGGAGCTAATTTTTTAGGATTTTGAAAATCTCTGCAATCAAATCTCATCAACTGTGTCGTACTTCTAAGGGCACGTTCAGCAGGCTAGCAAGATTAGCATGTAATTAGGACGAAAGCCCTTTGTTTGTATACATAACCTAAGTAAATAAACCGTGACTAAGAAGGCTTCTCGTAATATTTAGAACAAAACCAATTCTAGTTCTCTCTCAACCTCCGAGATTTTCCTTAAAAACTAGAACTTAAAAAACGAAAATGTACTTTTTATAATGAAGCAAAGTTAGAACAAACATTTTTAGAACACCCTCTATTGTTGACGCAATTTAAATTTCATCTTTGAGTTTTAAGACGCACAATTTCCATTATCGGCTGAATTATCAAGTTTCAGCATCCTGAAAATTTAAATAAGCCATTTCCTACAATAATTCGCAGTCACTTCATAAAAATTAAAAATTTATTACATCGAGGTTTGTATCTACCTATTTAATTTTTATGTAACTTCCCTAAATTAATCAATTTTATTTTGTTCCCATCATAGCAGGTTGATTTATTTAGAGGGTACGTAAAATAACCCTTCGTTAAGGTCTATAAAGTTTCGCGAGATTAACCTGAAACACCCCGTAAATAACAATTTAAAATCCTTAGGGGTGAATGTGTGTGTGTGAGAGTTGACAATGTATTCTAAATAAGAAGAGCTCCAAGGGAACATTTTCATAATTTACAAACAAATGTGAGGTTTTGCGTTACATAAAAATAAATTTTTGTTTTGAAAAGAAGCCAAAAAAAATAAGAAAAATAAGAGTTCATAAAATTACAAGTTGTGAAAAATTCACAAAGTCGTGCAAAGGATACAAAAGTCATAAGACAAGAGTAAAGTAGTAATAATCCGATGAAGGGTGAGGTTAAGTAGAGGTCACTAGAGACCTTGTCACAGTACATCCTCGTAGTTGATTGGTCAAATCTGTCACACTGGATATTACTACTTCCGTCGCGACGCTTTTGATGTTTCGTACAAATTTCTAAACTCGAAATTCTAGTAATTTGTCAAATAATTTTAAAAGAAGGGTCGACGTTGTTGAATCTTTTTTTTCTCTTCGAAAGGCAAGATTTTTAAAATGGAACAATCTTTTACAATAAATGTTACTTCAAGTTTCAATTGTAAGTAAATAGGTTTAAAACAAGTTCTGTGTTTACAAGCGATGCAGTATTTTATCCTTAATGGAAAGACGACTTAGAGACTATGAAAAACCATTTTCAAAATGTAATCAAATAAATCAGAATAGAAACATAGTCAAATCGATAGCAAATATATTGACATTCAATACCATTATACAATGTTTTCTTCTATTGCAATTTATTTTAACTATGCGCTGATTTGATTCGACAGGAATATTTTTGCAATACTTTTAAATTTGATACTCGTTATAAAGCTTAATCATTTTATTTTTATAAATGATTTTTTGTATATTTATTTCAACTACTAACAAGGGGTTGTTAAGAAGTTTTATTTTATTGATTGTTAACGTAGAAACAACAAGATAATTTGAAGCGTTCAAATGTACTTTCCAACTAAGAAAGAGAAGCTTTTCTTTTATCATCATAAATTTTCTCCCTTAAGCCAACTTAAGTAAATTACAAAGATACGTTAAATTATTTTCCTCTGTTATTTTAATAATAATTTAGGAAAAGTAAAACGTAATAATATTTTAACGTGGGATTTTGCCCTGCCAAAAAAAGCCAGTTAAGGCACTAGTGTGTTATTTGTAGAACAAGGCGTCAGCCGAGTTCTCTAAATAGGAAACTAAACAAAAGGGTAAAAGACTATTGGACACGTCGGTGGAAAAAATCAAAAAATAAAGCCTCAATTTTAAGGACTTACCTTTAATTAACGTCCTTGTGCTCTTCCTTGTTTACAGTTTCATTTCTATGAGAATTTTGTCTTCAGCTTTACATCTGAAACAAAAATTATTTTGTTAAGGTGTTTACATTTAAGTGGTGGTAACTATGGTGATAGACAATGGCTCAAGTTTACTCATCCCCTTAAATGTAGAAAATGGTTTTTATATTTGCATAGGCCCATGACAGGCCTCTGGGGCCTAGCTTATGTATAATTTTATCAAACATCAATTACATTTTTAAATTTTATTTTTAATTAATTTTAATTAAAAAAATTTATTCAGCAAAATATATGCGTTATAATCTTATAATTTTCTCTTTCAAGATAAAAGGAAAAATTAAATATTTGCAGTTAAATCAAAGTGTTTAACAAGCCCCAATTTCGTCTTATAAAACAGGGGCGAGATTACAAATTATATTTATATTTATAGGCTGTTTCAGTAGCAATACGTAATCGCTTAAACCATTGGTTTAATTGAAAGTAAAATTTTCCTAGCTCTTCAAATTTTGTAATTTTCCTATATTTTTAAATATTATACCCCTTTGTTGAAAATTATCGACTCTTCGCGCTCTTCAACATTTTTAAAGGTGCTTTACATAATGGAGAAAAGGCTATGGTTCTGGTTATGGTGAAATAGCTATGGCTTATGGTAAAAAACTGCGAAGCTTTTATGATAATATAACGTTCTCCACAACCGGAGGTCCGGAGCACCTTTAGCTTAGACAGTGGACGTTGGGTCCTCTTTGAAGAGCCCGAATGATTATCCAAAGAGTCCCCACTAAGCTGAGACTGCATAGTCGCCTTTTACGATGTGGCGGGTCCGAGCTGAACAGTTTTATTCTATCCCCGAAATCCGAAAGGGGTATATAATTAACCCTCTAGCACCCCTATGCAGTCCAACCGAGACAAAGCCGAAGTATTTGCAGACAACCTAAAGCGCCAATACACTCCGCTGGAGGACGACGACAATGACGACAACCACATAGACGAAGTTGAAGCCCACGACCGCAGACGGCTTCGAGACGAAGACGACGTAGCCATCGCTCCAGTCAGTTGGCTCGAAATCAGGACCCTCATCAAGAAGACGAAACCCAAGCCAGCTCCTGGTCACGGTGGCATCTCTATTGTCTCCAAGGCTTTCGACAAGGTCTGGCACCAAGGTCTACTTAACGAGATGAGCTTAACGAAGCTCATCTCCTCCTTCCTTTCCCGTCGATCATTCAGGGTCAAGATCGCCAACGCCTTATCCACCTTCAGACCTATCCTAGCCGGTATTCCTCAGAGTGCCACCCTATCTCCGCACCTCTTCACCATCTTTAAAAGTGATAAGCCACTAGCCGAGACTACTAACCTTTATATTTTTGCAGATGACACCTTTTTCATGGCCTGGTAGGATATACCGACTTCAAAGAGCAGTCAACAGTCTGGAGTTCTGGTTTAAGAAATGGCGAATCTCCGTCAACTCACAGAGGAGTTCGTCCATTTACTTCTTCAAGCGACGAAGTCTCCGTCGTCCGCCAACCATCAAAATCTTCGGTCAACCCATTCCTTGGAAAGAGGAAGCCAGATATTTAGGACTGACCATTGACAAAGGACTCACTTAGAAACCACACATTGAGGGCGCTATCGTCCGAGCACGAGTTGCCTTTGCACTACTATAGCTGCTTTTTTCAGGTAAAACACTGGACCTCCGGAACAAGCTGCTTCTTTACAAGACCGTCATCCGGCCCATCATGACGTACGCCGCACCAGCCTGGGGCTAGGCCACACCGTCAAAGATTAAGATGATGCAGACCACACAAAACAAGATCTTGAGGACCATCGTCAACGCTCCATGGTTCATCCGCAACAGCAACCTTCAACGGGACCAAGTAGGGGATGAAAGACTCGATTAAACGGGTTCACGACTCATGTTACCACATGTTTTTCTTCTCTTTTAAAATCCTTTTGTTAAACAAATTAAAGGGAAAAATTTCGAATTTTTTTATGATTAATGGTGGACCCCTACAGTGAAAGGCAACTTTTATTACTTCAAGTTTCCGTTATATAGATTTTACCTATAGATACTTTTTTTGATATTTTTCCAAATAGCTTCTTTATTTTTCGTCTATTTTCTAAAATGGAGATCTAGTATAAACTCAAGTATTTGTCTTAAAAGTGAGATAGCTAATCCCAATATAAAGCTATAAACTTACAAATTAGTTGCTCGATCTCTCGTTGCCTAAAGCTTCGAATTTACAGCTATAATTGCTCTAATAATAGTAATATACCGAGCGTTTGTTTAAGTGGGTCCACATCCAAAACATTAGATGGTTTTCTTATAGGAATTTTGATTTTAAACAATTAATTTTCTCCTTACTATAAATTTAGTGTACTTATAATTTTTAATTTTTAAAGCGTTTAAAATTTAAAAAATTTATACACAAATAGGTTGGTTAAATCAACGTACGGTTAATGTGAACAAAAGACTATTGAGTTCACGTCACCCGCACCACTAGTCACCTGTCCAAAATCAATTAAGCACAAGCTGACCATTTCACTTTAAGGGTAGGTAGTATACACTGTTATAATTATAAAGTTTAATTAAATTTGATAAATTTAATAAAATAATTAAAAAAAGAAGTGATCAGGCTTTTCCTGCTTCATTAATTATCATCGCTAGACAAACAGGGATGCCTTGGAAAAATGAAATGTACAGGGTGGTTGTTCAATTTTAAGATGATTGATTACTGTTCGTACGCTCTTGAGGGCGAGAGATTAGAACCTGTAACCCTAACAGGAATGTGAATACATTAACTTACTATTCAGTTACGTGTACGTACGTTTATACTTTACATACAGGGTGGTCTCGTTAATAACTGCTCAATTAAATGCATTATTAAAGATTTTACGGTAGCTTCGCAATTATTGTTTTATGTCTTTTTTTATTTTAGCGAGAGGAAATCTTGAAGAACAATTGTAGTAAAATATAAATTCTTTAGAAAATATTACGGATAATATAAGAACGCCAATTGTGCAAAAATGTAGGAAAAGCTGTCATAAAATGAAATTCGTTTCCTTGTTTATTACAAAATGAATAGAAAGTTGAAAATGGAAGTCATTACGTACAAAAGTTGACATATTAGTTAAACCAAATATTGTTGAAACAACAAAATAAAACGTAGTTAAATCTACAAGTTTATATTAAAACTTTTAGTCTACGCTCTATTATAAGATAAATTGAGTTTCTTTATTACAAATTTTATGTTGCCAAACAAGAACTTATAAAACTTAGTATTATAATAAATTAAATTTCGTATTACGTTTTAAAACAAAACAAATTAATATTCATTTAAGTATACACTTACAATTTTAATTTGAAAAGTTCGAAAAGGACTTTTCTCAACTTTTTTTTAAATTTAATGAATAATGCAAATACATCATTACAACTTCAATAGACTGAAAACTCGATGTATCGGAAAATAAGTATACAAAGAAGACAAAAACACATGAAGAAAACATAATGGAGAAAAGTAGCACTGCAATTCTATCCTTGCAGTTTTACGTGAAACAGTCTCATTTTTAGAAGCCCCCGTACCCCAAGAAACTTTTTTAATAGATTTCGGGTCCCAAAATTTACGAAAAAAGCTAAAAATATTTTTTTATTTGTTCTTAAATTTTTTACGTTGCTTATTAATTATTATTCACTTTATTTTCATTACTTTTAATTTTTTTTAATTAAAAAAATATATTATCCGTTCACTGTTTATTTGCGCTATGGTTGGTCATGTTAGGGTGACAGATTCCACCCGGTATAAATTAGAAAAAAATCAGTTAGGTAGTATTGTAGAGTAGCGGCTTTTATTCAATTGTGTTAATAGTTGGTCTGTCAAAGATCTGTCATTTTTTTGTTACTGTCAAGAGCTGTCAGTGAACTTAATAGGAATTTTTTATTTTGGCAAACTAAAAAACAAAAGTTCATTCAATTATAATTAAAAAAATTTCCTATTAATTACCTATACTCTTAAAAATGGCATTTCAATGTCAAAAATGGCAATGTTCCCTACACTTTTCGGAAATTTTAATGCCATATTCGTTCTCTGCGAGTCGAAATCTATTAAAATAAGTATGTTTTGCACTATTGTACAGATGGGCCAAGAACGGCATTTTTTTAACATTGTTATAAATTTTATATGAATATTTTATATTTAAATACATTTTAAGGTATGTTTTTAGATAAGTCTGTTTCTGCAGTAAAGTTTAACAATTAGATGATTGCAGAAACGCGTTTGCCAACTTTAGACAAATCTTGCAGACATTACGCTTGTTAATTTCGTGAATTCGTTGTGCTTTATCTCTCAGAGCTTTTCATTATATAAATTTTATTTTTACTAATTAAATTTTATAAGTTAATATATTTTGCTTTAAAAGTTAAGTTAGATTAATAAAGGGAGAAAAGATGAGATGATAAATTAGCTCCGAGGAAGATTTTTAAGTTAAATTTTCGGAAGATTTTTGAAAATGTTACATTGCAAATTTGGATTTGCTTAAATATATTTACCTCATAAACTAGTTTTGATAATTAAAAGCAATTTGTATTGCAAATTTAGTTCATAAATGTTTGTTAACTCAATATAAATAGTTGCAGCATTATAATCTGTTAGGTAACTATAATATTATTTTCTAATTATATCTCATTAAGGTGGGTAGTTTATTTGCATTCTTGTATCAAGCTTTACCTAGTAATAATTGTTTATTATTATTATTACTATTACCGCCAATTTCACGTTTATTTATTCAAACAGAATTTATTTAATGCCTCCGCTACTGCCTCGGTCTTTAAAAAGTCTGCAGATGATTGAAACCGATATGGGAAAGAGAATGAGGGCACACGGTGCAGTGACAGACAATCAAAAGGGTGCCTGGCAAGCAGACACCCAAAAGACCTTTGATGTCAATGTTTTAGAACTGAAAAGTGTCAAAAAGATCGACAGTTAATAATTACCTATCGAAACTTCATCAGTAGATACAGCTCCACCACCCAATTTTGCGTTACGGAAAATATGTCAACTAAAATAATTTTAATTAAAATATTTTTTGAGGGAAAAGATTCGTCCAATCATTATCAAAAATTCAGGTTAGGTACAGGCAGAGTTAAAAGTCGCGTGTATCTACAACTATTTAAAGTATAATAAAACCTTTCATACAGACTGTAAGTTGTCTGCTATTATTGGTCACTAAATAATTTTATCATTGCTAATTTTAATATTTTCGTTTAGATAGTTTTGTTATACCAAGTTATTATCTATGTAAATAATTATTAAGCAATTTTTAGTTAATTGCAAACTTTTTACAATTCGCTGTCTTAATATTAACCTATATTCAATTTTAGTGACAGTCACTTGTCAAATTTAGCGATGGCAGCGCTGATGGTCACGCCTCCTCAGCTCGCTAATAAAGCAGGTGGGACTGTATTGCGATAATTAATTAAAATGTCAAAATGGTAATTAAATGCTTGATTAGAACAGGCCAGTCAATCATATAATAAAACAGTCAGCTACATAAGTTTAACAAATAGTCAGGTAAAGTAATAGGTATAAGTCAGATAGTAATACCTTCAGACTAACAGACAATGGTTGAGTTGAGACATTCAAGCTAACAAACAAACATTAGCTACTATCCATGATGACAGACATTCAAATAGAGGTTAACTGAGACACCCAGACATAGAGAAAGTTCAGAACTCATTATTTATTTAATTCAAAGATTAATATGTTGACGCTGGAAATTAATTATTAAATTGATTGTTGTTGCAAGCCGTTTATTCCATAGTTTCCGAATAATGTCTAAACCGTGCGGTAAAGACTTCATAGCGAATCTATAACGCTTTAACACCATTGTTGAGTGCATATGTTACTCAGCGTTTTTGTTTCTATATTGTCTTCGCTTTATTGTTATATACAGTCAAATCCATTCATGCAGATATGACTAATAGATACATGCACTTAATTGATTTTCATTCCAAAGAAGAAAAAAAATTTTCATTTCCTTTAAAATCTAAATGCGCTACTTTATAATTCATGAAAAATTGAAAGTAAGTGCCTTTACTCTATAAACGGCTTTTATAATTGGACACGCTTTGAAATAAGTTTTATATATATCTAGTTAGGTTACAAGGTAAAGAGATAAATAAATTAAACAATCGCTAAATAACGTTAATTAATTATATTATAAAAATTGGTAACAATGAAGAAATAAATTGTTAAGATTTGAATCATATTATTACAATAGAAGTTAAACAAATAAATACTTTTGTTCTTTACAAGAGTGGTGAATTTTCGAAAAAGTTAATTTTCTTCTCCCTTTTGTTTTGAAAAATTCGTCGAATGCGGTAAAATCGGGTAAAATTGTTAGAAATCGAAAGTTTATTTGAATTTCATTAGATAAATTTGAAGCATACGAAAAAAGAATTACTTTTAATTTATTTTTCGACGTTTTGAGGCCCCTTACCCCTTCACTGATACAAAAAATTACAATAGTTGCCTTTTCATCCGTTTAGCCCTTCTGAAGGATTTATAATGTGTCATTTTTTAGCAGATAAAATTTAGCACTAATCTCAAATTTTAATTATCTAAGTACGTGGGTCCTCTGTTTTCGGGGTCGTCACTTGGAAAGATCAAAATATTTTACAGTACAAAAACAAAGACTAAAAGTGCTGATGGCAAAATTGAAAAAGTTGAGTATAAAAAATAGTCTAAATATTTCCAAAAGTTTCTTTCCAATATTTTTTTTAATAATTTATCAATTTTTGATTATTTCTTCTTTCATATTTATTTATATACTTCGTATATAAAGTTTCTTGTTAGTGAATTGATTTCATATATCATTGTATGTCTAAAACTTTGATAGTCTTTTCCAATTTCTTCTCACATGTTTATCGAAAATGATTTGACGTTTACGTTTTTAGCTTTGACTTTTTTATTAAAAAAAAATACTCTATGAATATAAAACAATATTAATATTAAATTTTTAATTAAAATAAATGATACTAAAAGGGCATCTCTAGAAGATCTGTACAAAACTGTACCACACTTCTTTTAGAAGTATATTTCGATCGTCGTAGTTTGTTCTCAGAATTAGGTGGTTGTGTTTTAAAAGAGACTTTGTACACGGCATCGGCATGATTAAAAGTTTCTATACATGGGAATCTTGGGAATTGTAGGAGATAGAAGTTGATTAAATTGAGCTAATATGCGTAAGATGTCCTAAAGAAAGAAATTTCAAAAGGAACTGTTTTCCTCAAAAATCGCAGTGTTTTTAAATTTTGGATTTAAGGGAAATTTAAATCATCAAGATGCATTTACTGTTGAGAAAAAGAGAAAACAACATTCTCAATTGTACATTTTTACATTTTTTTATTCCCGACGATCTTTAAAACCACCAGTGCCTCAATTGACAAAATTAAAAAAATACTTTGAAGGTAAAAGTTTTTTAATTTAAAACTTTTGGACATTATGCTTCGAAAAAACGCTTGCAAAATAGGGCAAGATATATCACGTTTAACTAATAAAATCGGGAAGTTATACAAAAAATGTTTATATTCCAAAATCACTAGTTATCTAAGTTCAACTTCCTAAAATCAGGTGGGCACTTGGTGGCCATTATTTTTTTTTGTGTGAGCCAAATACCTAATATGAGGCCCATAAAACTGTTTACAGATGAAATATTTTGTGTGGAATTCAGGTTACACTGTAAATATTTAAATTTTCCCTTAGTGTTGTCATTTTTCAGGGTGGGCACAAGAGTGGGACAACAAAATTTTAGGTATCATATACATAGACTATGGTGGACTATAGTTCATAATAAAAAATCGAGGTGATAATATTCGGGTCCATCTGTTGAGGGTAAGCTATTTGAGTGCCGCTAAACAAGGAAGGCCAGTTAGCAACAAAAGGTAATGGCTTTACGGCTCAGGGCTGTTAAAAATCAACCTTTGATTGGTGAGGGAACAAAAGTCATGTGTGAGGGATTCCAAAGCAGAAAAATGATAAAGTGGCTGCTCGAACACGAATCTTTCTTACTTTTTTTTTTCTCTAACAGTTTGCTTAAGGGGCCCTGAAGTCTAAAGCCAGTGTTTGGTGTCGTGTCGCCAACCAAATTTTCTTGTTCGATAGCACTCAAATAGCTCCTATCAAACAGCTGGGCTCAAATACTAACACCACCTTTTCTTTAATGGGCCCATAGTCTAAAACAGTAAATTGTCCAAAGAAAACTATTGATAGGGGATACAAAAATAAAATGACTTTTTATATTAAAACTAGACATGTTCGTCGTTTTATGTAATTTTAATATTTTGTAATCGATGATTACTTCCTTTCTCGAAGTATACAAGGTGTTCGCGAGAAGTGGGCCACTATTGCTATATTCGTTAATATTGAAGATACGAGGTCGGTTAAATTAGTAAAGTAGTATAACTTTTTCCGCTGATTGCGATGGTTAACACAAAAAAATAATCGAACATCTAGTTTTGAAGATATACACAAAAATAACTTTTTTTTTTAAATGGAACACCCTATATAGTTTTATGTATTCGAAGAGAACACTGAACTTGGAGTATAAAATGTCATATGAGTTTTGTCCTAAAATGAAAAATAAATTACCGATTTCGTATCTTCCAGCAATAGTGGACCCTTGGCACGAACATCCTGTAGTTTTATACAAATTCAGATCCCTGGTAAAATGTAGATACTAAATTAGCAAAAATACCGGGCGTTCATGCCAAGTGAGCCACTATTGCTTTATCCGTTTAATACTGAAGATACGAAATCGGTACTTTATTTTTCATTTTAGGACAAAACTCATATGACATTTTATACTCTAAATGCAGCGTCTTTTTCAAATATATAAAAATATATAGGGTGTTCCATTTCAAAAGAAGTTATTTTTGTGAATATCTTGAAAACTAGATGTTCAATTCTTTTTTGTGTTGATCATTGCAATCAGCGGAAAAAGTTATACTACTTTACCAATTTAACCGACCTCGTATCTTTAATATTAACGGATATAGCAATAGTAGCCCACTTCTCGCGAACACCCTGTAGAATAAGAATAGTACCTATAAGAATAAGTAGTAATTAATGATAAATACGAGAGTAACAAACTCATGCCTCAGTTTGATTTCCTGTCTATCTCCCTGATTCGCAGAAATCAGTGACTGAAATTTTGCACAACGAACGTTTATATGAATGAACAAATCTGTAATTCTAATAGCCGTTTGCACCGCTTACAGATAAACCGACAGGTAATTTATCTGGCGAGTAAGTTGTCAAAAGCCTTTGCACCCCATCTAACTATAGGATAATTCAAATAACTGATTGCCACTGAATGTGGCAAATAAACTATATTTTGACAACTTATCCGCCAAATAAGTTACCTGTCAGTTTATCTGTAACCGGTGCAAACGGCCATAAGTCTCTGGTTCATCTGAAGTTCTAGAACGTAGTCTATGACTTCACAAGTAAATTGCTAAAGGGGTTCTAATAGCTACTGATGGTATAAAAATAGATGTTGAGGGCATTAACTGAGAAAAATAGTCCAGTCAAGGCAAATCTACCTGTCGTACTCTTACATAACCTGAAATAACCAGACCGAACCTAATCTAACCTAACTTCGTCCAAATTGGCAGACAAAATAAAAATACATACATAAATCAAAAATTTGAAACTTAAGTACAGGGTAGATGTTGAGGTTAATTTTACAAATTAATAAAAGTTGTGTTTCACCTACGTGTTACAAACGCAAAATTCAAGGTGGACAATTTGTTTTGTACATTTTAAACCATATAGTGTAGTCAACGAACCAAAATTTATCCTGATTTTCGGACTTTTTTTGTAACAGCGAGTTTTTTTTCTTAATCGGTCGAAACCATTCCTGTGAGTTTGTGTATAAAATGTCTCAACTCAATTTTGACCAGAAGGCCCTTATTCTTCGACTTTAGTGTAAAAGTTTGACTTTTTCAAGTTTCCGTTTCACTATCTTTTGAATAACTTCGCTTGTATTGGTCCAATCGGAACCAAAAACTTTTCCTTTTGTTTGTAATGAATCTCTCTTTAAAACTGCGTAGGTTAAAATTATTTATATTAATTTCCTAACCCAAAAAAAAATTCAAAACTGTCGTCATTGGTCGGTTGTAGTTTTTTCTAGAGAACTTCAGTTTTAATTAATGTTATGGTATGAAACTTTAGGAAGTTGCAGCTGATATAGTAGCAAATCCATATTACAAGTTGGGTCCAAAAATATTAAGAAGAACGGCTAAAATTTGCATTTTGGTTCAAATTTTCTTTTTCATATTTGTTGTGAGCAATTGGTGGTATCCCAATAATTCTTCTCTTGAAATGTAGGAAATTTAATGCTCTTTCAGATGAAAACAGAAACAATCACATCAGACCATTTTTTCTTCCGATTTCTTGGAAGATAAAAAGAAAATCTTTTAACTGTTTGTCTACAAAACCAATTTTAGTGGTCGAAATTTAATTCTTCTTTTACGTATTTTTGAAAATTAATCAAAAAGAACTCCTACAAACTATTTTTGAACATTAAAATTGGTTTTAAAGTCAACCATTTCGAGCACTAAAATTGGTTTTGTGGGTAAATAGTTGAAAAATTTTATTTTTCTTTTCAACGAAATCGGAAGAAAACGTGGTCTAATGTGATTGTCTTTGGCTTCATCTAAAAGAGCATTAAATTTTCAACATTTCAATGGAAGAATTATTACGATACCACCAATTGCTCACAACAAATATGAATTAGAAAATTTGAACCAAAATGCAAATTTTAGTCTTTGTTCTCAATATTTTTGGACCTATTTTTCAATATGGATGTGTTACTATATCAGCTACAACTTCATAAAATTTCATACCGTAATATTAGTTATTACTCGAGTTCTCTATAAAAAACTACGACTCACTAATGACGGCAGTTTTGAATTTTTTTTGGGTTAGGAAATCAATATAGATTATTTTAACCCAGGCAGTTTTAAAGACAGATTCAAGACAAACAAAAGGAAAATTTTTTGGTCCCGATCCGACCAATACAAGCGAAGTTATTCAAAAGATAGTGAAACGGAAACTTGAAAAAGTCAAACTTTTACACTAAAGTCGAAGAATAAGGGCCTTCCGGTCAAAATTGAGTTGAGACACTTTATACACAAACTCACAGGAATGGTTTCGACCGATTAAGAGAAAAAACTCGCTGTTACAAAAAAAGTCCGAAAATCAGGATAAATTTTGGTTCGTTGAGTACACTAATAACAATTTCGGAAACTACAAAAAACACAAATAAAACGATAAAGATTTGTTGTAAAAAATCACTTTACGACTTACCCCTACAATAAACTGCAAAAATATTCAAACATTGAGATGATAATATGAAACACGATACGGCCATTTTTGATGAATTTCCGTCAACACACAAAGAAAACATTATTATTGTTCGATAAAGTTCAATTTTTGGCTAAATTGAATTAATAAAGTAATCACGACAAGCACTATTAAAACACTTTTCACTAAATTTTATTTATTTTAAATAAAAAGATTTAAAAATATTGATTTTTTAATTTTTTCTATTTACAATTGGCCCGGTCGTTTTAACTATTCAAGCGTCATTTTGCCTTTCAACAGGTGGGGTACCGCGCCGAGCGGACCTCATGTTAGGATCTGCACGAACGATAGAAATTCCATAAATTATTAAAAAAATTATTACAAGGACTTTTAGGCTGATTTTTTTATCAAATGTGTCTAAAATGGAGTTATTGACAAATATGGAAAAATATTTCAATTTGAGTAGAAAATTATTGTTAAAATGATGATTATGTTGGCGGGGTGTCGTCGGTCTTGCGTGCAGTTCCTGCCAAGCCGTGTGCATGCAGTGCCGGCGCGCTGAAAAGATGGTGGCGCTTTTCGCGTTGTTGTCAAATCTTTTACAATAATTTAATTAATTAAATAAAACGACATTTTTTTAAATATTTGATATTAATTGTTTATATTTAACCCTTACAGGATAAAAATGCTTTAAATGAAAATTTTAATAGTAATTTCAATTGAATTGTTTGTCATTGTAGCTAATTGTTATTACGTACAAAAGTAAATTTTATACAGGGTCATTCTTAAATAACTAAAATTATTTAAAGAGGCATCCTGTAGCTCATTTTAAGTAGAAACTTTTCAGACTACAAAGTGGCATGTGTACTAGAAAAATAAGAAAATAATAATTTTGAGCTATTTACATACAGACAGGCAGGAAGGTTATTTTAGCCTATTTTTGGACTCATGGTACTCAAAGCGTTCTTTTTTTTACCTTTTGTAAACTTTAATAAATCAATAAAGAGAAATCATTATATACAATATTCTTGCTGTATGCAAATGTCTTTTTGTAGAGCGACAATAAAAATACTTAAGTGTTGTTTAAAGTTATCTCAATTACATTTAAATTGAAGCAAAGAGTACTTTTCTCAAAAAGAGTACACTAGAAAGAGTTTTATTAAAGAAAAATACAAATAAGAGAGCTTTTGATGCTTTAAGAAAATTTTAGAAAAAAAAACATTTTCAATCAACTTTAATTTGATTTCACATCACATAATTTATTATTTATACGGAAATTTCCTTCGCGCTTTCAAAATTAATTTTTTTTCATCTTTTTTCAGTGAAAATCGAATACATATTAGCAAGTTCTGGATGGAACACATTTGACAAATACACGGTAGTTTCTAATGCATTATTCATTGAATTGTAATAAACTAGATCTCGGATATTCAACACAACAAAAAATGTCACGTGTCTAGCAAAAGGAAATGGAATAGCTTCAGCGGGATCGGGATGCATTTCCTATGCCTGATGGATAAGCGTTGTGAAAAGCGTAAAAATTCTAAACTTGTACCTAGAAAAGTGTATTGATAAAATTGGAAAAAAAACTTGACTTGTAAATTTTTTTCAAGTGAACCACAAAATCCTATAGGTACAAAAATTTAAATTTTCTAGCGTTTTTTCTTGTTTTGATCCAATTGCTTTTACGTTCTGAATTTAAAAACTATTGCGAGAAAAACAATTTTCAAAGTTTTTATAGCCAACCACAAATTTTCCCACTTTGTACCTCTATTATCTATCGGACTGATTTTTAGCCAGTCTGACTTACTTCCAAATATGTACACTACTCAAAAAAAAGTAGTCACTTTTTCAAAGTGGCGTAAATTAAGTCAATTTGGGCACTTTAACTTATCGAACGTCTGCCTGAATAGTTCACATTGTAACTGTACGACTCTACGAAGGATTTGCAAACCAAAAAAACGGTCCTCTCTGTCTTCTAATGTGTGCATTAGAGATGGGTAGTTCGTGACGGAATAGTTCAATTGAACTATTCACTTGTATTGAACTAGATGAACTATGTCACTTTCTCTAAACGAACTAGTTCTTTTGAACTTATTCGCTTCGCTTAATTCGTTTTCATAGAAAAACGAACTAGTAAATTTTGAACTAATACTTTGTAATTCTTCGCTTCGCTTGTTTTCGGGATTTCTTATAAAAACGAACTTATTTGCATGATTTGAAATTCATATTGTTGAACGAATACCTCCTACAGAGAATACAAAATACAATTTAGCTCATTCTTTGCGCTTTGTCGTTGTGTTTCATAAAAACCAATCACGAATAACACGAACTATGCCACTTGCTCTAAAGGAACTAGTTGGTTTTGAACTATAGGTTACTATTCGCTTACTAAATTACGTTAAATTATTTGAAGGTGTTACCTGTTAGTTTAGGGTATTGTAATCCGTACACTCTCTGATCTTCATTACGATGCTCATAAACACAGCGGGTGGTATTAGCACTTGAAAGAATCAAACAAATGTTGAATATCCAGAGCCGCTTATTTCTCTAGTAATTTAAAAAGAATCTATTGAAATAATTTTTCAATACCTATTCTAATGGGGGTTTGCACCGTTTACATATTAACTGACAGATAGTTTATTTGGCAGATAAATTGACAAAAACCTTTGCTCCTTCATCTACTGTAGGATAAATCATATAACTGACGAATAAATTTTTTACAAAATGACCTTCTACTTATGACCTTTTGCACCGATTTTAGTTTAAGTGGGAAATAAATTTTGACAACTTATCTGCCAGTTAAACTATCTATCAGTTAATATGTAAACGGTGCAAACCCCCATAAATCAACTAAAATTCTGAACTTTTGTTTTTGCACATTGTTGTATTAGATTATTTACTTTCACCCTTTAAATCCCTTTAAATCTAGTTTTTAGTTAATTTTATCTTTGTATAAATGGCCATGCTTGTGAAATTTAACATTTTACTAACTTCAACTTGTAGTTCACCGCCTGAAGAAGCATATCGCGGTATTTTTGTAAAATTTGTGTCTAGAGGTAACAAGACCTAGAATAACTACATACTAGGTCCTTGAACTTATTTTGCGATTTTTAAGGCAATTACAATATTTATTTTCTCCTCTAATCAACGCCGGTTCAG
The DNA here is from genome assembly GCA_963924605.1 of Malthinus seriepunctatus. Taxonomy (NCBI): domain Eukaryota; kingdom Metazoa; phylum Arthropoda; class Insecta; order Coleoptera; family Cantharidae; genus Malthinus; species Malthinus seriepunctatus. The sequence continues at coordinate 7,452,195 of OZ004602.1, forward strand.
TGGCTATTTGATGTATAGATGTACCAACCTACTATAAAAGACAAGGCGATACGTCATACGTAACATTTAACATTGATGAACTATAGTTCATTGATGAACTATTTATAGTTCATCGATCTTATAACTATATCTATGATATAGTTCATTCGTTCATTGATGAACTATAGTTCATTTTGAACTATTCAATTGAACTAGTTCATTTCGGTGAACTAGTTCAGTATGAACTATTCAGCAAAATGAACTAAAATTCCCACCGGGGGGTATACCGGGGGGTTATCCACTTTCTGCAGTCAATGTACAAAAGTTGAGCTGTCAACGGTAGTCATCTTCAGTCAATGGCAGTCATACCATAATATGGTATTATGGACTGCATATTATGCAGTCAACTGCAGTCAATGTACAAATTCAGAACAGTGGTTGACCCCTCGGTGCATACATAATGCTACAAGTGTTCCCGTATACCGAGTTTCAACAAGATTCCTAAACTGGTATTAAAGTTACGCCAGTTTGAAAAAGTGAGTACTTTTTTTCGAGTAGTTTACTTTTGGCCTACCAATCTGTCTCTATCGCTATTAAGGCCAGTGCACACACATAAGCCTTGCTTTCCGGTTTAGCCTGTGCAGGCGGCCTGAACGCTGTCCAGACGCTTCGGTTTTGCCTGCGCAGGCGGACTTCACAGAAGGAAAGCCTGTGTGTGTGAATGGGCCATTAGACTGTTAGCTTTTATCGCAGTCTATCCGTCTATCTTTTTAGGCAGCCTTCACCGACGGTCTGTATATAGACACATCACTGCCTGTGGGTCTTTATTTTTGGAATTGCTATATAGTTTTGTCTACACCTGTCTATCGATTCGTGTGTCCACTAATCTGGCTACTGCTCTGACTATAAGCCTGTGTCTTACCTTGCCTGTGTTTCTGTCTATGTATCTATTTGCCTTGTTCGTTACCTTCGCTGGCCTTGTCGTAATTATGTATACTTTTGGTCTGCCTAGACCAGGAAAACAAATTTGAATCATTTTCAATTTTTTAATCCAGAAAAGGGGGTGATGGTATGTACACGTACAGTGATGTGCAAAAGATCTAATAAAGTTAATGTCTGATGTTGAAAAAATCGAAGGGTTATCTATTCTCGGTAGCCAATGTACAAAAATTGAGCAATCAACGGCAGTTGTAGCATATACAGTCATGGGCAGTCATGGGCAGTCTGTGTACAAAGTCAGAACAGTGGTTGACCCTTTGGGATAAATATTCTTGGCGCAGGTTTATATTTACTTTATTTTTTAAAAATCTCCACTTCCTCAATTATTATTATTAGTACCTACTAAGTTTCTTTATGATCTTATTTTAAGATTTGAGTTGAAACAATTTTTTAATATTAGAAAATCTACATTGTATAATAGTCGAACTTCTTGTTCACATGCACTTTCCTGAGTGCGTTTGTTTTTTTGCTTAAAAAAAGATTACATCCTGTTATAAAAAGTTGCACGATCAACATGATTTACACAAGTTGGGTTAATAAAGCAGTAGGCCTTGGAATTTGTAAAAATTCATGAATGAATGAAAGATTGGAAAGATAATAAAAATTGTAGACTATAATCGCGTGTAAATAAACTTGAAATTGTTTCGTGTTTGACTTCTTAATAATAAAAATTGAATAATTTAAAAATAGCTATATGAGGTGGAGAAGTTTCCTAAAGGACGCAAAATTACACTTTTAAATATTTAATGAATAAAAATTAAGATTTTGGATCAAGTGTCATGGTTACTTCATCCCTAGTATCCTTGGGTTAGCAAGAAAAGTAGCAAGTGCTCCGTGAAAAAATATTAATAACAAAGCTATTTTCTATTTTCCTAAGATTTATTAGTTAGGTGCCATTACCTACCTTTTAAATTACACAAGGTGCTCTGTCAAAATTTAAAGATCCTCAAAGTGCTCCATCAGAGAAAAAAAGTTTGAGAAACCTTAAACTAAAGTATTCAGGACTGAAAGATGATGTATTTTTTTAAGAGTGCCAGCAACTACGTTATTTCGCTTAGGGCTGAAGGGATAGAATGGGTTTCTAATGGATCTAGCACATGGACCCAATTATAAAGAGAAGAAATCTGAACTTTAATTTAGCCTTTAGTCTAACGATCCTAGAGCTACTGTCTTATTGTTCTGACTGAAACTTCATTTATTGATTTTTGTTAATGAAGGTCTTTTTAGTACTCAACTATCAACCATTGGTGAGTGATCGAGTCTTATGAGCCCTGTTAGAAAATATCTGTAGGTATATAGAGGATTACCCTAATACAATATTTGAAGTGGAAATACATGGCTAGTACGTATTTAAAGGCTGAAAATCGGCGTCGGTATTAACTTTGACGTCAAGGAGTAAGTATACAAATTTAAGTTGGTACACCCCATTTTAAAACTTTAAATGAGAAAAAATTAATTAATAAATTCATTTGAATTAAATAATTCATATAATAAGAGCTTTTGGAACGAATTTAGCTGTTCTATAAAACGCAAGGTTTAATTATTTAAATGCCGAAATTTAAGATATTTCTCTTTAGTTATAAAAGCAAGAAAGTTTACAAAGGTTAAGAATTTCTGGTTTTTAATTACATAATAAATGCAACGGTTCATATCATCCACTAAAGACTTATTATAAAACAAATTTCTAGCTTTAAAAATCTTTTTTTGAAAGTTAGTACAATGTTACATTTAAAAAACCTTACTGCTAGTTTGTAGAAATTTATAAAAGTTTATTTTTGAATAATAAAGATTTTTAACTTTAAAATTTTATAAAACTAAATAGAAGAGTCGTTGAAAATGCTTTTTCTATTTTTCAAAAAAAAAGTAGACGGTAATTAAATTAAATGTTTTAAACTGATTTTGCGCTCGGGTTCACTTGAAATATTCACCATGTTTATTAACTGCGCACTCAAAACTCTCAAATAATTTTATGGAAGCCCAACTTGAAATATTATAAAACAAAAAAGAATAATATGCTTAACTTTTACTTATAAATATTTTTTGGTCCAACGAGTGAAAAAATTACCTTTTTCATACACACACACCAAGAGTAAGAGCACAAAGAAGTCATGTTTTTCATTATATCTTGTTTTGTGAATTATTTAAGACACTAAAGAAATTTTGAGTTACTTGAAAATTTTCTTTGAAGACAAGTTTGATTTTTATTACCTTCTTATTTTGAAGCTTTGACTCGAAATATTTTAAATTGTGAAGTTTTCAAAAATTAGTTTCCATCTCGAAAAACCTAGCTCTTTAAAAGATGCCCGTTGAAGTTAAAATAGTAAAGACAATTTAATGCTCAACAATTTTTTTTCTGAAGACATTTACTGTAAAACGAAGGACTGATAGAGCAGACCGAGCTGGCGCACGAGTAGGAAAAATTTTCCGACGCGGTTTCTTTTTTAATTCGTATTCTTGACACTTTAGACAACGTAAAACTGCAAGGTGCCGGCAGTTTTTGTGGTCACGTTTCCCTAGGACCGCTGTTGAAATTCGCAGACGATTGATGTCATTATTTCAGAATTTGTTCATCAGATTTCTAAAAAAATTTTTTTATCAGAAAGCTTATAATTCATAATTTGTTAATATATATTTTTACTTATTTTTATTTTTATATATTTATTTTATTTATATATTTTTATTATTATTCATAATTTGTTAATATATATTTTTGAATATCTCCTCGTTATCTTGAAAAACCTCAAAAATCATTAATTTTCGTTAAAAAAAAGTGATATGTCATCACATGACTTTATCATTTTAGAGTGCCTCCTAGTGGGGGGATTGTAATCAAAATCTTATGGCTTCGACTCACAACCTCAAGAAAGCTCTATATGAAATTTGAAGTCAGTCGGTTAAGTCAGTCCAGAGTTAGCTGGCGGAGAAGAACTTCTCTAAAATTCGTAGAAATTATGGTAAATTATATAAAGTCTTTTTTAAGGTACCAAAAGAGGTTTCTTAAAACAAACTTGACATTATATTAATTTATTAATGTTAAATACATATTCGGTAGGTAAATTAACACTTCAGAAGTATAAACAAGGTCTCTAACACAAAATTTAGTCGTACAGCAAGAACATACGAAATAAACATAAATTCACATAAACCATCATAAAAGAAGAAAATCGGGGCGAATTTTGAATATAATTTTTTCCAGGAATGAGAGATAAGTATAATGTCATATATGCATGCTCCGTAGAATGTGTGCTTTCCTTGCAGAGGTACTGAAGTCAATTAAAGAGTACCAAAATTTATTAGTTGCAAAAATTTAATTCCATTCTTGGCGAGATTAAAAAATAAGCAGTTTGGGTAAGTACCAGGAGCGTAACTAGCGGGGTGCGGTGGGTGCAAAGCACACAGGCCCCCGTCCAAGAGGGGCCCCCGACCGTTGTCACCTTCTCCCAAATTAATTTTTTTAAATTAATTTTAGCTGTCGTTTTACCCTATGGCCTAAACTTACTAAAGCTCAAGGTGCCAAAATCTAAGGGGCGCCAAATTTACAACTTTAAAACGCGTTGACCTTTAGATGACAAAAATTTTGGCCTGTGGCGCTTTGGGGGTAAACCCCTGAGACTTCCCCCACACGCATACTTTGAGAGCCACCGAATAACTTTTATCCAAGGCACCATGAAGCCTAAGCCCTAGAGCCACTGTTTTTCAAGATCGCAGAGAATCAAAATGTATCGGAACACCATTTATTTCTTATGGACAGCTTCCTGACTTTAATTTTAGAATTTACTGCTTTTCAAAAACTATGTATTAATAAATAGAGGCCCCCACCATTAACTTTGCACACGGGCCCCTGGAGTACTTGTTGCGCTACTGGTAAGTACGTTTACTTTTCCACACCACCTGTATTCTATCAATACATTTTTTGCCAAAACTTAAAAATTTCAAATGTTTGGGTCTTTGGCTAAAAATCACGTCCAAAAGATAGCGTGTACTTGGGTGCCACTTAGGCCGAGTTTTTCATTGGGAGTTTAAACTACGTTTCATCTGAACGAAGTTCAAGCTCATGCGCCGTAACTCGTTTACGTTACAGTAAAAGTATAGCGCATGAGATTGATCTTCGTTCAGATGGAACGTAATTTAAACTCCTAATGAAAAACTCGGCCTTGGTATCTAATTCATTAGGAGACACAATTACGAACATTCTACCTGCTTTCCATGCTTTTACAGGGTGCGACACAATGAGCAAAATATCTACAAAAAATGCTGGATTTAAAATTATAAAGAAGAGGGAAGTACAAGAAGCTCTTACGCCATTGGGAAATGGACTACCTTTCACGACTTCGCAATTATCATGTTTGGAAAATATATATTTAAAATTAATTAATAAACCAGGTGATACTGCTGAGGACGCTCGTTACTTGTGCATGTGCATTTCACGTTCTCTGGGTACAGGGGTAGCTTTAGATACTACTTTACTACTTCATACAGGTGGTGCATGAGATGATAATTACGAAGTCGTGAAAGGACTAATAATAATAATAATAATAGGAAAAGCAACTAATAAATTTTGGTACTCTTTAATTGACTTCAGTACCTCTGCCAGGAAAGCACACATTCTACGGAGCATGCATTATACTTATCTCTCATTCCTGGAAAAAATTATATTCAAAATTCGCCCCGATTTTCTTCTTTTATGATGGTTTATGTGAATTTATGTTTATTTGTATGTTCTTGCTGTACGACTAAATTTTGTGTTAGAGACCTTGTTTATACTTCTGAAGTGTTAATTTACCTATACCGAATATGTATCTAACATTAATAAATTAATATAACGTCAAGTATGTTTTAAGAAACCTCTTTTGGTACCTTAAAAAAGACTTTATATAATTTACCATAATTTCCATAATTTCTACGAATTTTAGAGAAGTTCTTCTCCGCCAGCTAACTCTGGACTGACTTAACCGACTGACTTCAAATTTCATATAGAGCTTTCTTGAGGTTGTGAGTCGAAGCCATACGATTTTGATTACAATCCCCCCACTAAGGGGTACTCTAAAATGATAAAGTCATGTGATGACACATCACTTTTTTTTTAACAAAAATTAATGATTTTTGAGGTTTTTCAAGATAACTAGAGGAGATATTCAAAAATATATAATAACAAATTATGAATAATATCTTATAAGCTTTCAGATAAAAAATTTTTTTTAGAAATCTGATGAACAAATTCTGAAATAATGACGTAAATCGTCTGCAATTTTCAACAGCGGTCCTAGGGAAACGTGACCACAAAAACTGCCGGCACCTTGCAGTTTTACGTTGTATAAAGTGTCAAGAATACGAATCAAGAGAGAAACCGCGTCGGAAAATTTTTCCTACTCGTGCGCCAGCTCGGTCTCGTCTATGAGGTCCTAGAAGCAAGAAATTGTCGAAAAATGTCATGCAAATGTTTTTCATATTATAAACAATTTTTGCAAGCGGATATCTCGAAAATTACAAGGAATTGAAAAAAGATAAATGGAAACAATCTTGTAGAAAATTTAAAGAGCTTCAATTTTAATAATAGTAACTTTTCCCTAGGACTCACCGATTTTTAGTTTGAGAGCGTAAGCTCTAAAAACGGGACCTTTCCACTCTCTTCCTTTGCCATACTCCCCGCAAAAAATACCTCCCTCTTCCATGTCCTCTATAACATTTCGTTCGTTAGACTAACATTGTTATTTATACCCCTCTACTACTTGGTAATCTTTCAATATCCTAGGAAAATTTGTAAAAAAAATTTTAAATAAAAAAACGCGACCATTTTTTACACAAAAATAGCCTAATAAAATCACATTTTTGGGGTAGAAAAATTCTATAAATTTGACAAATCAACGTATATAAATTTCTTCTAGTATTTCCCTTTTTCAGTTTTCAATCGAAAACTTTTTTTATTTGTTAAAAAAAATGTCGTGCAAAAATTTTAAACGATTTATTTGTTCCTTTGTTACGTTTATTAATTATTTTTGTTTTTAGGTCAAAAAGTTATTGTTTGCGCTTATAATTAACTGATTTTATGTCAATAAAAGAAAGTTGGGGTTTACATGTTGCTTTATTTGTGTTGTAAAAATGTTAATTAATTACAACTTGTACATACTACCAACGAAATATACTTTTATTTCCAACATCTACGTAAAAGTTCAAGTAAAATGTTTGCGATTATCAAGTCGACTTGTTCCAAAAATTTCAAATTTCTTCACTGTGAGTGAAGGAAAATAGTATTTTTTACAACATGAGATGAAACATACGTTTTTTTCGTGAGATAGAATTTAATTCAAGAGCCCCGTAGGGGCGAGTGAAGTAATCTTTCGAACGAAAAAAACGGATTTCATCTCGAGTCGTAAATGCTATTTTTTCTACGACGATAATTAGTACATTTTAAAAAAATAATTCTTTTTACTAAAATGTGAACCGACCTCAAAAAAACTGGTTTCACCTCATGTTGTAAACAACATCCGCTTGTAATAAAACTTTTTCTCACTAGAGACGAAAATGCTATTTTCGTAACGAGTAAGTGATGACGAAATGCTTAGTTTCACATATGGGAGTAGAAAAACATTTTTATTGTTGATATAACATGAGAAAGTGTAAGAACGGAAGAAAGTAATATAAAAAACAAAACAGTAACTTTCCTAACGTGAAAATTGGGTAGTACTTCTTTTTTTTAGTCTGCAACCCTAAAATCTTACGATCGACCTTTCAGCAACTGACTGACGTTTTACAGGCGCCTCTAGAACACGTTCGTGAGCCCGCAGTGATTGTATATTGCCAGTTGCGGACAATTTAACACCGCTAAAAATCACAACGCCCGTCTAGTTGTGGTAGCGGGTTTGAAATAGACAAATGTTCGGTCTGCAATGTTCGCTGACCCGGTCGGTAATAGCAACGTTCATTTTACCGGTTGACATATTGTTACACCCCGCTGTTAACATATCTAACCCACCACCTCTTCAATTCATTATAGCATAAATTGGATTTCATTACACTAAACCGCACATACACACGCATTTTCTACATCAACTTCCACCCTATTATCCCACACAAAAATTTCTTAACATAAATTAATGCATATTTTTGGTTAAGAATTTCACTTTTTCGTCTACTCATACACAAAATAATATGATCGAAAAAATTATTATTTAATTTCTCGACGTTTTGAACCACATAAGCCTAAAAAAAGCAATAAAAAGAAATAACTCAGGAAAAGTCAGGCGAAATGATAAAGCGAAAATCATTAAAAAAATACGGTTTTCCAAAAAATCATTTTAAAGGGATGTAAAAATATCGATTTTTGGAATTTGTCCTTCAGTTCGAGTAAAAAATTTAAGCCGAGGCTCTATAAAGCGTCTACAAGTAGTAAATTTTCATAAATCAGTGAATAGTGAGTTGACCAAAGCAAGTAACATTAAATAAAATTGTGTATGGGAACGATGTGAGCTTAGATGAGTGTTGGCGAGCTTTATACACCAAGTAACGACATGAAGATACAATGAATAACAACTTTTTCGCTTCACTATTTTTCACAACTTTAACAATAACTGAGATATACATCTAGACAACTTATTTTGTAATATTCACCTACACGCCATAGTTTCCCACGAGTTCCTCAAAGAGCTTTAATAAAACTCCAAACCTCATTGTTAAAGACAATTTAATTCAACGACGACATGTTATAAAGCTTTAGCTTGCCAATGGCTACGAAACTACTCAAAACTCTCGTTTGTACTATTGCTACTATAGGCTCTTATTAAAGAGCTCAGAAACAAAGATATAACTTATTCCAAAGATGAAATGAGAACCACTTCACGTAGGTAGGTATAGGAAATTCGTAACAGTTAGTAATCAAATAACTTCTCAATAGCATTTAGAAGCCATTTTAATAATATTTGTTCAGTATAAATATTAACAACAACAATTAATTTCAATTACTTATAAATTAGTTTTTTCATTGTTAAAAGTTATAACTTTTCCCAAATATCTCCTTAAATTAAGCTTCAACTTTAGCTCAAGTTAAAATGATTTTGCTGTTTACTTTAAGTTTCTCTATTATGGTTTTCGTAATGCTAATGGTTTACAAATATGTTCAAGTTTTAATTTATTCAAATTTGATTTTACAAACTTAAGTTTTGTTAGAGAACAGATAAAAGTGAATATACGTATATGAGTATGAAGTAAGATATAAGGGTTTTCTATTTTGGAATTTAAGCGTAATTTTCTGTTAAGGCTTTAAGGACGAAATTGCTAAAGCTATTGGTAATGGTAAGGTCGCTTTTCAGAGAGAAATCAGGTACCAAGAGAACCCCAGAAGTTTGACTTTTAGGTCTGTGCTGGTCAAAAATGTGCTGCCTAGCCTGAACTACGAGTATAACTTTGACTCCATACGTGTAGGCTTTTATTACAGCACGGCTGTGAAGCTTCCTGAACGATCTACAGACCTTTCGGTTTGCCTGTGCAGACACAATCTTTTTAAGCCTGTCGTAGTAAAAGCCTGAGCGTTTGTAGCTTAATTGCTCAGCAATCAGAAACTACCACTCTGTCTCCACATGGTGCATGCCTTTTAGGTGGCAACAAACTTGCAGGCTGAGCCTGCACGAGCAACTGAAGCGTTTGGAGATTTTTAAGGCGGCCTGCGCAAACAAAAGCCCGTCTGTAACAACAACGTAATAGTTTCAGCCTTCCTGTGCAGTTTTTACCTGCACAGACATGCCGGAGTACAAATTTGTCTCCACTTTTACTACAGCAGGCCTCTGTGTAGACCGAAACTGCGCAGACTAGCCGGAACTATATTTTTGCCTTCATACGTGCAGGCTCTTGTAACGGCACACCTGCGAAAGCTTCCTAAACGATCTACAGACGTACAGACCCTCCGGTTTGCCTGTGCAGACACAATCTTTTTAGGCCTGCCTTAGTAAAAGCCTTATCGTTTGTAGCTAGCTTAATTACGCAGGCAATCAGAAACTACCACTCTGCCTCTACGTGTGCATGCTTTTTAGGTGCGACAAACTTGCAAGCTGAGCCTGCACATGCAACTGAAGCGTCTGTAGATCTTTAAAGCCCCCTGCGCAGACAAAGCTAGGTCTGTGACAGCAATGTGATAGTTTCAGCCTACCTATGCAATTTTGATCTGCACAGGCATGCCGGAGTAAAAATTTGTATCTAATTTTACTACGGTAGGCCTGTGAAAGCCAAAACTACGCAAGTCGCTTGCAAGAACTACTGACCTGCCGTTATAAAAGTCTGAGGACTTGTAGCAGGCTTTAAATTTTAGTTTTTTCCTCCCTTCAAGATTGCCGCGACTGTAGTGTTTCTATTAGACCAAAAAGGCATTGCTACTAATTAACCCATTCACACGTAGCCTCTCTCAGATTATCTGCAGCATGAAAAGGGCCTGAAAAGCTACAATCCAACTTATGTAGAAGACATTTAAATTCCCCTACTAATTATAACTTTCAGCCTGCTTCAGGGACCTTTGGCAATCCTCAAAAACTCAACCTCAACCTCAAAAACTCTTCATTTTTAAAAGATTTCACTTTTCCTTAAGAAAAATTTTAAGAAGTAATAATAGTAATAGTTTCCCATTATTTAAAAATTATAACAGTCGCTCTAGCAACAACTGAATAAAGCCTCTCACAGACCAACGCGATCAAGGCGTTCACGCGATCACGCGTTCACGCGATCACGTGGCCGCAATCACGCGGCCGCGATCAGGCGATCTAGCTGAAGCGATCACGGTTACCCACACCAACGCGATCTGTACCGCCTGATCGCAAAATTGTTAGTAGTGAAAATATTGTAAAGTAAGTAGGGACATCATGATTGCTTTAACTATACTACCACGGCTTGCGGTCAAATGCAACACGTCGCGTTTTGATCGCACTGAACGCAGCAAACTACCGCGATAATAAACGCCAGGCCGCTCTTGTGTGAACACTCAAATATAAGACTGTAGAATTAACTTATCGTGGCCGCAGCCGCTATTGCGATCACGATTATGATCGCCTAGGCCGCGTTGGTCTGTGAGAGGCTTTATACATGTTTCTGTGAAATAATAAACTTTTTATTATCCCGATTTTTTATAAGCAATTGTTTTGTTATAAATTTTCTTCCTAAAAATATAGCGATTAGGTACTTCGCTTGCATAAATTGCACGACCTGCTCACTCCAACGGACATAATAAAATAGTTTTTTCAATTAAAAATGTCTTTACGTTTAATTATTTTCAATGTTCTTCTAGTAATGTTGAGTAAGTTCTAGATTTTAATTATTTAATTTTTTAAAATAAAACTTTATTTAAAGTCGACTATTCAACGGCATTAGTTAAGCATTCATACAAATATAAACTACACGCCAAGCATAGAAAATTTAACTCACCAATTTATGGCTCTAGAGCGGCTCCTTCTGGTGCATATCCATATCAAGTCTCTCTTCAAATAGAAAAGGGAGGAAACTGGTGTGTTGGAATAATCGTTCATCCTGAATGGATTATCACGGCAGCTCAATGTATTCTTTAGTTCGTTGTTATTAAAATAATACTTTAATATTTCCAACTAATAATCTATTTCTTTTTAGTATCGACGAAGCAAAGGTCAACGACCTTGTTGCCGTTGTTGGAGTAACCAATCTTAAGCAAAAAGGAGCTACTTACAAAGTACTTAAAAAGATTCCTCACCCAAACTATCAAAAAGAAGAGTATGTAGAATTCGACGTTGCCATTTTAAAAGTAAACCCAATTACCTTCAGCAAAACGGTCGCTAAAATTAAAGTAGATACTGAAATGATTGGAGATGATGTTCCCGTAACTCTAACAGGGTGGCCTTCGCCCTATTTTGGGTATTTCTATGAAGTAGATTTACAACATATTAATTTTAAGACATCTACACTTGAATATTGCAATGAACGGCACTCATTGAAAATCGACGATACATTTATTTGTACTCCTACAACTGACGTAGGAAAATGTCACAGCGTCTACTGTGCCAACACGTATTCTGGAGGCTCGTTACTACGTCGTAAAGGAAAAGAATTTGTATTAGTTGGTATTGGTATTGGACACTGCACTCAGAAAATTTCATGTAATGCCTGTGAACCTTTCATTTACAGTCGTGTTTCTTCTTATTTCGAGTGGTTTAACGAACAGTGTAATGACTGCTTGAAGCAATAAATATTTTATTATAATTAATCAAGTCTCATGGACGCCATTTTTTAATTTTAATAATGTATTTATAGTGTGTGCACAAAAAATAATAAAGTAGAATTGAAATTCAATGAAAACCTTAAAGTATTTATGTATTGTATTATACAGATTGAATAGTTCGAGTTAGCACATACGAAAATAGTAAGTGGAAACAAGTACGAAATATTTTTAAATGATTACGAGAGAGAAAGAGTTATTTTTAGATATAAAATAGGCGTTCAATAATTCATAATCTAATTATTTTCGTTTAAATCAAGAACCATTTTTAAAATAAAACACCAATAATAAAATTAAAATAAATTGTAAAAATAAATACCTATCACTTATCAAAAATTGCAGGCGTGTACTTCAAATTTGAAATTAACAATTGACGCCTTCCTTTTATCTAAAAGTAACTCTTTCTCTCTCGTAATCATTGAAAAATATTTCGTACTTGTTCCCACTCATTATTTTCCTATGTGCTAACTCGAACTATTCAACCTGTATATGTATATTGAAAATAGTGTCCCTCAAGGTACTACATTGGGACCGTGTACGAGTATTTCATTTAAAAACCGGATTATGACTTTGATATTAAAGATGTTCCATTAAAATTTAATTTAATAGGTTGTTTAATAGAGAAGAAAAGCTACAATCATTGATAGATACTGAAAGATATATTATATGCACCATTTTTAAACAAAGGGGTTGTGCTATAAATGGTTCGCCCACTTTGTTTGATGTCTTAACAAATTTCTATGCAAAATTTTTGATTTGAATATGGGTTTATGTGGACACCCCATATACCACGTAGTTTCCCAAAAATCTAGGTGGGTTTCCACATAAGTCGTGGAAAAATCCTCCAATTAGGCCACCCTGTATATCAAAGTCATTCATTTGTGTTAAAGCGTCGAAATTAAAGTTAATAATTAGTGTTAATATTAAAGTATTTTTAATTTAAAATTTATACAGCTCTAAAATGTCTTAATTATAAAACATCTTAAACTAAATTAATTAATTTTATCCCTTTACTTATATAAGTTAAGTAAATCCATTTAACATAACAAAACAGACATCTGTTACTGAAAAAGCTTATCGGCTCAGAGAGCAATTTATTTTAAATATCAGTTTGAAAATTAGACCATCCAAGTCAGATTTACTTAAAACATTTTGAAAACTTTATCAATTAAATGTTTTGTTTTGTATATAAATTTGTAACAAAACACCTAAAGCAAAAACAAAAAAAAATTTAAATTTTAATTAATTTTTAGTTAAAATTTGATCACCTGTTTAAAATTTATATACGCAATGCTGATTCACTTAATGAATAATCTTGAGAAGTTGGAATATTCTAATGATAATAATTAGCATTTTCAATAAATTTATGCAATTTAATATTCCACCTTGTAGCATGGGAAATGTTAAGTTTCGATCTAATTAATAATTACCTTGATTAAAGCTTACTTTACAATTAATTCACATTGATCCTTAAGTTTAGGAATTTAATTTAAAAAATGTAATTAAAAACCATTTTAATTAAAAAATTTCTTCCTTTTTAACTTTCTTTTTCTAGAATATCCCATCAAAATTCAAACGTATCTGTACAGAGATAGAGGGGTATCACTAACATACCTAACCAAACTTAATACACAAAGCTCATCAAAAACTCCATCCAACCTATTTTCTCCGAGTATCAAACTAAATAATTGAGAAAAGCGTCTGCACAGTTTTTCCCGATGGAATTCAATTCGGGTTAGAGTGCTGAGTTATACGTGAATGGACGGGTAACAGGTGTCGATAACTCGATACTCTCTTTGTTGAATCAAATAGGATATATTTACTCATATGTGCAATGATTAAATACGACTTGTTGTAAATTTAAAGCGCCTCTTATTCATCATCCGTTTATCAATTAACACTAAATATTCTCTTCAAAATTTAATTAATTATTATTAACTTTATAAAACCAAACCTTTGATCTCAAGCTTCAAGTTCAGTAATCAGGAAAGACTTAAAACGTTATTTGCTCCTTTAAAGTTAATATTAAGAAATGTAAAGGTGCGTTTACACTATGGCGAGCTATGAAGCGCGTTAGGGCAACTTGGATCAAATGTGTTGAAACTTGAAAGGATTCGTCCTGTTTTAAATCATGAGCAAATAATTATCATTAATTGTCTAATAGTGTTCATAGTTTCAAAGTCAAGGGTTAGAACATTGCAATCCACCCTTTCAGAAAATGTGAGAAATAAGGTTTAATCTAATGTTTACCTACAATGGCATTTCTATAATAAAAGTAAATAATTTATGACAACAAACAGTAATTTAAAAAGACACCTTACGATTTCTATCAACAATGTATTGAATACAAATAGCTCACGACTAAACACTTACATAGACATAATATAGACAAGCAAATGTATTGCAGTTTAATTTTTTTGCATTATTAAAGAAGTGAGTAAATGTAGTATAAAATAAAAATTTATTAAACTAAGACTTCTCACTTTAGAACATAATAATAATAAATTTATTCAAAAGAATTTCTCACTTAACCTACTTTTATTTTGAAATTATATATTTTGTATTTTTGATGTCATTTTAAGAAAAATATTATTTACATAAATTGCAAATTCAGCAAGATTTTTCAAGTCTAAAAATTGCAAACTACATACATATAAAAGTTGAAAAATTAACATAAACGTACTCAAAATTGAAAACTTGTTTGACGTTTTTCAATTTCTAGTATTTTCACGTATGAAAAGCTTATAAAATTGCAGATCTGATCCTTTAGATCTTATGATATGTCAGTGGAAATTGCAAAAGCTACTACATATATTTAAAATTTATTTAAAATGATATGTACTTCTTTTTGTTCTTTTAAATTTCATCCTTTTTTGTATAGCTCGTATAAATTTTCCTACTCTCGACAATCTACTACTATAATCCAAAAAGAAACTCACAGTCGTACAACACTTTTTGCAATTCACCACTTTTATTCTTATAAATTGTTTGCATTTTAAATTGCGTTTTATGAAAATTATACAGTATGAACAAAAAGTAAGGATCAATTGAAATATTTTCTTTCTATTTCTATTTCTTTAAGACGAACCAAGAGAAATCATACAACCAATCGTTCACCATGTGGGAATTACAAACTGCTTTAAACAAATGTAAAAACTCTTCACCAGGAAAAGATGACGTTCACTACCAATTTCTCAAAAACCTAAAATCTAACGACTTAAACAAGCTTCTAAACGTGTTCAATAGCATATGGACTAATGATGTGTTTCCCACGTCATGGCACGAATCTATTATAATTCCTATTGTAAAACCATACAAAGATGGTAAAATACTAGCAAACTATCGTCCTATTTCACTCACAAGTTGTCTTAGTAAATTGTTGGAACGTATGGTAAACGGAAGGCTCATGTGGTATTTAGAATCTAATAATTTATTATCGGAACATCAATGTGGTTTCCGAAGAAATCGCTCCACTCTTGATCACCTGGTAAATTTAGAGGCGGCAATCCAAAATGCATTTGTAGATAAAAAACATTTGATTGCAGTTTTCTTTGATCTAGAAAAGGCCTACGATAAAACATGGCGACACAAAATTCTTATGACTATACACAAGTGGGGTATCAGAGGACATATGGCCTATTTTGTTAAAAACTTTTTATCCAACCGATCTCTGCAGGTTAGAATAAATGATACTCTCTCGATGTCATTTCAACAAGAAAATGGTATTCCACAGGGTTCAGTACTAAGCGTTACCTTGTTTGCAATCGCCATAAATGGCATAACAGATTTTATACGTGGCCCTGTTCAACCTTTACTTTATGTGGACGATTTAGCCATATATTCGTCTGCTAAAACTGTGGGAACTGCTGTGAGACAACTCCAACTGACTATCAATAACATTAATAAATGGGCAACTGACAATGGATTTACTTTTTCTTCAACAAAAACTACAGGAGTTCATTTTTGTCGTCTAAGGGGATATAATCCTGAACCTTCTTTATATTTAGGAAAAAACAAAATTAAAATGTCTGATCAAGTTCGATTTCTTGGATTAATCTTTGACAAGAAACTAACATGGAAGGATCATTTCAGATCATTAAAGCAAAAGTGCTTAAAAAGTCTCAACGTGCTAAAACTTTTATCGCATCGTTCTTGGGGTTCTGATAGAGTCATGATGTTGCGGCTCTATAGATCTTTAGTGCGTTCAAAGCTTGACTATGGATGTTTTATTTACGACTCTGCGCGTACATCGTATATACAAACATTGAACACGGTCCACCACTGTGGAATTCGATTAGCTACTGGAGCTTTCAGAACCAGCCCTGTTCTAAGTCTATGTGCTGAATGTGGGGAACCGCCTTTGGCACTTAGATGTAAAATGCTTGCATTAACTTATGTAGCTGGTCTAAAAAGCAAACCGTTATCAACTGCATACTACACTGTAACTGAACCCAAACTACGATCAGTGTACGAAAGAAAACCTAACGTCACACGTCCTCTTGGGATAAGAGTTTTGGAACTGTGCTCTGAAATTAATGTTGAGTTTCCTAAACCTGTAGAAATACGATTTAATTCAGTTCCACCTTGGAAACTTGGACGTGCTGATGTGTGTTGTGACCTGAATAAATATATAAAGGGAGAAACCTGTTCTGCAGTGTTTAAAATGGCCTTTTTGTCTTTGCGGGAATCTTTTGGTAACCATTGCTCAGTTTACACTGATGAATCGAAATCAGTTAACTCTGTGGGCTGTGCCGTCATAAAAGACGATACTGCACTCGAATATAATAAGTTTTTTAATCAATGTACTAGCGTATTTGTAGCCGAACTGTTTGCTATCTTGAAAGCTGTAGAACACATCCTGACTCTGTCTGACTCTTATTTTGTTATCTACTCGGACTCTCTCTCATCACTTCAAGCATTAAATACCTTATACGCCAACAATCCGTTAATCTGCATGATCCAGGATAAATTACATCTTGCGCGAAATAAAAATATTAAAATTTCATTCTGTTGGATCCCCAGTCATTTGGGTATTCCAGGAAACGAGAAAGCGGATTTAAGAGCAAAGGCAGCAGCCAATACAGGCGAACTTACGCAATTTGTACTTAGTAGTGACGTCAAAAACATGATGAATCGAGCTGTTATGAGCCACTGGCAAAACGTCTGGCATAATACTTTTTCCAACAAATTGCGTGATGTAAAGCCAACAGTCCAGCCGTGGACATCTTCCTGTCGTAGTCACAGATGGGAAGAGGTTGCTGTCTGTAGGCTGCGTATAGGGCATTGTTATATGACACACAGTTTTCTAATGAATAGGGAGGAACCTCCAGTATGTGAAGCGTGTGACTCGCCTCTAACGGTACTGCACATTCTTCAAGAATGTAGGCAGTATCAAGATCACAGGGAAAGGCTGTGCATGGCGGCTACTCTCAGCGAGATTCTGAGAGACGATGCCAAAGTCCTTGATATATTGATTACGTTTTTAAAAGACACAGGACTCCGCAATTACATATAGTGATATAGAAAAGGCTGTGATATTTAATTTTTATTTGTTTTTATCTGTTTTCATCTGTGATATGGAAAAGGCTGTGATATTTTATTTTATTTATTTATTTGTCTGTTTCTTTTTATTAACTTATTAAATTGTTCTTGTGAGCGGATAGAGCCTCTTTACAGACTGTAATAAATGTTCAATTTGTGGCGCAAATAACCAAGATGTTGACGCGCCCAAATATCTACCATTCTATTCTATTCTATTCTTTCTATTCAATTTCCCAAGAAAAATATACATTATCATTTAAAAACATTCCGATGACGTCACTGCTCAAAGAGGGTAGGAGGTAGAAAAACGAAACTCGTCGGAAAATGTTAGTTTTGAAATAAGTCGATTTGGCGTGTCTAACCGTTTTTTGATATTCATATCGGGAAAAAAAATATTCCAATTGTAGTTTACTGTATCTTTAACCATACTGTATCATAATTTCCAAAAACCCAATTTTCATTGAATGAAAATCATACAATGGGCATCTATCTAAAATCATAACGTTTGAACAAATGAGGTAGAGTCTAAACAAAGTGAAGATAAAATCTTAGTTTTCAGGAACTCAAAAATTACGCTTGAGGCACTATCTACTCAAAATTTTTAAATTGCAAAAAGAGCCATGTCGCATCTCAAATGAAAGGTAATTGAATTCCCTATACAGTCGTTTTTGAAAATTAAAAATCCTATAATCTGTTCTCTACTTAAAAGCGAATAAGTGCCTCAATGAGTCAGGCCACCACGAAATTTCCAACCTTATTTGCTATTACCAAGAGGTTGAAGACAAACAAAAATTTTGACAATATAATTTGATATAATAATAATAATAATTTCAACGCATAACAACAACGAATGTAACAGTTCAATCGAGAAATTTCAACAATTTTCATAATTAAATTTAAAAAAATTACAACATAATAATTTAAGGAAAAAAAGCGCACGGCAAATTAAATTTAAGAGTAATAGAAAAAGCATTTAATATATTTTTTTAATAATTAATTTTTTTTAAATTTCCCAACTTCAAAAGATGTTTAAAAAATTTTCATTTAACATTCGAAACTAAACACGAATGGCGTGATTTCTTACATTTTAAAATAATTACACCTTTAATATAATTACATAATTTAGATTCGAGTTAAATTGAATAAATTTATTTTTTGTAAATTTCATTTACAAAAAGTAACAAAAAATCGTCCATTAAAAATGATTAGCGCTGCGCCTCATGTCGTGGAGTCGTCGTGAGTCGTGATGTTTTAAAAACCATTTACTTTATTATATTATGAATGAACTTGAGTATCTGTGTGATTCTTCTTATAACAATGAATGAGTGAATGAATGAATTTAAAATAGTAGTAAATTTATTTAATTTTAATTACGTACTATTAAAAATTAATAGCCAATTGTTACACTTTTTTGTTTTCAAGCGTTAATTTCTCACACTATTGTTTTCAATGTTTAATTAACAGTGAAGTTGTGAAAATTTGTTTTAAATCTAAATATAAGCAATTTAAATTATTTAATGTTTTATTTACATTGTTGGTGAAAATTAAAACATAGAGATTTAAAAAAGCTTGCGCTTTCATGTAATGAATGTTTCAATAATGCAATAAACTTGTAATCGATTGATAGAAAAATAAATTAATTAAATTCAGTGATGATTATAATTTTATTTTTCTGCCCTAAACTAGTTCTAGAGGGCAGAAAATCTACGTGTTATGCAAGATAAATCAATGCAACCAATCAAATGCACTGCTTGATACGCTTTCAGGACTGTATGGAACATTAGTCATAACTTAATGATTTTTACTTTAGGGACAGTGATATGCTGATGACTGTTATTTTGATTAAAAAAACTCTGAAAAAGCTAGGTTTAATTCCCTTGACTCTAGATTTAAAATGCGAAACATAATTATGAGAATCCGTTACAAATAACGATTAATATAAACTACGATTGTAAAAGCCAAACTAATTTATCACTGAAATCCAAGTTGTAAAGCTTGCTAAATACAGCGTCGTGATCAATCCGGTCAAAAGCTTTAGACGTGTTTATTCATATAACATCAACCTGCCCTTAGCTATTCAGTATTTCGCACAAAATGCGTTAAGCGACATAAATTTGTTTCTGTAGAACACCTTTCGACAAAGTCGTGTTAAGATGGGACAATAATATTATCCACAGTACGATTTAAGTAACCGTAAATTGTACAAAGGTTCATTGATAAAGAATGTACTCAACAATGCCACGGAATAAGTAGTGGTGATAAGAAAGTTCTAAATCACATTCGGTTGCTTTGAATGTCTAAACCTATTATAAAACTATTATACTATTATAAAACCTAGTTTACCGAGGTTATGTTGAAATTATAAATAAATACCCGTATCACTATTATATCCAATTATGTCAAACTAAAATGACAGTCTAACCTTAGGTTAAGTTAAAGCCTAAGGTCCAATCTTATAAACGAAGGTTGAAACTCAACATAAGGTTAGACTGTCATTTTAGTTTGACATAATTGGACATAATAGTGAAATTTATTTGTTTATAATTTCAACCTACGGTTGAGTCAACCTTCGGTTAACTAGGCTTTATAATACTGGGCATAATTTAAATAAAAAGATTTTAGTTTCAATATTTCACTTTATCAAAATCCAAACCTTGAGCTTAATTCAAGATTATATATAGCAAGAGCATGTGAGGGCTTTTGAAATATCCAAGTATAGACATTTTGGGCAAGGACACAAGCAAAAGGTAAAAACCGAATCCTCAGCGCAAATAAAAGCAATGGCAATGGTAACATTTTGAAAGATGGAAATATGAGCACAAGGTAAAAGACGAAATTGAACTCAACAATTACATAGATACTGAAAAAGCAGAGGCACGGGCCAGAGCTTTAATAGAGTTAAATACAGAAGCTGGATAACATTACACAGTACACAAGCAAGTGGTGAAGTTAGAAGCTTGAACTACAAGGAATGCTGTGGGTTTTAAGATCTAAATCTAAACACTAGAGGTAAGGGTACTAACAGAATCTAGCAATCAAAGATTAAGGTTAAATAGAGGCTCCTAAACTTAGAACATAAAAAATCAGGTAGGAGCTTAGCTACCGTTGCCTATAAGAGAAAATGCGACGGAAACTACATTTTAGAAAACCATGGATGATTCATTCATTCCCTCGAATTTATTTTATCATTGCCTGTCACGATCTTTCCTTATAAGTGGGAGTATAAGCAATCATTTTCATTGGATAAATTGACCGGAAATCGCTATATTTAGACAACCATTGCATTCACATACGGTTACCTGAAATGCTCTTTCCTATTAGAGTAGCGGCTATTTATTCAATGCTCCTTAAAGGTTTAAATATAACATGTGTTATAGGACACAAGAAGAAAATTGGCGAAGATAGAATTTAAGATAATCAACAGTAGAATTGTAGAAGCGTCTGAAATCGAATCGTCAGAATCGTCAATATTGTAGAATCGTCTGAAAAGATCACGAGCAGAGCGAGTGACGCAGCTAAGAGACGCTCTTAACAGATATAGAGTGAAAAAAGAACAAAAACATTAAACAATCAACTGTTAACCAAGCTGGGTCGTATGAACATGAAACGGTAATTTCTAATACGGAGACATGTTCAGAGATACATAATTATAATAACTGCAGGGGAGAGTGGGGTATAATGATCCCTTCAGGTAAAATGATCCCACCAATTATTGAGGAAACCAAAAGTGTCATCTAGGTTGCCGTTCAAGTTCAAGTCATAGTTCAAGTTGTTTACACTTAGTTCATGTAGTAAGTTCTTAGACTCCCGTATAACAGATATTTTCGTTTGTTTGTTTTTTCACACACTGATATAAGGTAAGAGCTTTTTAAATTCTTTACTAAACCTACGTATTGTTATTTATTGAATCGGATGTGTGTACAACTTGTTATGGTATATTTGGACTTTAGAAATCCTAGATAGTTACACGCGTATTTCCTCATTGAAAATTTGTAGGTTAGATTAGATCCACTAAGTCCATTTGGGAAAAAACGATCCCCTGTTCTAAGTCCATAATGATCCCAGGATCATTTTTCCCACTTCTAGGGGAATTGTTTTATAATATTTATTAAATGCGTAAAAACGTAACTTTGCTAATAAGCCTTAACTAAAATGTTGTTATGCTTATAATTATGAAACTCAATCATAAATAGGTAGGTAGGTACTATTATTCAGTGTGGGATCGTTTTACCCAATTGACGGGATCATTTTACCCTCACCTTTGGGGTAAAATGATCCTTTTGCTGGGTGAGCATTATGACCATTGCTACAAAAGCTCTTTAATCATTTGACCCAAATGACCTTGCCAAAAGTTTAAGTAAACTATACTCTTTCTTTCATAAAAAGATTCGCTTTTTAACACTTACTTTAGTTCCTCTAGGAGTTATTCTTTCTTAGAGGGATTATTATACCCCACTCTCCCCTAAATAGTACGCATCTATGAACTTTACCCCATCACTACCATTTGACATAGAAGTCATAGTAAATTGTTAGTACTGAATCACCGCTAAAAAATTAGTATGACATTTAGTCCATGTCAAATGGCCCTTAAACGTATCGTCTAAGGGCCGTATGCCACTTTACTAATTTAGTACTTTCCATCCTGAAACCAGTACTAAAAAACATGTTCTAAATTATTGTATGTAAAACCGTCTAAAAACGTCAAATTTAAAATTCCTTTTTCATTCAATTTTTTTTAGTCCTAAATTCACGACAGAATTTAATGTTGTGGCAGTAAAATAAAAATTAATATTGTTTCGAAGTAAAGAAAAAAGAAAATATGAAAAGATGATTATTAGGGGTGGTAAATCAAACTAATTTTTCTTATCAAACAGGATTTTGCATTTAAAATAAATTATTTTGTATTTTATTTGTACCCGCACTTTTATCATTTTTCTCCAATAAATCAAATGATAGAATTGGTATCGTGGGAGCCGCTATTTATATCGATTATAAAATCTAAAGCGTAGATCAAAATGGGGTACAAATTTATTTACCCCATTTTTGAAGATTTATTTATTTTTTTAAACTTTTAAGTTTTTGTTTTTATATTTTGATTATCTCTTGTTAAGTCGATATAGGGAGTTAATAATGGATCAATTGGGAATACGAAATTAACTCGAATACCTACATATTAGATGATGTTGTCTTTTTTGTATTATAATTGTTTTGTTCCAAGTTTATTTTGCGTTAATAATTAATATGGTTTATACATAATAGCGTGAATAGTAATTAGTTAGAAACTGAGGTTAAGTCTTCCTTTTTCTTTTACATTATAGTTGCAATCAATGAATAACAAAGTAGAATAAAATACACATTTGCGAAATTATTAAATTTTAATTAGAAAAAAAATTAAACTTAATTTAATAAAAGGTTTAAATTTGATTGATTTTCGCATTTTAAATTTGTTAAAGTTACTTTTAGAGTTGAATATATCCCAAAACATACCCACCAACAAATTGAATATTTGGAATAAATTAATTATAATTGGATATCACAAATTGAAAATTTATTATATGATATTAAAATAACGCTTTTTTTAAATAGCGAGTGTCCCACGAATAGAAATCAACAATTTATTGTTTATAGATTAAATTCAGAATTCCTCCCCTACCGTACAAAACAAGTCTTCAAACGATGTCGTGTCTTGACATTACAAAAGTAGTAAGAAATCGTTCCAACGACAGCTCAATCAAATATTTTAGCTCTACTTAGATAGGTAAGTCAAAGGTGAAGGTGTGACGTACAAAATGCAAGAATCAGGCATAAGGCGCGATGCTAATTATAGCCGTACAGTACACACTATCTGAACAAGTTTATGTAGTTCAGAAAGACAACTTTCATATTATATCATTAGACATGCACATTGCACATATCCCTACCAAATGGAAAGAAATTGGCTAACAGTTCAGTTTCCTTAGACATTGGACCTCCAACAAATTAGTAACAGGACGAAACCACTTTAAAAAAATTTCGGTTGGCGAGCAAAAACAGAGGAAAAAATGTCTGCTTTTTTGCATACATACAAAGTTATAGGCTATTTAAGAAAAAGAGGTTAATTTTTTTTTGCAAAATACTTGAAAAGGAAACAAAATATTGATAAAAGGTATAAGACTATTATTAAATATATATTAGTATAGATGATGATGAATGTTTCATCTTATCTATCGTCTTCTTCAATTTCTTCATCACTGATACTACTCATTCGGGCACCTTAAATTACCTCTTGGGTCGGATCCTCGACAACATCTTGAATAGGATTCTCGTCATCTTCTTCGTCTTCGAATTCTATTTCTGAACTTATTCGATTGGCACACGACGTCCTTTGACAAGAAAGACATGCTGGAGAGCACCTCAAACAGGATTTGCGGCATCCGTAAGCTTTACCACAAGGTTCTTTGTAATTTGCACGATATTACTCTCAGTAATTCATCGGGGGCTGACTTCAGTGTTGTCGTTGTTGGCATTAATCAGACTGTGTTAGATTCCAACCCCAATCAAGAATGTGTTTGGATCCTGAATCTAGACATTCCTGCATTTAAAATTAGACTTTCTGGAGGTGCTCTGATCTCGCTACCATCGTTGGTGGTAGCTTCACATAAAAAACTTCAAAGATGACAACATTGAAGCCGGTTATTTTGATGAATAACCGAGAATAATATCGTGCAAATGCAAAGGACCTTGTGGTAAAGCGTATGGATGCCGCAAATCCGGTTTAAAGTACTCTCCAGCATGCCTCTCTTGTCAAGTAACGTCGTGTACCAATCGAGTAAGTTCAGAAATAGAATTCAAAGACGACGATAATCCTATTCAAAATGTTGTCAAGAAAAGGTCAAACTTGTTTGGATCCCAGTTTGTAAATGACAACGAAAAGCGAAATGGCAGAGTAGCGTCTTAAATATGGACAGGAGCGCATTGGAGCACAAACATCGGGTATGAGGTGAGGGAAAGAAATCATAACTTATCCTTCTCAACAAACTAGTACAAGACGTGCATGGGAGATAACTGTCCCTTTGACTTAAAAAGATATTGTTCAAATGATGGTGCCAGATATGGTACACAAATGTAACCCAGATATAAAAAACTAATAGCGCCGAAATTATAAACTGAAAGTACAAGCAATGACGCGATGTCCTTTAGTTATGACTGTAGAGTCGCTGGACACCCTGTATATTAATTTTAAACATTTAAGTACATTTTCAATTCAAAAATATTTCTTACTAACGCAAACAAAGTTTAACAGAGATACCACACGATAACGAATTAAGTTTTGGTTTACTTACAGATTAAATGGTCTCAGCAGAACGAAATTTTACTTCATAACATTATTAACGTTAGGAAAGCTGACCATCTGAAGGCGGTTATTACGTGAATTACAACGAAAACTTATGAAGGATTATTGGTTATTATTAGAACTTAACGAGATATACAGCCAACAATCCCTTAGTTCTATCATAACAAGTCTTGTATAACCCTAGGACTTTTGAACATAAACAATTGCATAAGCCGGGCTTTGGAGGCCACGTAGTAGAAGTTAACGTTTGAATATTTATTTATTAATAAATAATCGCTCCTTATAGCCTTTGTAAATAATTAGCGACTTACAAAGGTTCATCTTGCTATTTGATTTTCTTCTTGCTACTGTTGATGCGCTTTTGTAATATTTAATTGATTCTCTTCACTGTTTACGTGAAACAAACCTCTTTTCTCTAAAGTTTATTGCAATCTGTGTCATTATACGAGTATTAGCGTAATTCTTTCAAATAAATAAAAACAATGCAGTCGTTCCTGAGATTTAAACAATGCAGAAGAATACTTGACGGTTACCTGATATTAGAGCTAATTACAAACTTGTAGTATAATAATTATAAAACAAACACACCAAACTGCATATTACACTAAATAGTAATGATTAACTCCTCTTAAAACTATTAAAACACTGGAATTTAATTCAAATATATGTCTGAATAATAAAATACAGACTTTCAAAATATAGCCCAGTCAACGAACGCCCCAAAAAAAGGGTGTCGAGGACATGCAATAAGAGAGTGGAACTTTTTCTTCAGGAATGGGTTTGGCATTGAATAAATAGATCCGGAAGGAGGGTTGGCAATTGTTGCCTATAAAAAAAATGGGGAAACGACATTTTGAAAAACTCTAGATGACTCATTCATTTTGTCGAGTTTATATTATCATTGGCTGTCATGATTTTTTTATAGGTAGAAGTATAAGCAACCATTTTATTGGAGAAATTGATCGAAAATCGCTATATTTAGAAAATCATTGCTCTTTCCTGTTAGAGTAGCGGCTATTTATTCAATGATGTTTAGAGTAGTTAAAAGGTAAAAATACTAAAATCTTATCGAATTTCCTACAATATTGTATCTATTTATTATTTGTCTACTCCTTATAGTTTTAGAGATAATTTAAACCTTACCAAAGGCCCTCAAAAACCCAGTATATGATGTACTGTGAGGTTTTAAGCCTACTTCACTACAGCGATTCACTAACTATTTTCGATAGCGATTAATATATCGTTAGGTACCGAGAAAATTGCAATAAATTAACGATTTTCGGTAGCTATAGACATATTTATCCACAAAAATCGAAAACTTTCAGTTACAAAATATAAACATAACCTCAATCCCTATTGATATCGTTAAGCTACCGAAAAGTTAGTGAATCGCAGTACAGAGGACTTCGTGCGATAACAAAAGTTAAAAACATTGGAAAAGCTGAATTTCTTTAACTTACAATTTTTTATAACTTGGCCACTACGCATCAACTGCGTTCAAGTGCTCGTAGATGCAAACAATTCTAATTTTCCCGATGAAAATTACAGTTTTGGTATCGCTGATCATTACTTATGTATGCTAAATGTTAAATTGCACATTATCTGTACGAAGTACACCTATCTTATTATTTCTTTTGAAATAAATTTTCTTCTTTGTAATTAACAATTCTGTAATACTAAATCCCCCTATACAAAACGAAATCAGAGTCCAAATTGATTATTAATTAATAATTTATTATTTAAAGGAGCAAGGTTAAAATAATCATGTTCAATTACAGTACCGCCCTGTTGCTTATTACTTTCCATTCAAGAAATCCTTTTAAAGGCTACATAAGTGTAATTAATAGTTGTGTTACTTTTAATTAACTATTGTGCAATTAAAAATAAGACAGTTCTTTCAAAGGAAGTCGCTTAACAAAGATAATAATTAAAAAAATCTCAAAAGAATACAAAAATGTTTTATTTAAAATAAAATGGCGGAGAGAAGGAAACAAAAGGTTTCAATAATTAATTTTTCAATCAGAAATTGTCATGTGAGTAATTGACTTTTTGGTTTGAAAAATTAAATGTTTTTGCGAAATATTATATTTTGAGCGAAAATATTATACTAAAATATTGTGTTCAACAAAATGACATCTACTTAGTATAAAATAATATGAAGTTCATTTATTTTGGTCATTCGAGCGAAATGTTGGAAAAATATTTTATCGCCTAAAACGGTGGAAATACAATAGCAAATAAATGATAGCAAATGAATGACATAAATTGATTTCAGGTCAGGGCATTATCTATTTGTAATAATTTTAACAAAATACCCAATTACTCACATTTTTGTTACAATTTATACATGACCAAACAGAAGTACTGAGTAATTAAATTTTACCTACGCTACGACTTAAGTTGATACGACTGATTAGTTAATTTTTAAATGGTTTGTTACTTCATCGTCCTACTCTCTATTCATCACAGCTTTGAAGTTTCAAACGCAAATTTTAATTTTTTTTTCTCAATTAATCAGATATTTAAAGCCCTTTTAAATGAGGTGTGGTAAAGTAAGAGTCACTATTTCAAATTTTCAAGTGACTGGATGTAAGGAGGTGAATCAACAAACCATGTAACAATGAATAGGTCAGTAAAAAGAAGAAGAGCGCATGTAAAAATATTTAAAATAATTTTAATTGGATATTTTGCAAGGGTGAATTACAGGAAAGTTCCTATCCCAGTGTCAAACTCGATGTTAATTCTGGTTAACTGATAACAGTGAATTTTAAAGTTCTAATTACAAGACGCGAATAGCTGGAAATTAAAGGGGTTTAGTAAAGAATAATTGAAGAACGGATTAAATTTAAATTAACCTAGAGCTCCAAAAGCATTTTTAAGAAATACAATAAACCCCAGTGACCCTGTATAATTTATTTTATTAAATTTAAATTATCAAAATACCCTTACTTTTAAAATATAAATTTTAAAAAAATATTTATAAAGTTTGTCACGTTTTTAATTAAGTACGTTAAGATTTCTACGACAAGTTTAATGAAGAAACCGCTAACGTTGCTTCGAATACATGCTTTTGCTTTTTGTTAATTCAAAATTTTCAATTACACAACATAAATTTAGCATTTAGCAATTGTTGAAGTATAAACTTTTTAATTATTATTATCATTATTACAACACAATTATACAAGGCGAGTTACTAAAATCGGCTTTACAGTTAAGTGGTAAAATTGAAAATTTTGCAGAAAACTCGAGCGAACGGGGTTGTAAAGGCTGTTAGATATTATTTTTTAGAAACAAACCGAGTGTTTCATATAAAACAGTTGGTTGTGCCACGTACTGTACACCCTGTATGGTAGAAAAAAATTTACAGTATAAAAATAAAAGTCGTTGCCTTTTACTATTTCTCTTAAAAGGGATATCGATCGATCTAATTTTAAAACTCACCCTGTATAATGTCTTAATAGATTTTTAAAACAATATGCAAATTAATGTTTTAAAAAATTACTTTTGTTTATTTATATTTAATGATGAGGGTTGAAAAACGGAAGCCTAATGTATTTGTTTATTTTTACTTTACGTTATTAAGTTTAATTTTGCTTTTAATATAAAACTCGAAGCTGAAATTTTGTACTAAAATAAATTTAAATTAATTCAATATGAACAATTTTGCATGTCGATTTAGTTACTTACTTAATGTTTGATTAATTTGCAAGTAACTAACTACTAAATAAAGCAATAATAACAATTAAGCTTTTATTGTTGTACTCTATACACAACAAACTCATATGTAGGTAGGTACTATAATTAGAATTTCAGAACTTCAATAATTATTTAATTATAAGTTAAATTGAGAGAACGTTGTAGGTGTAATTTTATTTAATTATACACAATACGGTCTAATTGAAAAATATTTGCCTTAAGTTTAAGGGTAATTTTCTTATCCTAAAAATAGAATTTTAATTACCTACCTGTTTCTACATTTTGATTTTAAGGCGCACATTCTTATTTTTGAAAAATAAACACCAATGAGTTTTCAGAAAATTTAAGTGCGATTTGGGAAATTTAAAAAAAAATGGGCTTTGTGTACACAGAAATTAAAATTAAATTTTTAGTTTAAAAAGTGAAGTGGTTCAACAAAATGTTAATGAAAAGCTTTGAGCAAAGAAGCTCCAAGAGAAAACTATAAGCCTTAATGGTAATTTCTGGCGCCCCTGGCGACTTCTATTAATTTACTCTCCGGTGCACTTTGATATGAATCCTCTATTAAATATCATCAAGTTGAGGGTTAATGACTATAATAATCACTCCACCCTTTTTAAAAACTCCTACGTTCTTTAAAAGTCAAAATTATTAAAAAATGCAAAAACGTTAATTTTTGTTATTCAAAAATTGTACCAGATAAAAAATTTACGAAACACCCTGTATATTGCTTATAAATAATATAAGTTATACAAGGTGACCCAAAGGTGTAGTGTGAGCACGAATATAGAGCTATTATACAATTTTTTTTAAAAATAGTAAGATTTGGAATTAACTATTTTTAAAAACTAGGGTGTAAAAGTACCCCATAATTAAAGTGTCCGATTTTACTTCCCTGCTGGTACCTACAGCGGGCAACAAATGATTAGAATAAAAACAATTAAGTATAAAAACCACCGCTGTTTATATTATTAATTAATAATATAATTTGGGGTTTTGGAATACCCCAATTACGTTTGGTGAAAATATACCAGTGATGGGTTAAACATAAAATTTGCAAATTCTTTCGATAGCTATAGAAAAATGATGTACAATTATTATTTTCGTTATAATTATTATTTATTAATAATTTCTACTAAGTAAAGACCAAAAATGAAAATGGGGTAAAAATAGAACATAAAATACAAAAACTAACCTTTAAGAAGTTATAAAATGGTGGTGGTTATTAACTGCAGCGTTTTTTAAAATCCAAAAGGCACATAAAACACAAAATTACAATAAAATAATTCGACCTTCGTATTGTTTTGAATGTAAAAATTGACTAAAGAATTTAATATCTTAAAATTTTTATCATAATCGACCATGAATGAGCATGTGCACAAATATCTTATCGAGTTATTTTATGTTATGTTGAGACATTTATTGAATTATTTCAAAGTAGTACAATTTATTTATCTAATATTTTCTAGAATATTCAGTTTGTAAAATTTTTCATTTTAATAACCCTTAAGGCTCGTCTTCACACACAGGCTTGTACAGGTCGACTGTACAAGTAAACCGGAAGGCAAGCCTGTGTGTGAAGTGAAGAGGAGAACATGACATCTTATCTTTAATTTATATACAGAATGACAAAAAATGAGCATCCACCAATCTCTAATTATATTTAATAAATAATAACGCTTATGGTTTGCAACACAACACACAAAAGCTGTTCTTCCTCAAAACAGAGGTCAATTACGTCAGCAGTTTGGTATTACCAGAATGATGTAAATCACAATGCTCCGTCTTTGGAAAAATTCGAGATTGGTGCGAGTTTCGTTTTTGTCACTCTATATACCTATAGGGTGTCTATAAAATCCACTTTATCGTCCACTCTCAGGGAACTGTATCTCAGTAAGAAGGCATATTCATAATGAGCAAGTTCGGTTAGAGCGTTTAATTTTGATCTCAGGATTATGTGAAAAATAGTTGTCTGTAAATTTAAGAGACGCCCCCGTATTATGCTTGCAATGTCTTAAGAAAAAATATAATTTACAGTTAATTTTAGTTTATGATTTTTACTAAAAGCGGTTGTTCCCCAAAACAGCGTTACGTCAGCGGTTTGGTATTAGCAGAATAGTGTAAATCGCAATGCTCCGTCGTGGAAAAAATTCGAGAAGGGCACGAGTTTCGTTTTTGTCACTCTATCTACATGGTGGCTCTGAAATGCACTTCATCGTAATCATCGTCCACTGTCAGGGAGCTTCGTCAGTAAGGAGACATATTCATAATGAGCAAGTTTGATAAGATTGTTTAATTTTGATATCAGGATGCACGTTTGACGTATGGTTGTCTACAGTATTTTCAAAACCAATAAGTTCTTCGACATCGGTTCTAATAAAAATGATAAATTTTGTTTAGTGCCTCCATGTAAATCATGGATTAAGAGAAATTCAAACTTAAATGTGCGACTTGATGTGCGAGAAGTTAGTTCACTGTTTTATTTTGAGGGCGCTGCGATATTAATCTGAGATCCCTCTAAGGGCGAGTTTCATAAAGGGTGCTAAACACTTGCTCAACTTAAGTTCGAGATCGCGGACTAAAATTCCGTTTCATAAAGCTTTCTCAAACTCGAACAATTACGTCGCTGCTTTCGGCAGTTATCGGTTGAAAACAAACGTAAAGAACGAGTTGCCCAAATTTCGAAAAGGTTGGCAGTTTGTTTGTTTTCAACCGATAACCACCGAAAGCAGCGACGTAACTGTTCGAGTTTGAGAAAGCTTGATCCCGATCTCGAACTTAAGTCGAGCAAGTGCTCAGCATCCTTTATGAAACTCAACCTAAGTAATTTCTATTTGAGAAATTGAACAGAAATAGCTATATTTACTCTTCCTTTGCCATCCATTTTTTTTAGCTTAAAAGCTCTTTTTAATAGAGTAGGAGAGTATTTTTGTATTCAATGGGTAAAATCCATACAACTCTCATTTCCACCGTAAGGATATTTACTAAATTAAAATTTTATTAGATACAACCTTTTTTATTTTCTACCCTATAGTAGGTACATAGATTAATGTAAAAGCAATTAATTTAGTAAATTGTTTAAGAGCTCGTACATCTTAAGTCTTATGAATCCAATTTTCGTGATAATTTACTTTAACATTATGATGAAAATCAAAATACACACTTGTTGCGGTAAATTAATGCGAGTGTCAAACTTAAAATGTGTTTAAGAATTTTTAATATTGAAGAAGTGAAATTTGAAGAAAACCCAAATCTAATTAAAAACAAAAATATATTTCGTCACGTTACGAATTTCTAACAAATACTCACAAACTGCTTATGAAGACAATATCACAAACAAAATCGTCTTATAAACACGACGGGTTTCTCATAAGGGCGCGTCTGAAGCGACTATAATCCTAACCCCTTAGTAACATAGAGCTTTGAAGCTTCAAACCAGAGCGTCTACTTTGTTACATCTAGCAATTTGGTCCGACGTCATAGCCAACATATGAAAACTGTGTAAATGCAATTTTGCCAAAATGGAAACATATCTTAACAAAACGTTTGTAGTGTTACAAACATAAAAACACAATATTTTAAATTGCTGGTAATAATTTTTCATATCATATATTTTTTTCTATTTTTAAATAAAAGAAAGTGCGTATTTATTTTCATTTAACTATTTTCGAGGGAAATTATTACATAAATTGGCCTATTTTCTCTCATACGAGATAAATGTATTAACTAAATTAAACTGAAGTTGTAGCTACGGCTTCGCCCCTAGAAACCTTTGCTTCGATTCCTGAGATCTAAGTAATAAAATAAAAATGATTAATTAACAATTTGCCGTCTCTCCGAAGGCAATAGCAAACTCCCACAAATGAAATTGAATAGTAAAATTACCTAATTTGATTTAGCAGACAATTTTATTATTGATGGCTTCCAATACATGATTTGCGCTCTAACAAACAGAATAAATTCACACCATAGTCAGATTTGAATATAGGGTGTCCTCTGCAGGCAATAGCAAACGATTAAAAATAAATGAATAGGTATATTAAATATGAGTACGTTTTGTCATTTTTGGATATTGTGTTATATTATACAGGGTGGTGACCAGACCTCTCGATCATACAGATTTAACATGTAAAAACATATTTGGGTAATTTCCTGCTTCCCAATGTATTTTAGAAAAAAAAATTCAAATAAAAGTTTTAAAGAATAAAATTCTGCATCTAAATGAATAAACAAAATTAATTTTGGATGCTTCATAACGCCTGAAATTTAATTTAAAAATTCCGAAAAATAGCAGAAATAGCGATTGCCTTGAAACACAATTGAAAATCGTGAAATATTTTATGCTTTATCTGTCAAAACAGTTCTGAATTTTTTATTCAATTTATTTATTGAATTTATTTAATAATAAATAATATTTACGTATGATCATCCCTAAAAATTACTTCATTTTAGTTTTAGTTAATTTAAATTACTCTCAAAAATAATTTTGAAAGATGTAAATGTCAAATATTGATAATTTTTATTGGGAATATTTCATGGCAATCACTATTTCTGCTAATTTTCGGAATTTTCAAATCAAATTTCAGGCGTTATAAAGCGTCCAAAATTAATTTTGTTTATTTATTTAGATGCAGAATTTTATTCTCTAAAACTTTTATTTGAAGATTTTCTTTCTAAAATACATTGGGAAGCAGGAAATTACCGAAGTATGTTTTTACATGTTAAATCTGTATGACCGAGAGGTCCGGTCACCACCCGGTAGATATCGTCGTTCTCTATCGAATGCCGAGCGTTTTATACCTTGGAAATTTACAGAGCCAGAGTTATGATATTTTTGAATATCAAAGTTTCAAAAATCTGTCATTTCTTTTGTAATAAAAATAAAAACTTAAAAAATGGTAACTGTATCAATACCATGCATATCTATTATTTCACACTATTTTCGACTAACAAAACGCTTCCGGTTAAATCGGAAATTACTAAAATATCTCAAGTTTTTAGAAACACCCTGTATATTTTTTAATATTTTGAAAGATTATATAATTAGCTGCTACATGATACTACTACTTCATATTTTGATTGCCAGTTTAACCGGAAATAGAAACAGCTTTATTAATTTAAATGAGACACCCTGTGAATTTTTCAATATTTGAAAGATCATAAAATTAACCTATCTGTTAATACCCAACACTTTATACTCTACTTCCGGTTTAACCGAAAATGTTTATGTTTAAAAATATCGCCCTCGAAAAGGTTTTGTTGTGAAAACATCAGTTTTTAGAGTTTTTTGAGACTATAATTTTTAATAATTTTCTAGACATAACGGGACAGTGATATGTTTTAAACCAGCCTGTATATTACCGAGATTAATTGAAATAAAACAATAGAAACAACCACTAATTGTTGAAATATGCAAAGCACCAATTCAACTTAAATAATTGAAATGCACAAGTTCCAACGTTTTTACTTTATACAATGTTGTACGTATAAACAAAAACAGTATAGGTAAATTATTATGCATTGTTTCACAAGCTTAAATCTTACTAAACACTAAAATTTCCTAATCGAAACAAAAAACAGGGCTAATCTCTTTGGTAATTATTTTTGATTTAGGGATCACTTTATTATAATTATTTCGATGGCGTTAAATTTTGAATTTTGACACCGAGTGTTTTGTGTGGACGATGAAAATAAAAATGAGTGAAAAAACATTATAATCCTTGCAAATTAATCACATGAACAGGGGTGTTAAAAAAGTGTTCATGATTTTAAGGGATGATTCTTTGACAAATGCATTTTCTGCATTTTTTATTATTGTTAAACACTGTGTAACTTTAAAACTATATGCCGATTTGGACATGATAATATTGAGTTTTATGATGGAAATTAGCCAAAAAATCAGTGGCATAAATAACGGGTCAGCAAGGCCCGCGTTGCGGGAGGACCCCCGAATAAAAGAGACCCCCGAAAAATTCTGTAGTAGTCTTTTATCACAGTTTCTAGAATCCAGCTTCTTTTTTTCAAATCAATAGAAGATAAACTTGGCCCAGTTTTAGCATCTGACACTAGAAATGCAAGGTTTCTATTGGCTTAGAAAAGGCAGCTAGCTTCTAGAAGCTGTGGTGCAAAGCTAGCTTAAAGAGGCACTTTAAAAATGTCTATTTTTGTAATTATGTATTTGAGCATTTAAAAAAGAAGTAGGTAAATACTTTTTTTTCCCTTGTAAAGTTACACAGACGTTTCGACAATAAGCAACTAAAAGTCGGTCGGTTGTAAAAGTTTTAGAAATAGTCACAAATGAACCTTAAATCAAATAATCACTCTTTGGAGTTTTGTATATTTTTTTAACACATTGTATAAAGTGCAGCTCTAAAAGAACTATAATGAAGCATTTCATTACTTTGTGCCTTCTTTGGGGCATAATTCTCGATGTATACATCGTCGGAACACTCGGTATGTAATAGGCTTGTGATTTTTTGTTTTACTTTTAGCTTAAACAAATTTTGTATTCTATTACAATGTAATTATTTAAATGATATGTCCGTTGGTTTTGTTAAAATCTTAAAATGTTCCGCTGTAAGTACCAAATGAGTGTAGATAAGGAAGCTAACGTTGTAGAATTAAATTAGAACTGATATTATTATGAACTCAAACATTTAACTGTAAATTGTATTTCAGAGAGCTTTCTCATACACATGATGAGTTTATCTTCTTTTATTATTATATATTTTTTTATGTAATATAATTACATATCTACACTTTATGTTAACATATAATTTCCTTTTATTTTAACCAATAATTAAGTTTATTTTTAATTACCCAGTTAACTCGCATTGGTTACATATTTATACACAACAATTTTTTTTGAAATTATAACAAAGAAGAAACATTGGCGCACTATTTTATTATACCACACACATCGGTACAACAACTACTGTTAGGGTTAATTTAACCATTTACGACTGTTAAAACGTTTTAAAGTAAATGAGTCGTATCACAAAATATATTTCCATGTTTAATACGCTACAAACGTCACATTAAAGCTCATTAAGTAAATTAGAAAAAAGGTAAACGTCATGGTTCGAGAAAGTGTTGCAAAAGTTAATAATAGTTAACATAACCGTCGTGGCGTCTCTATCTGATGGTAATTTATTTAGTATCTTGGAGTAGCAAAAGATTTAGCAAGTACCTCCAGTTAGTACTATATTGATGTGGTACGAAACTCTTGAATGTGAGATACCGACAGCGGGTAGCACTAGGAAAATCTTCTTTTGTGATCCTAAGTAGCTGACCATTATTTATAGTCTTAGGTAGTTTTGGTCAAGTTAAGAAGAGTCAAATTAAATTACATGCTGATAAGGTAGCTATAATATCTTATTCATTTGACGAACCTTTATAAATATGTAAACGTAGTCTAACAATACATTTGCTTAAAGCATGCGATTTTCATATGTGTCAATTTAAAAGACATAATTTTTTTGGTACATTTTACAAAGAATCTCAGCTTGACAACTTTCAAATCCATCGCCTTGTTTCTTTTTAAAAGACACTGCTGCAATTTGTACAAATTGAAAATAAATAAATAAAAGTCCAAGTTTCAATTCCAACTGCTTCTTTTCTTGGTTCTTTTATCAATTTTCTAAATTTAATTTTTTATGATACCTACTACAAAATTACTAGAAAACATAAATTGTATATTTGTAGTTTTATAATAAACATTATTATGCTAATGAAGTGCGCTGTTAATTGTAACAATTGGCCGATAGTATAAATTAGTTTCCATAATTACAGTTTGAGTAAATTGACATAAACTTATACAAATGTAATAAATATGACTATTTACTATATTTGTAAATTCCGAAACAATAGAGTATGTAATAATATCAGTTTGGCAATCGCTTATCAGTTTGTTTGATTAATCCCCGTGTTCGCTGCCACTGCATACCCTAAGGTTACAGGGCATCCGGTACACGAGAGAAGCTTTTATAATATAACTACTTCAGTTTACCGTACGTTTACCTCTGACAACTTTCGATGGTGGCCTATTCCACCTATTTACTACCGATACCTCTTTGCTTTAAAATATACAGAAGCTGAATTACAACTTTTTTTTATTTTATTTTTGCTTTTTATGTTTCGTATCAAGTTTACGATTCTCGAACACGTTATAAAATGTAAATCAAATTAAATGGTTTTTGTATCATCCATAAATGATGCCATTAACCCTTTGTTTTTTTATTTTAAAAAATACAAAAACAAAAATTTAATAAATAAAAACAGAAAAAGAGAAACAAGAAGTAGAGCAAATTTTCATGAGCTGGGTGGTTTTGGGACCTTAAAAACCACCCAATGGAACGTTTAATATTAGGATTATCAAAAAAATACATGGATGAGAGGTATTACAGAAGTTAATGGCGCTAAGCGTGGTACCTATCAAAGGACGATACCATCAGATTGCATCAAATACCTACTACTGATCTGGAAACTCTTAGAATGCCATCAAGATGACAATTAATGAGTTGGATTGACAACGTAAAGCTTACTGTTAAACAACTAAAGAACCTCCAACTAACAAAGAAACTAGTAGTCTAGAAAACCAAAAATATTTAGAAGACCAGTAGGATGGCCACTAATGAGAAAAATAGACGATCTCAAGCTAGCAGCTGGCTGAATTCTCATTCTCACTGAATGAGAATGGCAACCAAAAGGAAGAGACTTGAAGAGGTATGAATGAAAAAGAGAAATAAAATTGATTGATCGAAGAGGCCGATACTTGATGGAAATTAATATAATTAAACATGATGAAATAAAACACAAATTTCCACAAAAATATTTGTGGAAAATATTTGTGGAAATATTTTTGTGGAAATTTGTGTTTTATTTCATCATGTTTAAGAAATAAAATTAAATATTTAACGCATTCTCCTGTCACACCGGTTTAATAACATTTAGTTTTCTCCCCCCCTCCCAGAGATAAAAAGTTTTCAATTATCTACGTTTAAAATCAGATAAAAATTTATTGGAAACGTTTTAATTAACCTAAAAAAACGTGTTTGGGCTTAAATTCTTCATAAAGCTTCATAGAACAAGAATCGACAATAATATTACCTAGTAATAATAGCCCAGAGCAGAAAATAACTGGGGTCGGTCCGGACCCCTGTTGGTGTTCGACGTTTCATTTTTTTAACTCTGTATTATGAAGATTAAACACATTTGATAGATGGTTAGAGATAAACAGTTCTTCACTCCCATGGAGTTGCACGGAGACGAACCTTGATCATTTTAATAGATCTTTTAACCGATAGTAAAAGTACCGGGCCTAATTTTCAATTTTAAATAACTCTTTGAAGTAAAATTTCAAATAAATTGCTGTTTAGTGTGATGGAAAGGAATTTTGTTTTAATGGATAGAAAACTACCTATGCTAACTAGATATCAATACTAGCTCGTATTTAATGATGGTAAATATTTTAAACCCCGTAATTTACCCTTAACGAACATAAAGTACATTTTAGAGAGACTTGATTGTTTTTTAAAAGTCCTAAAGTATATATTTTCAAGTTTGGTCAAACTTTTTCATCAAGTATACTTAATGTGCTGGTTGCGAAAAATTCAACAAAAGTAAAATAAACTGTTTTTACAATAAAAAAAACAACAAAGTGTAAAGTTTTGTAAGAGTGTAATCAACTTTACTGTTAAGCTCTGCAGTTTCTACAACTGCATTTCAGATAAGAGATAGTCTACTTGAAAATTTTCAAGTCAATGATAGTATAACCAAACCGTTTTACTCAAGTGGTGTAAGATTAAATGTTTTACTATTTAGGTTAAACGTGGATGTATACGTTATATATTTTAAATTTTATCTTAAAAAGTTTTTAAAACTCCTATTATTTAACTTGATGGTAAGTAACCAGGTCAAGTAAGATGAGAAATAAACATTTAAAAAAATCACCGAAATCTACTCACCGAAATATCAGAACTTTATTGGATGTACTATTTGGTGGAAATCTGTAACAAAAGTATTTCATTAGTCACATAGTTAAGCTGCAAAATAGAATAAGCGGTCAAAAGTGGACTAAAATGCTTTACAATTCAATTTATGAGACTTTCAATTATGTCCATTTCGTGTTGAGCGTAGGCAACACATAATACACTTAATAATGCTATGCTAATTAAAAATGCTTTTATAAATTAACAAAGCTATTTAAATAATTCAAACTACAACAAAGTAGTGGTTGTTGTATAGTAGATACCCTTTGCCACTACCTACTATCCTACTATTAATCTAGATCTACTCATTTTTTCGCTATTCGGTATAGTTTTCGAGCTATTCACCCGCAAAAATTTTCAAATTGCTATTAACTTCGTACCAGTTGGAGATATAATAGTAAAGTACATTTAATGCTCTACAACTTCTTTTCTAAAGACTTTTACTGTAAAACAAGAAGCTGAGGTGCCAGAGGTAAAAGTTTGATGATAAACATGAGACAAAAATTGTTTTTCATACATTAACTAGGACTTACCGTCTTTGAGATATAAGCAAAACCCACCTTATGGAAGTCGTAGAAATTATCTCGCGGTAGGTCGTAGGGGAAGGTGCAATGTCACTGTTGTACCCGGTTCGTAAGCCTTCGGTGTCATAGGAAATAAGCCGGGCGTCTCGCCGCTTGGGTCATTTTTGCCCCCCCCCCCTCCATGGGTGGGTATGGGAGATATCGGGAAGCCGATGCCGAACCGAACGATCTAGATCTCCTAGAGACGCTCGATCCGAAATTTGAATTCATTGCTAAACAAAATTTTTTCTTCCTCCTAATTTCTGTAACGCGGTAATTTGGGAAAACGGCCGAAGGGATCGGTCCGAATTTTGTGTGAGACGATAACTAAATAACGTCAAACGTGCAAGCAGGACGAAAATTCCGAACTTTTTGCCTAATTTTTGCTGTGCGATATTTCAAAGTCGGAGAACGAGTTTTGGAAATTTTGTGACGGCCGCCGTGCGGCCATCTTGTGATGTTCTAACTAAAACACCTTAATTCATTTTAATAACTTTAATGATTATAATTTATTGATGATAAAAATATCTTCTTATTACTACTTACAAACATAGACTACCTTATCTAATAACCAAGTGGTTGCTT
This sequence comes from Malthinus seriepunctatus, assembly GCA_963924605.1. Lineage (NCBI taxonomy): Eukaryota > Metazoa > Arthropoda > Insecta > Coleoptera > Cantharidae > Malthinus > Malthinus seriepunctatus. The sequence continues at coordinate 7,492,101 of OZ004602.1, forward strand.
GAACTTACAATGCTTACATTGCATTTAAATATAATACCTACTTTGTTAACACATTAAGTTTAGTCAACCTTAATACACTACAATCTAGCGAGATTTTTCAAATGTAAGACGTTTAGGGCGTTTATGGAGCTAACATAGAGTACTTGAATCCATATTTTTGCATCAATTGACAGATTTCAATTTTTTGGCCAATGGAGACCTATATAAAAATTTGCATCGCTTGGATTGGTTCGAAATTTGTGGAGGGGATACCTCAAAGCTTGTCTTTAATAACTGTAAATTTTGAGCTCTTGAAATTAAAGGATGATGGAGATAAACAATTTTAACTAAAAAGTGTCAATTTTATCCAGTTTAACCCTAGAAAGGCCACAATTTGAAATGACCAAGAACTACCATTGAGGTCTTTTAGACCCCAATTAGTATAGCTAAAAATGATAAAACTATTAATCTTTTTAAAAATTTTATGCTGACGTTGGTAGTTATACTTTAAGCTTCAATAATAATTTTATAAGAATAAATAACATAAATTATATAAATAAATAAGTTTTTGATTTTGTGGGCCCCAATCTAGGGCCCGATAAATCAAAGTCTGAGCCGACCCTGGATAACGACAAAATGATATCAGAATCATCAATTACAAGAGCAATGCTAAATTACAATAAAAAAAATAGTCTGCATTGATTTACATGACGAAAAAGGCAATGGGGTCTGAAAGACCCCACCCGGGAGTGACGCAAAATCATCGTTTTTCTACTAATTCGAAATTTAACTAAAAAATGTTTTTACATTTTCAAAATCTATATTAAAAGTTAGGAAAAGTCACCGAAGGGCACGACTGAATTTGGAAAATTAAGTATGAAAATCTAAGTCTATAAATGAAATGGGGTCTATAAGACCCCATTGGTCTTTCTAGGGTTAAAGTCCTTACAGCTAAGACCGCAGACTTTACTGTTACTGCTAACATATTCCTAAAGGAAACAATTCCACCATCTTCGTTGACTAGACTATAATTAGATATTTCCACAGAGAGGTATTGTAAAAATTTCTAACACCATTTCCATGTAAAATTATTTAGGGAAACTTCAAAAACCAATAGGAAACTCTAAAACTATACTGTGTACTCCAAAAAAGCGACTATAAATTAATGTACTTCTATTTGGTAATATTTAAGCTTTATTATTTTTAGCACTCAAAGGCAACAACTAAAAATTTTCATTTAGCCTTTTATTGCTTATCGTACATTAAATTTTTGCTTTCTTTATACAAAAAAAAACAAGTACAAAACTTTTAAAAATATGTAATTAAAACTTTAGACACAACTTTTAATTAATAAAAATGTATATTCAACGACAACATTTGTGTGCTTTTGAGTACCTTCCAAGTGGCGGCTTTTGAAGTTTATTTTTGAAAATTTTTCAATTGAAATTTAAAAAAGTTAACTCAATCGTTTTCATAAAAATTATTGGTCGTTGTACTTTAGTATTTTAATTTTGAAACGGAAGTGTAAATAAAAGTTGTAGTAAAATGTATTAATAATAAATTAATATTTTAATCAATATTGAGAACACGAAAGAGCAAGATTTATTAATGACTAGTTTTTATTTTCTTCTCCAACATCAAGTTATCAACTGAGATTTTATGTTTTTGTTTTTTTTTGTAAACTTGTTTTGTTGTTTTCTTTATACCATATCTTAAAGATGAGAGAGATGAAAATTATAACAGTAGGATTAAGTAAAATCATAATCCACGTACTACGTTCTCCAAGTTTGTTGACTGAACCTGGATTTAGCCTAAGGCAAAACAAGTATTTCAACATATAGTTGTCAGATTACTAGTGTACTTGCATGTGTGATTTGGTCTATTATTAGAAGATAATAAATTTGTAATCATACTTTGCATTGTGAAAAGAATTAAAACAAGAAGAAGATAATTTATGGACACAAAGTTGTGTGTAGTCAATAATTAACAGATTTGCACTTGGTTGCTTATAGAAACAGTATAATCTTTCGATTAATAATTTAATTTAATTTTATGAATTGAAAATATTACCCCACCTAGGCTTCCGAGCTCTTCAAATTGAGACACAAGACACTGTATATATGCGAATTATAGTATAATAAAAAACAAGTATCATTAGGCACCTTCTTAACGTATGAGTCCAAAGTTTAGAAAACAAGCGCGCAGCGCGCTTTTTCTAATGGGAGAAATGCGTTAAATTGCCGGTTGCATGAAAGCGAATTATATTTTAATTCGAGAATTCGATTTATAATCCTTAGATATGGCAACGTTGCACAATAAATTAATAAATAAGTCAAAGTTTGACGTTTGTATCAACAAAGAGAACTTAACCTCAGATTTTAATATTTATTTACAAACGTCAAACTTTGACATTACATTGTGTAACGTTGCCATATCAAAGGATTATAAATCTAATTAAAATATAATCCTCTTTAATGCAACCGATCTCTTAACTACTGAAAAACATTTATACAACAATAATTGTTTACATTGTTTTAAAACAAAACTTCAAAGAATCTGGAAATGTTTGAGTGCGTGCTAGATTTTATGGAGACTCAATACCTGACAGAAACTGCACTGTAATGGAAAATATGAGAAATAAATTTTATATTGCAACGTCTCGTTCATTTAATACTAATATTTAATATAATAGTTAGGTAATAAAAACATTTTATTATTTTAATTTTACTATTGTTTGTAGGTGATATTGGAACATTTTCAAACTTTATTAGTTATTAAAATTTTCACTTGACTTTAGTGCAATAATTTAAAAGGAAGCAGGTGGAAACATAAAATCTTTAACTTATTTCTATTGGCACTAAAGGATATTTTTAGATAATTTTCTTTATTTTTACCGAAAATTATGCATTTATTTGTTTAAAATATAAAAGTATTGGCCATATTATGTTCCAATATTGACAGTAAAAAATTTGTTTTTTTATTTACCTTAATATGTTATCTGTCGTTTTTGTTCTATTTGATATGAAAGTTTTATTAAGATACGTATAAAGAGAAAATTGTGATCAAATATTTATCAGTCTGTGAAAACAATGGCTAGAGCTAGATTGCTACACGATATAATTTTATTGTCTGTTATAGTAAGGGCAGTTTTGTAGATAAATCTGAGATATTACCAGAAAAACAGAAGTTTAATGTCTTTATATTTGAAGACGTCGTATGATAATTGCCTATTGTTGGAAAAGTGTTTGTTTTGCATTTCCACGCACAATTCCAAACTTCAACTATTAACAAAGGGGTAGCTAATGGAAGTTTATTATGAAAATCCGTTTTCGATATAAACAACTAAATAGGGAAGAAATTTCAAAACAAAGATATTGATTGGAAAATTAAATAAATTGAAAATGCTAGAAGTTTTTTACACTTATCCGCACCGAATACCGTGAAGACGAATTAAGTGGAAGCAAACTCAAAAAGAAGTCTTGTATATTTTTAATTTAAACAACAGGTTTTGCTGTTTAAACTTTTAATGCCGTGTATAAACAGAAATTTTCAATATAGATAGAAATGCTTGTATGTACATCAAACAAGAAGACACATTGAAAATAAGCTTTCAGTTTCAGAACTTAATAATCTTGGAGGAATTACTTCCTGAGTACTTTATTTCCTTTTTTGTTTACTTATTATTTCTTGTAATAGAATTTTAAATAATAATTATAAAGAAACGCTTCAAAAATTTCCTATTTTTTATAGGAAAATTTTTTTTTATATTTCGGTTCTGTAATGGAGCTATTACGATACCGAAAGTAGTTTCGTAATAGCTGAAGGCGTGTCTGAAAAGTGTAGTCAAATTTATTTTTTCGAAGTTGGTATTATGTATTTTTTTTTTAATATTTTTTTTAATTTTTCGGGGATCGAACCCTCGACCTTGATAACCAGAAGTCGCACTTCTATCAATCAGGCCAAACGGACTTTCAATAAATTTAAGTTCCAATTGTCTTATTAATAGTGAAAAACGTCAACGGTTGACACGACAGGTAGATACCATGTTTATGGTAATCACCTAATGGTGTAACCAAAAACTGGACTGTGTGTACTTTTATAGATTTAAATTAAAACTTCTTTTATAGAAAAAAATTGATCTAGAAATTTAACTTGTAAAAATTTGTGAAAATAGTAAACTTTTAATTGTTCAAAAATATGACATTAGCATGCGATAAATTTCAATAAGGAATTTAAATAATTTATATTTTGTAATAAACGTTATTTTTGTGTATTAAAATTTTAAAGAATATTTAATATTTATGTACTTAGGTCTTTATTTAATTTTTATTTCAATTCAATACATTTTAGACGAAAAAAAATATAATTTTATAGTTAGAAAATTTTGAAACGTCAGTACTGTCATTATATTATAAACAGAAGTACCAACCAACAAAAAATAACCTCAATTTTGAAATTTTAAATTTGTTACAATTTTTAATTTTAAAGGCCGAAATATAAAAAATATTGTATGATATTTGTGTTAAAAGTGATTTTATTTTGTTCGTTGAGTTACTCAACTCGTTTCACTCGTTTCGTAATCTTCTCAAACTTACAAAATAACCCGTCCCTTTTAACACGCATATCATAAACTACTATTAACATTGCGAAATGATTTAAAGTAACGTTGATTAGTAAAAATTAAAATAACTTTAAATTCATAGTTTATAAAAATGCAAGGTTTAATAATATTTAAAATTTAAATTGCAATTTCAAAAATGCAGATCTTAGATGATTATTAAAAAGTTTAAATTAAAATTGAACATACCTTAATGTAAATATGAATAAATTAAGTTTTTTTATTAATTATGTCTAATGAACTAGCCTCCTAGCTATTTTCTGAAGAGACGTGCTCTGTTTAATCAGAATTTTTAGTGCGTTCTTCTAGTCTAGAACATTAAATATAATTAAGGGTACGAGAGTTTATTTCAATTGATATTCAGAATTGACATTACTATAACACTCTATCACTTTTAAAGCTCTTTACCCTTATTAAATTACTAGAAAATTAGAGCGTCTTCATGTTATATCTAGGCATTATCTAGATATATTTAACTGCATACTAACATAAAGATACCCTTTGAAAGCTTGTTTGCAATGAGTTTTAAGTTACATACGTTCCTAACTAATTGGAAAGTCTTCAACATGACATGACAAAGTGGCAGGACAGAGTCAAAGTTCTTCCTACTTATGTTATGGAACAATATAGATAAAATAAAATTCGACTCTCCTTATACTGATTTCTTTTAGTTTCTTATTGTAATTGACACAGAGGGAGCTGTAGTAGAAGCCCAAGGACATTTTCTGATTGGTTTTAGATTAAAATTAAAATTTGGACAAGGGAGTGCTACGTAAAGAACAGTAGAGATGTATAGGCTCCATCTATCTTAGTATAAATATGACCATACTATCTAAACTAGCGTTTCTCAACCTTTTTGGTTCGCGACCTCTCAAATTCTAGTTATTATTTTTGGCGACCCCCTGTCTCTCTGAAAGTTTTATGCAAATTATTGTTGCTGGTTCTTTCAAAGCTGTTCAAATTAAAGCCCAAATTATACTGTAGATTTGTCTAGTGGTCGCGACCTCTAAAAAACAGTACCCGACCCCCTTCGGGGTCGCGATCCCCAGGTTGAGAACCGCTGATCTAAACATTTCAGATATCCACATTATGGTGCACGTGACTAACAGAGATTTTAGAAGGCAAAATCTTTCTTCATGTTTAACAAATGTCTGTTGAACTGTAGAAAAGAAAAATTAAAATTACCAGGCAGTGAGAGTCAGTGAGCACCTTTGGGAAACCATTGAAATAACCCCGGAGGGAGCGGCAGTCGTTGGGGATCCAGCCGTCCAGGTCACTTCTTTGGAAGTAGTCATGAACCTATGCCGCAGCAGTGACCTGGAGGACTGTCTCTGGTGACTTGGGCTCCCTTCCACGGGCAACACTATTTCGACAACCATCATACTGAAGTCGCTTCAGGAGGTTAGGTCGGGGGCAAAGCTCCCAGCTCTCCCCGCCTCAGAGCCATTAAAAAAGGGGAACTTGACTTCCCTGCGGGAGCTATTTCAGATTATTAATGTGAAACACTGCTTTTTACGATCCTCAACGCGTCTCTCACGAATGTCACAGAGTATTGACTCTTTATTTTGTGTTAAGTAAGGAATGACTATTTCTCAAATGTATGGAGAAAAATTTAATAAGACTCATATTGTATTATTGAAAACCGAAATGCCTGCTACACGTTAGGTTGAATGAAATTAGTCCTGAAACTGGCTGACATATGCAAAACACAACTTCACATAAAAAATTTTAATAAACAAAATTAAATTCAAATATTTAAAATTTGTTTTTTTTCAGTATTATTGTTGCTACAAAAAAATAATAAAATTAATACAGGATTTGTTTTAACTCAAGCTTAAAAAAACACGAAATTTTAATTTGACTAACAATGTGACGTTTTTAAAAATAATTTTGTGGAAGGAAATTCAACTGTAATTCCAAGTGCATCTTTGTTTCTGTGGCTGCGGTTGAGTTCTTTTTTTTGCCTCTTGTTCAAAGCTAGTGATTGTAATAACTTGAAACTTAAAATATTTTATATAAAGCTCTGTTGGAAGCAACTTATTTACGGTTATTTTAATTTCTTTTAAATTTTAATAAATTTTTATTGTTTAAGTTTTACGGTTTTACTAAGTAATTGCAAGTAAAACTTTAATTGAAGTTGCAAAACTATTTATTTGGATTCACTCTTAAAACGAAAATTTTAAGTCTTTTAAGCTAAAGAAAATAAAAACAGATGTCTATTGCCAAAAATATTCACTTATGTCGAGTTTCCCTAACGTTATGGATCCATAACATTCCATAACTTTTTTCATTGTTTGAAACCGGGTTTTGAACATTTAGGGAATAGATATGTATTCGTCAGTAGATAACTATCTTTAGAGAAACCCAACATTAAAGCTTCGGTTTCATACGAAAGCGATCCAGTCAAATAGCGCCCGTATTATGACGGTGCTGACTCACGTAGTGGTTAAGTCTAAAAACAGAGGTAAAAGCGGTGAGACAGTACCGCTATCTAAAAAACCATGTTCGTTTAAATATTTATGAAAACGCTTTTTGTGACGTTATATTTCGGCCACTATTTGACGGCACCGCTTTCCTAGGAAACCCAAGCTTTAAGTCCGTTTGCACCGGTTTCGCCTAATCTCCAGTAGGCTTGTTAACGGGCGTATCCTAAACATCGACAAGTTTAACTACAAGTTAAATTTAACTATTTAACTGCGAGTTTCTCGAAAGATAGTTATCTACTGACGAATAGATATCTATTCCCTAAAGTCGAGTATTTGAATCGACCTTTAAACTTAAATATGGCGTTAAGCTGAGCTTTACTACAATTTTGTGTATTTCTATTGGTTGAAGGTCAGTTTAAAGTTACACTTAAGTTTAAGGGTCGATTGAAATACTCGGCCTATGTGTTCAAAAACCGGTTTCAAACAATAGAAATGGTTAAGTTTTGGAATGTTATGGATCCATAACTAAGCAAAAATGTACTAATAACTAGCCATAAGTGGTGCAAACTGTCTTAATAAAAAGGAGCAACTTAGGAGAGTTATTACAGGCCTGTGTTGGCCGCGCTGATTTCTCTGTCATACTAACAGAAGAAAAAGAGACACTAAGTCAAAAAAACAAGCAGAAAGAGAAGACCAAATGAACAAATATACGAACATACAGGCAGAAAAGAAGTATAAACTATTAATTTAAATTTTTGAAGTTAAATTAACCGATAATAAGCTCAAATATTAATTAATTTACAATTGGTACTTAAATTAATAGGTAACAAAGATATAAATTAGTTAATTGATGGCATCATTGTCTAATTTGTATAATTTAATGATGTCGTTTACACGATTATTGGTTAGCAGTCTGTCAATTGGTTATAAACCAAGCAGTAGTAGTGAGTTCACCTTTTGCATTATTACGTCTGCTGGTTCATATCTCCGTATAATATTGATAGATAGACTTGGATAGCGTTGAAGATAAATGACGTTGTGTCCCCTACAAATTCTATCTATAGCGAACATCATAAATTATAAGGTGCGAACATTCGCCTGGATTAGGTTTTCACTTTAAGATAAAATTTGATTTAACTCGGGATTATTTTTTAACAAGTTGTGATGATTTATATTTGACTTTTTAATTTATTTTTTTGGATTACTCTTTATTTTGTTAAGTATTTTTTTTAAAACCAAAAATTTAATTAACTTCCCAAAATGTTTTTGGGGTAGCTATTAGGTTGGGGAAGAAAAAACTGGAGATTTTATATGAAAAATGTAAACATCAATAGTTCATTCTTGAAATGATTTATTGTTGGATATATTTTTTTTCACTAAGTTGACGCAATAAAAAATTGATTATTGCATTATTGATACACTTTTGTTGTCGTATCAAGGACGACATCAACGAGGTTTCATCATTGAATTAAAAGACACTCCACGTTCTACTTAGTTTTACGTGCCATTTACAGTGTTAATGTGCATAAGGCTTTACAGTCACCTTAATCTCTCTATCCCTCAGACCGCTTAAACTCCTTTTGTTTTCTTTTATCACCCTTTGCATGTTGCCATATCTCCTTCTCCAACTCTCAACTTAATGCCTACAAAACCCAATTTTTTAAGTGCAGATAAACAGATTATAATCATTTGGACTTTTTCTTAAGCGGTAATGCTATCTTAATTTATGAATCCTTGCTTAAATTGTTAACAATTTGAAGACTTTTTCAGTTATTTACTCGTACAACTAACCAGCCACATAATTCCGTAAAACTTATTTTCAGTAGGTAAAGTGTTATTGGTCGACTACTTAGAACCTCTTAGATTTAAGTGAAACTCGATGTAAGGAATAGGAAATACTTCAAAAATTAGAAAAACATCTAGCTTATATGTGTAATTAATCGCATTTGAGATGTGTCACTACTCTGAGGACACCATAAATGAAAAATACAAAGTGGAGTAATAAAAAACTAGTGCAAAACCTTAAAAGGATCTGAATTTAATCAAGCGCTTTAAAAAATGCGAAATCGTGTACACGATCGATTACATAATGAAATGCTAATCAAAAACTATTTTTCGACTAAACTTTATTTTGATGTACAAAATAATTAGTTTTTTAACGAAACGTTTATTTGGTGTTTAAAATGTAAATTAATTTCACTACTTAAAGTTCGATTAAAAATTTAATTTCATATTTATAAGGTTGGGTTAAAAAGGAAAAGTAATTTTATTTTAATAAATTACTATATAGAGAGGGTGCATTATTGCTTCCTTACAATATTAAAGAGGGTGAAAAAACTAAATGTAGCTGCAATTACAAAGTTGCAAACTAATTTTACTAGTCGCCGATTCCATTCCTTTTGTTTCCTTTTTTGTTCATTTTAAAAAAATAAGAAGGAAATAAACGAATAAAATATGGTGTAAAATGGGGTGTTTTAAAAGAAAAGGTGCGAAAATCACCTTGTTTGAAAATTGTGCAAAGAGTTTCAACTTTTACGATTATTATATTTTTATAGTTTTTGTCCAATCATAGAGAGGAGAGAATTGCAAATTTTTCAAATACAACTCTGACTTCATCAGAAATGTGCGGCAAAACCAATTCCTTCTACTTCATCTCAAAACTTAATTTATTAAAGCACTCATTTTTTATTATAAAAATATATTAGAAAACCTTTTGAAGCAAAAAAGTGCAAAGATCGCGGAAAATATAATTGAAAGAATGTCCGTTACTTTATTTAATCACTATTTTTATTTAGATTGATCATATTTTCCTACATTTTTCAATTATTTTGAAAATTAAGTTACTTATTTAAGCATTTTAATTTAAATTATTTTTCCCGTCAAATTATAAAACTGATGTGTGATCATAGGACTTTTCTATTTACTGAAACTCTAAGCTATGAACAATAACTTTAATTCTTTTGTAATTAAAAAAACTATTAACTTTTAAGTAGTAAGTCATAAGTGACGAAATATAAATCTGCTACAAGACAGTCACAACAAGACAGTCAAAACAAGACAGTTCATACAGTCAAGATAAGACATTCAAGACAAGACAGTCAATACAAGACAATCCAGCCAAAACAGTCAAAAGAAGACAGTCAAGATTAGACAGTCAAGTCATGACAGTTAATACAAGACAGATAAGCTAAAACAGTCAAGACAAAACAGTCAAGACAAGACATTCAAGACAATACAGTTAATACAAGACAATCCAGCCAAAACAGTCAAGAGAAGACAGTCAAGATTAGACAGTCAAGTCATGACAGTTAATACAAGACAGATAATCCAAAACAGTCAAGACAAAACAGTCAAGACAAGACATTCAAGACAAGACAGTCAATACAAGACAATCCAGCCAAAACAGTGAAAAGAAAACAGTCAAGATTAGACAGTCAAGATTAGACAGTCAAGTCATGACAGTTAATACAAGACAGATAAGCTAAAACAGTCAAGACAAAACAGTCAAGACAAGACATTCAAGACAATACAGTTAATACAAGACAATCCAGCCAAAACAGTCAAGATTAGACAGTCAATTCATGACAGTTAATACAAGACAGATAATCCAAAACAGTCAAGACAAGACATTCAAGACAAGACAGTCAATACAAGACAATCCAGCCAAAACGGTCAAGATTAGACAGTCAAGTCATGACAGTTAATACAAGACAGATAATCCAAAACAGTCAAGACAAAACAGTCAAGACAAGACATTCAAGACAAGACAGTCAATACAAGACAATCCAGCAAAAACAGTGAAAAGAAAACAGTCAAGATTAGACAGTCAAGATTAGGACAGTCAAGATTAGACAGTCAAGTCATGACAGTTAATACAAGACAGATAAGCCAAAACAGTCAAGACAAAACAGTCAAGACAAAACAGTCAAGACAAAACAGTCAAGACAAGACATTCAAGACAAGACATTTAAGACAAGACAGTCAACACAAGACAATCCAGCCACAATAGTCAAGAAAAAACAGTCAAGATTAGACAGTCAAGTCATCACAATTAAGACAAGACAGACAAAACAGCGACAGATTAAAAAAGATTACATAACCTCAATTATTTTAACTATTTGTTGTCGGCATTTAAATAAAATAATATTTGTAAGTTTGCGATAAAAACTTTTTGGGAAAAATTGTTTTTCTCCGCACTACATTTCGAAGAACTTATACTAAATGTAAATTTATCCCATTGTCCATTTCCACAAAATTGAAGACATTTCTCCTAACCTTTTACCCGTTTCCTCTATTTGGTAATATAGGTAAGAAACCTTCCGACAATTTTCGACGCAATCGTTTCAAAAATACTTGTGCTTTGAATACATTTTTGTTAAAATGACAATTTTGATTTTAAACGAGTCTGAAAATTCCGGAAAATTCCAATCAATCGTTTTTAGGACGACGAGCTACTTTAAATATAAAAATGGTTTTTGAAAACTCTACTTTTGTGTTTATACAACTTTTTAAAAAGTAAATAATGAAATTAAAAACTGTAGCAAGACATATGCCCATATAAATGTAACGGATGTGGAAAATAAACATTTTATTGTCTTTTCTTGGTTACACGAATATTTGTAGCGGAAAATTAAAACATAATGTTATGTTTACAAATTAACACAATACGCTTTAAAAAACAAAAAAAAACTCTCATTGGATTATTGAAAAAAGAAAAAGTTTATCGAATTTAACAAAGCATAAACGTCACCCCACCCTCACTCAATTCTATCAAAAAAACGAAGTACTAACAACAAATTTGACTTGATAGTCCCTAGCTGTTAGTGAAATTAGGAAATTACTCAAGAAGTGAGCTATTTTAATAATGAAATGATAGAGGCGACTCTAATTATTTTTAAATCTTATCAGTCGGTACTATGAAGCTCTCGATTAATTTAGTTCAGCATTAAAATTAATATAGGCAATTTAACTAGCGACATCTTCTCTAGTGGGGATTTTTGGAAGCATTCGGTCCATAAGCTATGCCAGTCTTACTCTGTATAGTATAGTCTTTGGATTTATGCAGTTAGCACTCTACTTCTGTCGGCTGGGTAAGGCAAGCTAGTGCTATAGAACCCCAATGAAGACATCGGGTGACCGTGGTGTCGTTACTCACCAACAGCCGGCTTCGCAGCTGCCCTGCGGCTTTATTATTATTATTATTGTCATTATGTACTAATTGCAGCTCTACCTAAAGAGTCCTTATAAACAGACAAGAAGAAAATTAAAACTAAAAAATAAATTTTAAATACAATATTTCTATTTTATTTCAGAGATATGCTTATTACTAACAGAATTTTTATTTCCCCAAAATTCGCATCTATAAATTTATAGTATAAAGAATAACCCTAAAAGTATTAGAGACGTAAAGTAATAAAACTCCCACCAATTTTAGTCATTTTGAAAGTTGGCGACAATTCCCAGACCACAACTTTTTGGTTTTGTATAACAAAATTTACGCCATATACTTATACATTACAAATAATTAATGAATTAGCAATAAAAAGGCAAACAATAAACAAATGTATGCAAATTTGCTTTTGCTGATTTATGAGAGCGTTCTCATCATCTCCATTAAAATAATTTTAAAACAAACAACAACGTATTAAATAATTAACAAAAGTTGCCATTAACGCTAATATGGTTTATATGAAATTAGTAGATTAGTTTACATTATGTTTCTCTCTTATAAGGTTTAATTCTAAAATATAACGTTTGGATGTTAGAAATTAAATTGTTTCCTTTATACGTGTGCGCTTACACACGACGCGTGTAATCTAACGTTTGGAAAAAAAATACCTGTAAAAAAACCTACAGTTTAATGCAGAATCTGAACCACTTAGGCCGAATTCTACATTACACATTTATCCCCAGGATTGCATTTTGGTCTCAGTATAAAGAGATTTTAACAACAGCTTGCACCTGTTTATACTGAGACTAAAATTAAATCTTAAGAATAAAAATGTGTACTGTAAAACCCACACTTAGCTAGGTAGCTTCGCTAGACAATTTTACTCTCGATGGTTTGTAATTGCCTTCCTAGAAATGACACGCCATAAGATTACGTTTCAAATTGATAATTATTATTTCAAGAATTGAACCTCGTATTTCAAGGTGCAAAGGCGACCCTCTAGCCTTTACAAGCACCACAGCAATTGTAGCACTGTCTGGAAGGGGCTTTAAACACACCTCTTTAGATAAAACAAACAAATATTAGGATTAAATTAGTGTTCTACGTATACAGAATGCATAGCACAAAAACAAACAATTTCGTGACCCTTAAGACAATTAACAGACATAAAAAGAGGGCCTTCGTTATTCACATTGCGGACCACCTAAAGATCTTTGAGTTGGCAGCTCAAATTAACGCCATTTCGAATTTCCTATTGTAAGCTAATTACAAAAACTACTCAAAACTATCATCATTCTACTTGAATATATTGTTGTTCTTAATTTATAATAAAACCGAATATTGTGTTTTCTTTCTACTGTTGAATTTTAGAGCAAGTCGTGTCTGCAAATTCTTTTGTTGTACTACCGCATTTTATCATTTCGTCTTTCATTGGAATTTATTGTTTGTACATTTCCTTTACGTTTTCACAAGAAATGCATTGTTTGGTTATTCCTTTAAAATTTAACTTTTAACACACATATTTGTTTAAGTCGTCCTTTTATTTCTTTTATATCTTTCGCCATTAGATGCTTCCTCGTTTTGCTAAAATTTATTTCAATGAAATAGAAAAACTTTCCTTAAGCGATACGGTGACAGGTTTAACTGAAAGAATAAGGAACCGTTCAGATGGATGCATTTAGGAGTTGAAATACTTTTTATTAAAATTTGCTCCAAGAAATAAAAACATTTTCAAACAACAATCTTGAATAAATCCAGACGTACTGAAACAGACGACCTTTTAAGAGTGGTTTTCGCTCAAAAAACATATCTGGGTTTTAGGCACGAAAAATAATTAACAGCCTTTGCAAACCTAAGCTCAAAAATCTTTAAAACATAAAATCCTGAGATTAGACGCTCAAGGAGTACATGTAGGCAGGCTAATCGGAAAACCGTAAGAGGAAAACTGTAATCATTTTCACTACCCCCTGGCCAATACCGCAGTTATCAGTCTCAGAGAAAAATCTTTAGGTAACTGAAAAGTTAAAATCTTTGAAGCTTTTATAAAAACGTCTTCTTACAGCCTTGAATTTTATTGCTCATCTTAGTCCTTCAGGTTTTTCTATTAGAAAAGTATTAAAACATCTTTTATCATTTTTGATCATCTTTGTCATTGATACAATTGAAAAGACTCGACATCAGTAAAAGCCTTTTGCTAGATTTGTTATTTGAAACTCATTAAGATGATTGTAGAATTTTACGTAAAAATAGTTTTCCAGTACAAACAATTTATTGCGAATGTTTAGAAATAAATGAAAATTAAAATGAAAAAAAAAATGAAATTATAATTTAAGTAAATGTTATAAACATAATAGTTCTGAAGTAGTAAAGTTTAACAAAAGGAGATTCAATTTAATGTACAAAATATTATAAAAGGTAGTTTGATTTACGTTCTTTTTCAACAAAATACTCCAAAAGTCTTTGTTTCCGTAAAAATTTCATTTCTTAAGGTTTTCTTCTTTGAATAAAATAAAAATCAAAAATACATCTCATATCCTATTCAATATCAAGCAATTTCCCAATGTGAGATAGTCTTCCTATAGGGTATAAGGTATTATTTATTTTCTTGGTGTGGGACAAACCCTCTTCAAACGTATGGTGGGGACACACGTGAACTGAAAATGATAAAAACGAAAAGTACGTATACGTACGATAAAATATTTTAACATCAAGTATGCCATATAAATAGCAACGTAAGGAAACTTTTTAATTTCCAACATTCTTTTACATAAAGTTTCTATATTACGAATTTTTAAAATTTTTTTTTTAAAAAGAAAAAAAGTATTTGATTAAAATGTGCATCTTTTCAAAGGTGCGTTTGTGATATTTTAAATAACAAAGAAAATCATTTCATTTAAAATTCTTTTGTTTTACATACCTCTAGTTTGGAAATTTTCTTTTCGAAATGAAAGTTATAATTTGCATTTTTCATTACAAAAAAATATTTCTTCGAGCTTCATAATTCAGGAATTTTTTTCTCCTAAACGAATATAGATTACTCCTGCTTTCTATGTTTTCAATTAAAAATACTTGCGTTCGTTTGTTTTTGGAGAAAATTGAGATGGAAAGTATATTTTTGAATACAGTTTACAAAAAGAAATCCAACGATTTCTTTTGAGAATAGTATATTGTTTTATAAGAAGTAAAATGCGATGGTGAGCCCCCACACCCACCGACTAACCTGAACGAGATTAGAGCACATTAATCCGCAGTTTGCTACTCAAATTTTGGAGGAAACTGTAAGTTGAGGATATAACCCTGGTTGCTAACGGCGATCTTAGTAATCGTAAAATAATTTTTGAATGTTAAATTAGACTAACGCAGCAGCTTCGTGCCCTCGGCCGTAAATAGAGTTCTTTCCATCTGGGTATGTAATGTATAGAGCCCGATAGAGCCTAAGCTTTCTGTTTATGGCTTTAAATCATAAGCAGAACAAATTCCTTTTGGATCTTAACGTTTCTCAAAAATTTAAGTGATTTAAGACAATGTTGATAATGCTTGTTTTGCTTTTTTCGAATATTTTTATTAAAAGACATTTTTGTGCTTTTTTGAGCGATTGAGTGAAGTTTGGTGATTTTTAAATAATTTGTTTTTAATTTTGATAAATTTGTATAAGTCGTGTTTCCTTCAGTGTTAATTAAATCTCTAGGCCCCCTTCTCCGTACACCTAACCAGAGCTCCGCTTATACCGGTTGAGGTAGAGAGAAGATTTTCGATTTAGAAATACGCTTACAACAGACTACAATCGTTTTCAATGAATATGGATAATTAATTTTATTTCAAAATAATAATTCAAATTTGGAATAAAAATTAAATTTTGATGCTCAATTTAGAATTTCTAGTGCTTTTTAAGCTTTTTTTGACTTTTTAAAAGCTTTTTTGAATTTTTTTAAAAGCTTTTTTAAGGGTTTATTTTGAAATAATAAATGCTTATAAATCCGGGCTCTAGTAATGTACTATTAATACTTGAATATTTATAAATAATAATGTAGTAGTAATTTATTAAAAACATATTTTTTTAGAAATCCTTTTCAATTTGTCTAGTAAAAAGGCTTTTCATTTGAAATCATTTATATCATTTATTAGGAGGTATAGTGACAATTTCCTTTGATGTTGCACCAACTCATTAAAAGTGAAAAAAATTTCATTAAAAATTCTGCCTTTAATAGATTTTTTATCATCATAGATTTTCGGTTAATTATTAAAAATAATTCTATTTAGGTATTTTCATTAATTAAATATTTTTAATTATTTGCTAAAAAAGATTATCAAGAAAAATATGTGATGAAAAATATAAAGGAAAAGCAGCTTTT
Source organism: Malthinus seriepunctatus (assembly GCA_963924605.1). Classification (NCBI taxonomy): domain Eukaryota; kingdom Metazoa; phylum Arthropoda; class Insecta; order Coleoptera; family Cantharidae; genus Malthinus; species Malthinus seriepunctatus. The sequence continues at coordinate 7,508,646 of OZ004602.1, forward strand.
TGTTCGTTTGTATGTCCTAAAACAGCAATACAATGCATCAAAAATGAACTGTCATAAAAAAAGAAAAGATGTGTATAACGCATTTTTTAAAGTGTGATATGTAGGTTAAGTGCAGAAAAATTATGATTTAAAACTACTTCTTCATACATGAAACACCTCAGGTTTCAAAATTTCTAAGAAAAAAAAATTTATAGACAACGATATGGAGGGACATGATAATGCCCACGTTTAGAACTATAAACTTCGATATACATTGAAATAGAGGGTCAAAAGAGGTCTTTTAAATGAATTGTCAAACTCAACTTTATTTTATGTCTTTAAGTAATGCTCATTCTGATCATCTTGTAACAATGCAGAATTTTATCCGTATGCTGGACCTAAATACTGGTACAGTATTACAGCTTTTTGGAAATTTTGCATCGTTTAAACCAGCTGTTTGCCATTTTTTGTAACCCTTTTTGCTAGCGCCGCGCCGTCCCTGAGATCAAAAAAGAGATAAATTTTATCCGTTTTTCAAGCTCCGTCATTTGAGTTCAATCTCATCATCATTGGACCCGAATTACTTAATTTTAATTTTCTCTATTTTACTATCAGTGTTATCAGTTACAACAGCTGATTTTCCTGTAACTCGGCAACCAGTAGAGCTAAGGCTTACGATTAATTTTTAATTTAACTCTTAGATCATTTATAACGCTACAAAAACTATTTAACCCTTATCACTTGAGCATTTCATCATCTAATAGTTTTTAATTACAGGACTAAAAACTTTTAAATTAATTTAGAACCACGTGGAGTGGTCAAATTTGTTATTGGAGCTGATTATTGTTTTTTCTTTTTACCTTTGTGATTCATCAGCACCCCTAAGTATTTTACAGCCCTTAATTAATTTTTATTTATTACTTTAAGGTTGAAATTTTAATTTTAATTTATAGATTTTGTATTGACGTGCTTGTAATTTTTGTGCGCTTCTAATGACCTAAGTTTTACTATCTCTCACCCTTTGATTAAAAAGTTATTAATTTAATTAGTAAAATTTATAACGTATTAAGTAATCATTTCTCTTGAGTACAATTCAAGTTACAATGTTCCTATTGGTTGTCAAGTGGATCCGAGTTTGTCGTCGAATCTCCAATATAAGCTCTTTCTCCATTTAGATAAAGGACTCCTCGTTTCACCTTTGATGTGAACGAGCGCGCTTTGTGTTATTTCCCTTGTGTCATTTTTGTTTGCGGTCAATTAATCAATTAACTGAATTAATTAGTGATAATTAATGATATAAATTATCATTTACCCTGTTGTCTTCAGCAAGCCAGTGACTTTCCCTCGTACACTAAGACACACTGGCCTCTCTCTCTTTATAGAAAGATCTCGAAAACTGGTGGACAAAGCCCTCTTACTTACCAGGAATTAATGACCTATCTCGCACGAGAAGGGTCTCGAGGTCTGGCACCCTCTTCTTTCACCGGGACTCTGTTGCCTATCTCGTAAGAGAGGAGTCTCGAGATCTGGGGAATGACTTACCTTGTCCGACAGTGGTCAGTGGTCTCTTTTTTCAGAAAGAGGTCTCGAGGTCTGGTCTGGTCTCTTATTAATAATTTTTTTCCCTGAACAAGGTTTTTTTTGTACATGTCCCATTTTGGTACCTTTAATACTATCATTTTTTTTATTTTCAAAAAATATTTTTTAATATATTTTCGTTGTATGTTGTTGTTCTAACTTCGAACCCATCCCGTCTCCAGCTTTGAGTGAAGTGGAAGGGAGAACTAAAATTTTTTTTAAAATTAACCCTATCAACCCTTATATTTTTGAAAAGGGAAAAAAATTAGCTTTTCAATGACATAAAATTGAGGTTAGGTTTGTATTTAAAAAAATATAAGTTTGCATCATATCTCCAAAACGGCGCTATAAAAAAAATTTTTTGTTATTAATTTATTTGCTTTTTAGTAGTGCCTATTACCTTTGAAAATTGCGATTATCTCCATTAATAAAAAAAGTTATAAGCATTTAACTCTAGAATACTAATCTGTTTTTAACACACGTTAATACTAATGTATCGTAAATTTTACGACTTTTCAAAAAAGCGGGTGTAACTTACTCAATTTTATTTTGATATTTATAAAAAAAATAAATTATACTCTTTACTATTTTAAAGATACATTTCACTCATTAGTTCGTGAAAAAATACATATCATCTATACAAGTTCTGTAGTATTTCCCACGGTATTCTCAACAAATTGGGTGATTGCAGTGGGAGCAGTACATGGAAGTCATAGGCCTTAGTCCACTGAGGCAGTAAAAACAAATTGTGAATTTATCCTCTACAGGAACAGTATTTTCAAGTTATAAATAAATTTTGAGAATATCGCTAATATTTTGGCCAAGATAACGTCGCAAATTCTTACTACTTAGCCTATGCTCTATCTAAGTCTGGCAAGCTCATGACTTCGATCTATCATAAATTGAAAAGAATTTTTATGTTTTTTGACTTTTTTGTAGCAGCACAGGACCTAAGAATTGCTACTTGACCATTGACCATTCCATAAAAAATACCATGTGGCAACCTATTTTTGACTTCATATACCAAAACACTATACGTAAATAGTACGTTAATACTAATGTATCGTAAATTTTACGACGCTCACTTCAAAACACTTGTAACACGATATAATTTTAAACATATAAACACACTGCCCTTTAGTATTGGACTAATTAGGAAGGTAATGAAAATCCCAGTGTGCAAAAATTAACGGAACATTACAAAAACCTGATAAGAAAATCGAGCGTCGTAAAATTTACGATACATTAGTATTCGAGGGTTAAAGAAAATTTATTTTTCTTGTTTTTCTCAAATAATTTGGAAACATGGCAACAATGTTAATTTTTCTGAACGGAATTTGAATAGTCGTATTATAATTCTGCTCAACTTTGAAAATTTAACCGACTCTGTATCTTTTCTAATAACAAAGTTACCCATGTAACGTAGTGACATTATTGTCACCCTGTATAAGCTATTAAAAATAGTGTAGTCGGCTACACTGCGCGCAGCATAACACCCATGACTAATGTTATTAAAAGTTCAGCACTAATCTGCCTGGCTAGTACCTACTTCCCAGTAAAGTAAAACTTGGCATTATCGAAGTAAAAGTCTGAAATGAAGCTTTAGATCACCTGCAGATTAATCTATACATCCAAATGAAGAATTCTCTCAGATATGTAAGCAAATTTTTATTTCTAAAGATTCTGCATATTTCTTTGAGATTTTAAATATTTTCAGAAGCTGGCCAAAACAGTACAATTCACGTTCTACTAAGCCCATCGATTGATCAAATTTTACGTTGCATTTGCTCCACTTAAAAGAAGTCTATTTCTTAAACACCTCAGTGGCATTTTAAAGCGACTACTTATTAGAGTAGTCGAGTCCACCCTCTCGCTCGAATTGAAGTTGTAAAAATAGAAATGTTCAACTTTCACGTGCGCTGAATATTTAAACAAAAAGGCTCAAACTCAAAGTTAAAAAATTTGTTTCAATTACAATTAGAAAAGGTCGTTCCAATAAAATTGTATTAGGTCTCCAAAAGTTAAAAAAACAAATGAAAATTTTAAATAGTTTCATTTTAAGCAAGCGATTAAGAAAGTCTATTGGAAGTCGTAACGTTAACAAAAAGCCCGTGTCAAATTAAGCTCTGTAATGTCGTTACACCCTCGCTGTTCAGACTAATACTGCAATCATTTTGATTGAAATTGTTGTAAAACTTTGGTGGTCCAAAAAGGCACTCATTTGTTAAATATGCCACTTTTACCTCGTGAGACTCGTAACGTTCCGCTTCATTAATATTGTGATCTTCGTTATAACTTTTAGTTTTCGACATCTACGTTTATTACAAGCTCATTTGAATATCTTAATCAAAATAGTTGTAGGTACATATATGTAAATGACGATCTGGTAATCCTGTTTCCGATAAATTAAATGAAAAGTGTGGTAATTGGAAGAGATTAAAAGAAATTTCTCTGGAAGATAAAACAGAAAGGAGCGGGAGGTAAAAAATGGAGCTTTTGTCATCAGACATAACGTAGAAAAAAATAATAAAAATAAATAGGAGACAGTTTGTGTTCATTGCAATTTCCGATTCAGCAATAAAAATGTGCAGCGACATTAAAAATTTCGATATTAAGAGATAATCCGGAACATAATTTATAGGAGATGGCCGATTTTGCTGCAGTAAATGGAAACAACTAATGGCGAGATATAAATCATAGAACAATATGTACCGAGCTTCGCCAAGATCCTGATAAAACAGAACAAGCTCACTCAAGTGAAATCCTATTTGAAACTTTGCGATTGGAAAAGTATAAGATAGAGATAACTCTTTTGCTACATTTACTTGTTTACGACAAAACTTATTAACAAGTTCTTCCTGTTTCTGCATCTCTTAGTTTAATAATTCATACTTTTAAGATACTTTTCTCAACTTTACAATTTTAATATTATACCCGATGCGCTCAATTTCAAATTGAAAAATTTTTCTTCATCATGAATAATTTACAAAAAAAATTTTTTTTTCAAAGCTTTAAGAGCTAAAATAGAAGTTTTCGTTTTATATTGAATAATATTCTTTTGATATTAACGCTCGAAAATAAACACCACAGGTGAGCTTCTGTACTTTTAGAATGATTTTAATGAGCTTTTTTGAAGAAAAAAATGAACGCTGCACGAGAATACATAAATAAAAATTAAATTCTGTTCAAAAAATAAAAGGCGAATGCTAATCTTTTTTTCGAGAAATCAATTATTTTACCATTCTTATTACGAATTAATATTACCTCGGATTTAAAATGAAATTCTAAAAAGCATAAACCTCCTTTTACTTCTTATTTGATTGATAATAAAATATTAATTTCTATTTCTATGAACACAGTTGCTCGAGATATCGTTTTCATTATAATTTTCTATTTCAAATATCAAGAGAATATTGAAACTAGCACTAATAAATAAGCACTGAAAGATCCAATGACATCAGACGTAAATTAAATGATGACTTGAGAGCGAGAATATATGCTCATCTGAGCTGAACAGTTAACATGATATCACTAAGGCAATCTCACCAACGTAACTGTTAGAGCGGGTGTCCAAGGTATTTGAGTTTTCAAAATATGAGGACAAATATGAGGCAAATGCACACTTTTTTACAGTATAAACTTTGATCTTTACGGTATTGAGAACTCGATAAAAAAATTTCATCAAAATTCATTAAGGAGAGAGTTTCTCTCAGTTGATGCTCTTTTTGGTCTAAAATAGCTCTATTAAAAGTGCCTTCTGGTCAAAATTAGGTTCGGATATTTTGTCGGCATATGCACAGTGATGTTATCGACCGTTAAAGAAAAAAAATTGCAGTTACCAACCTCTTCCCAAAATAATGAAAAATTATTCTTCTTTGCCACCACTTTTACTATTTAAACATTAATTTAAATACATCATTTCGTTCATATTTTGATTCTGCATAACTTATCTCTCTTGCAAAATTTCGGTAACCTAACCGTTAAGTAGAAAAAAATTAAAATGTGATTATTAAAAATGTCTTAAGACTTTGACCGACAACCATTACTGACTGCCACATAAGACTATCTGGCAAAATCAAGAATATTGAAGATTAATACCTCCAAAACTCAAATCCGTTGACAGAATGCGGTCCTAATATTTTGCAAACTCAAATACCTTGGGCGCCTGCTCTATGTAGAACAAAACAAAATATTTGAATACTTACAGACAGTAAAGCGGTGCTTACAGCCCTAAAAAGCCACAAAGAAACCTCTAGATTGGTACTGGGATAAATCAATGTTCTAAATCAAACAAATAATTATCTGAAACCCTGCTGAGTCATAAAGAAAACGACGGAAATAGAACAACTGACAAGTTGACGATAGAGAACTTGATTATTGCGTCTATTGGATCCAAGCTCATTGTAACTCTTTGGGTTACCACTCTCGATGTATTATTGAAATAAAACACTATTTCAGTCCACAAAAACTACGAAGCTAACTAAACGACCTTAAAGGTGCTAAATTAGCATTAACGGGCCCCAACTATCACTCTCACTGGACTATTGTGAGCTACCTATTGGAATTAAGCCAATTTGAACTCTGTGGATCAGCACTCTCGTGATGCTTTATTGAAATAAAACATTATTTCAGTCCACCAAAAATTGTGAAAGTAATTAAACTACTTTTAAGATGCTAAATTAGCATTAAAGGGCTCTAGCTGCCACTCTCATTGGTTTATTTGTGCTCTATCTATTGGAATTAAGCCCATTCTAACTCTTTGGATTGACACTCTCATAATGCTTTATTGATATAAAACACTATTTCAGTCCATAAAAATTGCGAAGCTAACTAAAAGACACTAAAGGTGCTAAATTAGCATTAACGGGCCCCAACTATCACTCTCACTGGACTATTGTGAGCTACCTATTGGAATTAAGCCAATTTGAACTCTGTGGATCAGCACTCTCGTGATGCTTTATTGAAATTAGCATTAAAGGGCTTTAGCTGTCACTCTCATTGGACTATTTGTGCTCTATCTATTGGAATTAAGCCCATTCCAACTCTTTGGATCGGCACTCTCGTGATGCTTTATTGATATAAAACACTATTTCAGTCCACATCAATTACGAAACTAACTAAAAGACACTAAAAGTGCCAAATTAGAGGTAAAGGGTCCCAGCTGTCACATTCGCTGGACTATTCGCTCTATCTATTGAAATCAAGCACATTCTAACTCTTTGGATCACCACTCTCGATGTAATATTGAAATAAAACACTATTTCTGCCCCCAAAAACTACGAAGCTAACTAAACGACCTTAAAGGTGCCAAATTAGCATTAAAGAGGCCCAGCCCAAATTAAGTTCATTCCAAAGCTCTGGATCAGCACTCTCGGTGCTTTGTTGAAACAAAATTCTATTCCAGTCCACAAAAATTGCGAAGCTAACTAAACGACCTTAAAGGGTCAAATTGACATTAAAGGGATCTAGCTGTCACTCTCACTGAGCAGTGTTGATTAAAAAAGGTATAAAAAAGTATACAGCATGAGTGTTGCTAAAAGCGCAAATAAATGGAGCCCTTTATTAGATGAATACCGTTCGAACATGGCCAGTTCAGCCATCCTAAAAGGTTGACATAGATTCAGCACTGAAATATCGATGTTAGAGAAATTGCGTGCTGGACCAATGCTTTCTCTGAATTGCGCTAATGCAGGACAGTGACATGACACATGTTCTATTGTTTCGCCCGCTGTATTATGTCATCTGCAGCTAGACCAAAGCCCATTTTGTATAAAAGCTTATTTAATCGACAGTATTCGGTGAGATGCCTGCGTAATTATGCTTTTTCATAGAAAAGAACTGATGAAATCGGCAAAACTTGCCCGTCACAAATCACAATATAAAATTTTCCTCTCCATTTTAAAAATTACAATTTCATCTCTTTGACTAAAGAACTTGGTATATGACGAAGAAAACATTAATAACAAGCGTTTTAGACTTTCATGTCGTTTACACCAGCGCCGCTTGAGAAGATTTTTAAACGGCCTAAAAAACTTTTTGTTTGCTTAAAATTATTACACGAATTAATTAAGTTTAATTGTTTTCCATCAGCCACCACAAGAGTTGATATCGCAATAATTTAAATTTCATAAAAAATATAAAAGGAAAAAAAGCGTTCCTTTATTACTACGTGTTTTGTCTCCTTTATTTTTATATACTTAATAGTCGTCTACATTAATAATCATGAATTTTCTACTTTCCGTTTTCCATTAAAAGACACTACCTATAATATTTCAGGCGGAATTATGTGAAATTATTGAAACGTGCCTTCTCATATTTTATATAAAATAGAAAAGTTTTTCGATATAAACTGAATACTTAACGTAAAAGAATAATTTCAATTTGTTTAAATTTTAATTTTAAATTATATGCTTCATTAATAATTTATCAATTTGAATTTTCTTAAAAGAAGAATACATCTTTTTGTTTTTAATTTTAAGAACAAGTAATATAGAAGAGTTGAGAGAAATAAAAGATCTAGAACGTCTAATCAGAGCACAAAGAAGCTCAAAGTCTTTGAAAACCTTAGGTAAACCAGGTCTATCGTTAACATTTCTTTTATTCGTTTCTCTTTTCTTATTTTTACGAGTCTTTCATCTAAATGAAAGAGCAATTTATAAACGTATGAAATAATCGATGATGATAACAAATAAGACTAAATAACAGTTTTGAGAGAAAATTCTTGGAGCAAAAAAAAACTAATGAAGTTCAAACGATCTTTCGGGGTTTATATACGTGACGTTTAAACATTGGTTATGTAACAAAAAGGGATTTATGATTTCCGATATATTAATTCCGATTTTGTTCCTCACTTGATTTAGGATGCATTGCATGCCACATAATTTTATTTCAATCACGTATTTCAAGCCAAATCTATTTTTATTTTGATTTATTTATCAAACTTTATTTACGACTGTCAATGCAATTCGTGCAATACCAATTTCGTTTTGTTTTATTTCAAACACTTAAAAATTATTACTCCATATCCTTACATAAATTTTCCAATAAAATTGAATATTTTATTAAAAACGTAAATTTTTGTAATTTTTAGTGGTCAGAAAATCGGACGTTCGGTTTCAAATAGCAATGAAAAATTTGCAATAAAATGCACTCCAAATATTTAAACAAGAAGTGTTATAAAAAAATTTCCAGGGCGAGTTTGAAATTGACAGTTCGATTTACAACTATCCTTAATGTGTACGTATACCCTTAAAAAGAACTTCGCACAATACGATAAAGATTTTACACCAAAATGCAATATAATCTTAAATTTCCTTTTGACAAGTATCGAAATATTGAAGAAAGAGACAGAGAATAAAAAAGTTTGGTCGGAATCTTTTATACACAAAAAATGAAATCACAAGCTAGACGATCAAGTGAAATTTATTTTTCAATTTTTGCGTACCTACATTGGAAAAACTTATTTAAATAAATTTTTTATAACCAAAATATACTAAAAAATTTGCATAAATATTTAAAAAAAGAAACAAAATACATAGACGAAAAGGATGGCAAAGTAAGTGGATAAGATTTAATAAAAGTTAAAATTATAATAATCAATTTTGAGAAGCAGTTCACTAACAGACCGACAGACAACAACGACACCCCAAAAAGATTTACATACAGACAAACCTAGTTAGAAATTTTGTACTGAACTCTTTCTGGTGTAGAAGAAAGGTTGGCAGATAGTGTATTTACTATTAGAACGTGATCATCTACAACGAAGAAAAATTAGCAACCAATCACTTGGAGGAACAAGGCAATCGGAAACAAACAAAACAATCAGATACGAAAGAAAAACGTTTGAGACCCTCAACGACTACTCGGGATTCCATGAACAGGATGATGCAGCAACGAATAAATACTCCAAGTAGAACCTTTCAAATACGTCAAAAAGTGTCAATAGATTGTTTTTGAAATCATTTTAGACAAAAGAAGAGACTTCGATGGAGGGCAAAGTCAACGGACAAAGATCCAGAGGTAGATCTTCTAGACGCTGGATGCATCAGATAATAATTTAACTCATAAATAGAAGAAGGTCTACATGGAGCAACACAGATGGATCAAAACCGAACAGCTTGAGCTTGAGCAGGTCCTTAAGTTTTTTTGACTATACCTACTTTGGCCCAGTCTCTGCACTTGTTCCATGTGGCTCTTTGTACTACCATACAGTTAAATGGGGAATCCTGTGCTAGAATGGGCTTATTAAATAAGAGCTGCCCCTGGTTAGTAGTATTTGGAATTAATGGGTTAGAATTAATGACACTTTTTTTCTTCATGGTGGACCCAACAGTTAGGCTAAAGCGACCCTTTGTGTTATTCAGAGGGGTTATGGATCCAGCCTTAGCCCGTTTCGTCAAAAAAGGCTACTAGTCTACAAGAGTGGTTCTTTGTAGACACCTGCTGTATGTCCTGTATGTCTGCTGGTTCCGAACAAGCGACATCCAGTGTTTTGAGTCTCAGTGCCGCAAAAGCAGGGCACTGACATAAAATATGTTGGGCGGATTCACTTCCTCCCCACAGCCTCTACATCTAGAGTCATCACAGATTCCAATAGTATGTAGCTTTTTATTTAAATGGCAGTGACCTGTTAGTAGACCTGTCACCGTCCTCAGTTGAAGCCTGCTTAAGTTTAGCAGTGTGTTTGCCTTCTCAGAACAAAAGTTTCGCATGCTTGAGATTTTGGTTTTTCCATTGCATTTTGTGTTCCCTGGAGATCCATTTGGCAAGGTCTTGTTTCATGAAGCAATAGGGGGTTCCAAGTGAAGGTTGTGGTCCGCGGAAAGGGATCAGAGTGCCCCTCACTGCTAGCAATCCGCTATCGTGTTTTTCTGCATGCCAGAATGACTCCAATGCAATGATACGTTGATATGTATAGTTAGGTTCTGTAAGGTGTGCCAAAATTCAGAACGAGTTTAAAATTTTCTTACAATTGAGCCCGCAGAACTGCCTGGTTGTCGGTGTAGATGTGAATTTTCATACCATGGTAAAAGATCGTTGTTGGTTTAGCCTAGCGTAGGTGGATATAGCAAAGATCTCTATGCCTGGAAGGCAGAAATAGAAAATCCACCCCAATTTACTGAAATCCGTTAGGAAGAAAATATTTCCCATTTAAATAATTTAATAAAAAAATTTCTAGAACTATTAATTGTATTGACAAATTAGGACACATTAATTAAATTGGAAAGGCACGAAAAGCATCTTTAATTGAAATAACTAAGAACACCCACTATTCATTGTCTAATTCACGTTTTATAATAAATCATTAATTTAAACAAACCGTTTTCATCTTTAAAACAATTTATTAATTTAGAAACATTTAAATATTGAGCACCTGAGTTCTACGACAAATAATATTAACTCAAATTAAATTATTTCCTCTTTGACAAATTAAAAGAAAACTTAAAATTTTGTTCGACAATACAAATTTAATTAGTTTTTAAGAGAAAAAACATCACTCTTAAGACATACAGGTTGTACTATACGGTACTTTATTTCTTTTACCCTTCAAAATTAATCCACTTTACGTGCTTGCCAAAAGATAATTTAATAGAATTAGAGCAAATATATATTATCAATTTTTAGCTATTGGTTTGTATCATTTCTCTATCTAGAAATAGTAACGAATAAGCTTTTCAACCATGACAACGCTCCAACATACTTGAGGAAATTGTAACTATGGGATAGATCATTTATTCCCATCTAACTAACAACGTAAATCTTGCACCCTTAATTTAGCAGCCCTTTGTTCTCTTAAACGATGGATTAAGAAAGCAACATTTTAATGATGACAATAATTGCTGCCATAAAGCTGTCTTTTATTTATATAAAAATAAGCAGATTTATACTTTTCGTTTAAAAAGAAATATATTAGGTAAATAATCATTATTGTTTATTTGTTTGATAAAAATTATAAAAACATTAATAAATACACATGTAGTAAGTTCTATTTTAATAGTTTTTGGCTACTTACCAAAACCTGTCAATACTTTTAATATTCAGAGCCAAAATGGTCTTTTATTTTATTTATTTGACTTTAATTTTATCAACTTATTGATTTATACGATTAATTTTTGATTTTCTTTTTCACAACAAAAACACCAAAACTTACTCAATAGTTGTTTATCAACTACTAAAACAATTCAGCTAAGCTGCAGTGACATGCTATTAACTAACTTACTGATAGTCCGGATTTTTATCGTTTGAAATAAGCACTTGATAATAAAAGTAAGAAAACTTTTAACAAACACTCCTTCAAGTCTAGATGTAATGTCACCATAAGTCTGGTACTGAGAGGACTAACGAAAGCCCTCATCACCATCAGAGTGTAATTTAGGAAAAGAGAAAAGAAAACTGAAATATTGTCTTTTTTTATATTCACAGATCGTGTCAATTAAATACTCCTATTAGCAAACCCTTAAATGGGAAAAACGAATTGCGTCTTTTAGCAAGGGTAGACCAAACCTAAGTGTATGGTCACGTCTGCGTACCGCACCTAGCATTGCCCTTAGCAATATAATAGCATTGCACCGAAAAAATAAAAAAAAAGAATTTTTTATACGAGTGTACGAGGCGATGGTCGATACTATGATGGCCAGTCTCATATAAAACAATGCTTTATTAATTTTTCTTTCAGTTTTCCTTTTCCACACACTAACACTTTCAGCAAAAGCCAATTGACTTGTAAAAATCGCATTGCTGCGACCAATATGAAACATACAGTTTAAGTACCATATCTGGAAACACTTGGAGAATATATTAGATGCAACAAGGTCGTGTGAAACCTATGAGAAAAGATCTATAGAAAGACAGACAAACATACGGACAAGCAGACAGATCGGTAGACAAATTTCGTTCGTTTACATTATCATTGGTTGTCATGATCTTTTCTTATAAGTGGGAGTATAAGCAACCATTTCTATTAGAGAAATTGACCAGCAATAGCTATTGTATTTACACTTCCATTGCAGTCCATATTATTAGCTGAAAAGCTCTTTCCTGGTAGAGTAGTGGGTAGTTTTTTATTCAATGTCCCAAACATTGCGCTGTACCAACATCAATTTTTTGACTTGAATTAGAGCATTTTCTTTTGCTAAACGTTAGAAAAAATATTTAATTTTTGTTGTTACAGTTATAAAAGTTTGTTTTCCTTAATTTACATTTCTTTTTTGAAAGCTTTTGGTAAGTGCAAGAAATTGAGCTCGAGATTTTTTTTATTGGGTTTATTTAACTTAATCAAAATTCACGTTTAGCCTTTTAAGATAATCCTAATGGTATTAACAAAAATCTAGTGGTCTTGGTCTTATTTGCAATTTTAAAATTCCAAGCAGAAACTTTTTAAGCAAAAATAAAATTTTTTAATGCTGTTACAGATAATTTTTATTTCTTTTGTGTAAAAAATAAATAAATAAAAGATGAATATAATTGAGTGTGATTGTATGATTGTAAAAAAGAAAACAGGTGCACTTTGATACGTATAACGGATTTAACTGTAATTGCAAATATTAACTAGACTTTCATGTTTTATTGCAGTTTAGAATTACTGTAGTTACCTTAAACTAGCCATTTACTTTCATCTTTGTATCAACAAGTTATGCTTTAATGGATGTTTGTAAAGTTAAATTAATATTTTTATATGCTCTCGCTACATTTTTCCCTACATTTAGAACTACTTCTTTCCACTATGCTATGTACACTACGTACAAGTCAATATAATACCTATGAGAACATCATTTATTTTCATTTGAAAGTGTGGGAAGTGAAGTCGTTCTGTTTTATTCTAAAATCTGAATCTGGCTGATTCCGAAACAAATCTAAACTGGGGATTTAGGCTTTAGATGTATTTAAATGTTAACGTCAATGGTCAATAGATCGAACTCCTACGCTAACTCGTGAAGCACCACAGGCATCCGAGGAAATCCTACATGTAGAAAATGTGGGGAATGTGAAGAATTCTCCAAATGCACATTTATGCTACAAAATGCATCAATTTCGCAGCATTTAAGACTTCAAACACTGAGTATCCAACTGGGGATAGACCCGGAAGCACCAAAGGCCTAAGTGCAGGATGGATTCTCAGCCTAAGAATGAAAACATTCCATAGATTTCAGGAAAAGAACTTAACTTACGTAAAGTTGTAGACCATCACATGCATCCGAAGAAACCCTATATGTAGAGAAAGTGAGGAATGTGAAGAATTCTCCAAATACATATTTATGCTACAATGCATAGATTTCGCGTCGCGAGACGCATCGCGGCATTTAGGGCTTCCAACACTGAGTATCCAAGTGGAGATAGCCAGGGTAGAACCAACGGTCACATGGCCTAAATGCAGAATGGACTCTCAGTCTAAGAATAAAAACATTCCATACATTTCAGGCAAAGAACTTTAACTTACGTTAAGTCGTAGAGCAGCACATGCATCCAAGGAAACTCTCCATGTAGAGAATGTGGGCAATGTAAAGAATTCTCCAAATACGTATTTATGCTACAATGCAACGATTTCGCAATATTTAAGGCTTCAAACACTGAGTATCCAACTGGGGATAGCCAGGGAAGAGCCAAAGGCCACATGACATGAGTGCAGAATGAACTCTCAGTCTAAGAATAAAAACATTCCATAGATTTCAGGCAAAGAACTTTAACTTACGTTAAGTCGTAGAGCAGCACATGCATCCAAGGAAACTCTCCATGTAGAGAATGTGGGCAATGTAAAGAATTCTCCAAATACGTATTTATGCTACAATGCATCGATTTCGCAATATTTAAGGCTTCAAACACTGAGTATCCAACTAGGGATAGCCAGGGAAGAGCCAAAGACCACATGACCTTAGTGCATAATGGACTCTCAGTCTAAGAATGAAAACATTCCATAGATTTCAGGAAAAGAACCGAAGAAACCCCGTATGTGGGGAATGTTCTTCAAATACGTATTTATGCTACAACCTGCAGGGATTTCGAAGAATTTAAGGCTTCAAACACTGAGTATTCAACTGGAGATATTCGGGGAAACACCAAAGGCCACATGACCTAAGTGCAGGATGAACTTTCGGTCTAAGAATGAAAATATTCCATCCACTTCAGGAAAAAACTTTTGATATAGATAACTTGTCCTGTCACTTTCTGTTTGCCCCTGTATATTTTTAATAACAAAAATTAGTTTAATCGTTTTAATGTAAATTTTCTTAAGAAATCTTCGAGTATACCTTAATGAAGGTTTAAACTCTATTTTTATTTTCAAAAAAGTTTCCTTTCAGCACGAAACTTTAGACGTCACAAATACAATTAAAAACTTTCAATTATTTTAATCAAACTTTAATGAAATGTATTTGGGATTATTAGAAAAGTTTTCGATTTGGTCGAACCGTTATTGGTTGTTAAAAATTTTAATTAAAACATTTTTAATGATTTTTGCTAATCACTTTAATTATGTTTTTAAAAGAACCCTTAAACGTCTTTAAATTGAGACATTTTTATTCTAATTAGGAAATTTTTCTTTTTCTAACTGTTAGTTGGTGTTGGGTAAATGTTGGAGTTGAATAGTTTAGACGGTAATTGATTGAAAATATAAGTGTTGTCTCTTAATGGGGCAATTGAATGTTCGTTGTAAAGAGAAGATGTTGAGGTAATTTGTTGAATGGGTAATTCAATTGCCTTAAGGCATAGTGCTAAGTAGCGAAAATCACGTTTGTGTAAATTGACTAAAGAAAATGAAGACAAACTACTCACGTAACGTGGCAATAGCAATTCTATATTTTTGTTTTATTTAAGCTCGTTTGCGACGACCCCAAAATTACTTTAAAAAATAAAAGAAAATTTAAATTTTTGTGGAAGTAAATTAAATTTTGCAACCATTCCATAAATCCTATCAAAACAAAATTTTATTTTGCGTAATAAAAAAGAACTTTTTATTTTAAGAGGCTTTTCCGATTAAAATTTATTATTTAAAAAAATGAATGATACAGAAACGAAAGATTGTTTTAAGTTTTTTTTTGAAATGTATATAAAAAAAGAAAATTTTCTTTATATAGATTTATATTTTCTCACTTGGTTGATTTCATATGCGCGTTCGTTCTACTGTTTACAAGAGGATTAAATAATTCCTCTTGTTCTGCTATTATTTTTCACAGTAAAATACACCTCTTTTTTTATTATTTTTTTGTGTACTTTTTTAATATTTCTTAAGTTTACAAACTGACAAGAGTTTATTTTTGTAAAGTTTGAAACAAATTAAAACAACTTTCTGCACGATTATGGCTTACCTTTTCCGACTGAGTAGATGTAAGGCACTCAACATTACATCTCAGTTTAATTCTTTTTAATGTAACAATAATATAAACTTTATTACTTGTTTTTCTTTTCTTTCGCTTTTCTTTACAAAATTAAATTTCAAATATAACGAATAAATTCTTAAAAAGTTCCTTGTACAAAATCTACTTTACGATGATTAATTGTTTTTATTTTCGTTTTTATTTTTAAAATAATATTTTTCTAACTGAATATATGTATGTTCTAAAATTATTCATTCGTATTTCTTGTTTTATACACATTGTAGTTGTTTATTTATGCTTTAGTGCTTCCTGCGAGAAGATGCAATGAGAACTAATTTGTACGATATCGAATAGTTTGAATACACCCACTTTAGAATTTGGTTTTAAACACAAAGTCGAGACATCTTCAGATCTATTAACGCAAAACAAAATGCATCCCTTGCCATAGAAACCGCACATGAATCGCTATACAGGATGGGCCAAACTGGCTATAATAGTGAGCAATTAAATTAATTTCTAAAATCAAGCACATATGACTACCCTACTACTTTGTAACAGCAGTGATAAAATCAACCACTATACGCCACACTATATGTCCAAGTATTTATAACATGTATATTAGGGCCGTTGTACAAGTACATGGACTAAATATCGTACTAACTTGTTAGTACTTAATCAACTCAAGGGACAAAAACACGGGAATCTGAGCTTTAACGTCGTGTACGGTCGTGCTTCTAAATTTTTACACACGACGTTAAAGCTTAGATTCCCGTGTTTTTTCTGCTTGAGTTGATTCAGTACTAACAAGTTAGTACAATATTTAGTCCATGTAAAACGGTCATTAACGAAGTGTTTATATGAGCCACAATGCAAGTACCTAATTAATATCGCGCACCTGAGTGTGCTTTGAGCGACACGCTAGTGTAAGGTACGATCTTCCACTAAGTCTTAACGTGAAACAAAAGCAAATACAGATGCCATGTTTCACTTGCAAGTACATGTACCTATCTACAATTTTTAATTTTAAAAGCTCTGATGCCTTTCAGAACAGACGCATTGCATCGGATGCACTCCTTCTCTACAACTAGTTTTACGGTGATGTCAGTTACAAAAGAAGGGCCTTTTAAGTGGACACACCAACGGATCGATAAGAAAAAATATGGATTTGACCATTACCAATAGGTAAGTGAAGTAAATTATACAGGGTAGACCTGAAATGCACTAACAGCTCTTAATACATTGATCAAAATGAGAAGATCTAGCTAAAATATGCCTCTCTTCTAAGAATGTCTACTCGGGCAGATTTCTTTCTGAATACCTAACTTCAGAGTCTTATGACTTATAAACATATGATAAGAAACAACCATAGATGGTGATTTACATCAACCACCCTACCGGTAACACTCAGAGTGTTATTATACCTACATATGGATGATTACGTCACTGGGAGCCAGGAAATTCTCCTGTAAACCGGTGTTGTACCACTGAACATTGCAACACAATTCTAATTGTAAATTAGACCTTGCAAAGTCTGAGGTATTTACTGACATAAACCAGAACAGAATCCTGGTTCCAGCAAATTGACTTTGACAAATGACGTTGGTGCTATTGGTAGATTGACCGACAACAAATTGGTCCTTAATAGTAGCTTAATCTCACTTTGTGTATAATTTATTATTTTTGAAGTTTTGAAGTTTCTTTAAATCGTAATTTTTAGAGACTTGAGGCAATTCCATCATTTTAATAATCTTTAAAAAGAGAACTTTTGTAAAACAATTTTTAGAAAATTCCAACTGATGAATATAAATGGAGACGATCTACAAGCGGAAGAAAAAGAAGTTCACGAATAGAAAAGCAATTCCGGGAATATATACACTACAATAGAACAAAATTCAGAAAAACACCTTCCAACTATGAATGCAGTTCTAAAGTTTGCTCATTACGAGTATTAAAACTAGCATTCGGATTTTATTATATTTATGGATTATAAATTTTACGAGTTACATTCTCGAAAATGATCTTATTGGGAGGAAACTGTTGGATTATAATTTGAAATATCCCACAACTACGAAATAGCCAGAAGACGAAATTTGGATAGAACTTTACAATCTCCGAGTCTTAAGTCAAATAAATGAAAAGCTTAAAATCCTCTAAACAGCACAAATCAAAACTCGAACGAAAATCTTCTAGACAAGTTGTTGAATAAAGTTGTAAAAAATTTCCCCCTTCTCATTTCTCTTTAAATATTTATTGATAAGTTATAAAAAGAAATGTTATAAGAAGTTATGATTTTACCATAACAAACAAAAGTAATGACCCATTTTTAGTTTTTTGAACTGAACTATATTTTATATATAAAAGTTATAAAAGTAAAGGAGGAAATCGAAACGTAAATAAGTGCCAAACAATCTCTTTATGCGATGCAAGCGGACTTTAAATTCAGTATAAAATTATGAGGGTAGACCGAGTCGTGAAACTGTCAAATCGTGTTGAAATATGGAGGATGCTCGGACTTGAACTACGAGTATGATTTTCAGTGAGAATTTATGATTTGATATTCACTGTAGTAAATAGTTAGGTTAGTTATCGATTCATATGCTAAAATGACTATTTGGTTTGCAACAAAATTTGTTTTATTGCTCACATTTTAAACAAGGTATTGTTGAGTTTCAATACGAATCAATAAATAATCAAAACGCTACTCTCTCAAATAACTCAATAATACATTGCACACGCTGCAACATACTTTTCCTAAAGCCAAAGTATGAAATTGCTTCCATACTAAATAGCCACTCCTTTTATTACAGCCAAGCATTCTTTTTGAAAGAAAACTATTTAGAATGATAATGTTATCCGATTATAGTGTTCACTTTACTCGACCTTTTTCTCGAGTACTGCACTTAAATAAAAATTGAAGGTTTGCGAAATAATAAAATAACTCGAAAAGTTCAATTTTAGTTTAATATCCAAGAGTGTCTTATGAGGGTTTATGAGGTGAGAAAATTTTTGATAAAACAACAAAAACACTTTAATTTTCATCCTTCACATTCCGTCTCCATCTACTCTTGTCTAGGAGAGACAACATTTTCTTATTTTCAAGAAACTTTTGATGCCGAATGATAAATATTTTAATCGTCGACACGAGTTACCTTTAATAAATTGACTTCATGTTTGTTTTCTCTGTATTTACAAATAACAAGCATAAGATGCTTATGTGGGGCTAAGTATAAAATTTACTGCGTTTGCATTTCCTCATTTCTATTGTTTACCTAAGGTAGACAAGGTTTCACTCGTGTTTAGATAATATATAATTATTTGTAATTCTGAAACAACAACTGCTTCTTTGTGTATTTAAGGTGATATTTGTTTTGCACTACTTACTAGGAATAGATACAATTTTATACTAAAATACACAATCTGTAGGTATAGATTGGTTTATGTACATGACGTTTAGAGATGATGAAGAACAAAAGCTTTGGAAAAATTATTTAGAAATATTGTTGTATGCAAAAATCGATTTGTACGACCACTTGAACATGCAAGGCAATGTTAGCTCAATATGCTTTTATAGCGAAGGCAGAGAAAGGCTAATGAACGCAATAAAAGAAGTAGTAACAATAGCGAGAGAACTAAAAAGGGTACCTGGAACACTTAAATGACTAATGTGAAACCTCTATCTGAAGAACGCCTCAACAGCGTACCATGGCAAAATATCCTAGAGGAGTTAACAGAAAGAGAAACAGTCCGAACACTGGACGTAAGGACTATAGAGCACAGAAGGGTGTGCTTTAGTTTCAGCAAACGCTACTCTCGACTTGATACCTTTAGCACTTCCACTCCTGGTATAAAACCCCCGTGGTTGGTTATGGAAAGTGATGAAGCAAGGAACCAAATCTCTTAGGAAACATCGGATCACCGTGGTGTCGTTACTATATAAAAGCTCGCCACACAGCTGACTCGCGGCTTTATTATTATTATTTTTTGTAATATGTTATGTAATGAAAAGTGGTAGTGTTTATAAAACACTGAGCAAACAATTTAAATTTCTTTTGCAGCTGAACGTAAAAAAATCCTAAAACAATTTAAAAAGAATTTTTTTTATGAAACACAAAGCAATTCAAACAATGTGAAAATTCAGCCCCTAATCAAATTCACAACTACGGCGCTTTTCATTCTATTAACACATTACCAGACGAATTAGAAGTTACAAGAGAAACTACGAGTCTAGGGAGTAAACTATTAAATACCTAAGTGTGTAGAAATAAACTAAAATTTAATGCTAAAGTATAATAATTTTCACTTATCTAAAAACATCCCTTATAAAAGTAATGAAAACGTAAACACTTTTTATATTTACATTAGTTACCCTCAAAAAAAACCTATATTGCTTTAACTCCGAGCTCCTTTTCTACATAATTTTCTTTTAATCTAAAGGGAAACCTTTGTAATCTAACATTTCCGGAGGGGTTTTACTCGAAGAAACAAAGTTCACTCTGTCTAAATTCCTCAGTAGAGGATTTGCTACTGCACTCACGGGAAACGCAAGTAAAATAAACAACCATTATTTATTACTTTCATATGTTTTTTTAAACTATTCTTTTCGTTTTCTTTTACGTTTGATTTTATATGCATAAGTGGATGACTTTATTGAATTTTTTGACTATCGAAAATTGGTTCCTTTAACATTCTGAACAAAAATTTGTTACTCTACAAACCCATATTATGATGATTTTTTTAATGGCCAGTTGTTTGAACTTTTAGAGCCTCCGGTGCTGCTTGGCTGAATATGACAGAATATAGATTCACTTCCCTTCAGGATCTTTGCGAATTTCTCTCTGACACAGAATTATATGACATAGTATGGTTGTCTAAAAAATATATGATGAGTGATCAAAGTTTTTGAAATGTTAAAATTTGACCCATATTTGCCTATATACATTTTGCCCTTATTTTTGATCCATGAGAGTAATGTTAGCAATATTAAACAGCTAAGTGCCACATTCTAATCCAATAATAAAACGCCCTGTAGACAAGATGAGACTAATAAAACTATGTTTCATGAATAACATTGTTATTATATGAGTTACCGGGTCGATTAAATTAACGAAGTTGGACCAAATTACAAGACACGTGTAATGTCATCCTTGTTTTGGTGCGGTGCTCTCAACAATTAGGAATAATCACAAACAACTATAAAAGTCTAAGTTTTCAAGTACGAGAAAAGTTTTAAAAATCGACTTTTAAAAAGAAACTTTATTATTGTTAATCTCCATTTGTAAAAAAAATCCAACTGAAAATAATAACTCCACTAGCACGGGTTTCCTTGATCACAAATTAATAGAGAAGAAATAAAAATGTTTATATCATATAAGAAACATCTACGTCTACTACGTTATAAAATATGCTTCCATTTTAAACACGATCACGTTCCAATTGAATACGGAACGAACATTTCCATAATAAATTTGTAGAGACGTGTCCAGACTGAGGCTCCTTCGGGGTCTTAACGCATTTTCACCAATACTAGTACAAACCTTTTTGCAAAGACTTTTCTTTTTTCTTAACTTGATTAACATTGTTTATTAAATTAAAAACAATACCTAATTAAGAAAACTTCTGGTGAAAATAGTTTTGGTTTATAAATATTATCCTGCGGTACCCCTTAAAAATTATTTTATTATACTAGTTTAATTATTGTATAGCTATTGTTTTGCAATAGCTGATTGATTGAATCATATGATTAATATGTCAGATGTCAAGCACAGTACTGCCCCCATTTGATGAACTTTTACCAAACCGTTTAGTATCTCTACTTACGCCTAATTAAAGCAAAAAACGTTAAAACATCGATCTAATAAAAAGTCTAAACGTGAGTTTAAAAAATGTTAACTAAATCGCACTTGTTTTTGTTTTAAAACGTCCAGCTTGCTTCTCGGATGGACTTGTATGTATTATAGTCCGCACCTGAATAAGATTGTGCTGTGCTAATATTTTCAGGCAGGTGCAACAAACAGGTCTTTTATGCAACAACATGCAAGGCGAGTTTGTTTATTTATTTTTTTTTATTTTTTCGAATTACAACGGCGCGCTCTTGAATTTATTCACATAAATCTATATCACTTGTTTCAATTATATTCAAAGAAACTTGGGAAGAATTTTAATTAATTTGAAGAGAATTAAATCGATTTCTAAAGAAATGCAAATAATGGGTTCGTAGGTACATTGAAGACATTCTCATTTTTATCTCTTGTTGTGTTACATACTGAGCTTGTAACTAATTATATCCTGAATTCTTTAAGATAAGTCAACTTACAAGACGTACAGCCAGAACCGGATTAAGGTCAAAAAAATCTTCCCTTAATACGATAACGATATATTGTAAATTTTTATTGATGACAGGAGATTATCTGACAGAAGGCCAAACTGGTCTTTCAAAACTCCATATCGTGAAATAATTGAAACTTTACATAATTGTTCTAAAAGACCGATGGATCATTAAAGCAACATACCAAAAGTTTCACGAATTCCTGTATTTGAGCACCACTTATACTTTAAATCCACAAATGTAGGCAGTATTATAGACAATCGTTTCGGTACAACATTATAGACAATCGTTCGTACTCGGATCCATTTATACTACCAAGATTTTATCAAATTATAGTAAAGTATGTTATTCTATAAAGCGGCACGTGTTTTCTGTATCTACCTCAACATAAGCCGCGCTATAGTTAGCTAAATCTTGTGAACCTATATTAGGAATGAGTCACTCTCTTAATTCTGGGATTTGAGTTTAGTTGATTTCAAACCAAGTAACTTAGACGAAGACCAGTTTGAAGAGGATTGTGCAGGTCATATCGCAAGTCTCTAAACAGAAAAATGGGTCCACATGTTGGTAAAGAAACGAGCTGGAACAACAAAAGGAAGCAGGAAGACCTAAGAAGAGATGGATAGAAAACATAATTAAGACAGAGGGAAACGACTGGCATGGTAAAATATAAGAAAAGCTTACATCCAAGAATTGATAAATAATAGCGAAAGAAGATGAGGTACCTAGGCGTTGTTGGTAACGCATTTGGATAAGCTCCAACTCTCATTTAGGAACTAATTTTAGCAGCAAACGAAAGCTGTGTACTGTGTGGTTATATTTTGTGACCTGAAATATGGAGGATCAATATGTATGAAGTGTTTTTAACTTTAAAAGCAGACCACCAAAACTAATCTAGAGGGCTTCTTTAGGATAGACAGTATATTAGTATAGTACAGTTGATTTTCCGTGATGATGGAGAATTAAGACACATATAGATGAAACTTTTAATGTTGTTCTATGGACTGTTTAGCGTGTGAAAATTTTCGTAAAGAACCCCGCACACTTTAAACAGGAAAATGGGTTTCGGTGAAAAGTTCTAAGGTATGTTAGTGTAAAATATGGAAAGTCTCCATGTAGTCTTATCAAACTACGATTTGACCTCGGAAAAATTAGCAGAAGGCTGAATTTTTGTATGGGCCTTGATATTGTCCTTTTAAACAATGCCTCAAAAGTCCCCATCGATCCGAGTGGAGCTAAAAATTTTATAGGGGGGTGAAGGTAAGAAAATACAGTTTTTGCCAATTAACTCGTAAACTATCGATTTTTCGATATAAATAGTGATTACCAAAATTGTAGGTCACAAAATTTGCTACAGGAAATGTTCATTACTATTACTCAGTGTCCTAAGTTTGCTGCACATTGTATTACTTAAAAAGAAGATAACCTCTAATGCTTAATTGATTCGTATCTTCCAAGGTATCCAGTTTAGGGATAGTAAACCTCAACACAATTTGAAACATTATTAAATTCTTTATTACTCTACGCAAAAATATACAGAGTGTTCCATTTAGGAAATCAAGTTTTCGTCACTTGAAAATGACCAAGTTTCTCCCTCTATAAAAAACACCCTGTAAAATAAAATCAGTTTCTTGTGATGGGAAAGCATAAAGGACAGTCTTAACTATGTCTCCAGCAAAAATCTTTTCTTAACTTGTAAAAACAACCACTCTGGGATTTTTTTAAGCAACTCCTGCATTTATAAAATAATAGTAGTTAAATTTGGATTCGAATGTTAGTCTGCGGAAAAATTCCCAGAAAGCTGGATTTTTGTGTGAACCTCGATATTGTCGTTTTAAACAATGTCTCAAAAGTCCCCATCGATCCGAGTGCAGCTAAAAATTTTGTAGGAGGGTGATAGTAAGAAAATGCAGATTTCAATAATAAGTAGCTATTATCAAATTTGTAGTTTATAAAATTTCCTATAAAAAGGATAAATTATTATTATTTTAAGAAGTTTTCTAAATATTAAAATGGCTTATTATACGGTTATACCTCTAGTACTTTTTCTATAAAATGTAGGTATTCTTTTCCACACCACCGCTGAAATAAAATAAAAAATGTACGAGCGTTTTTGAAATGTGGCATCTCCAGTAGACCTAATCCACAGCTTTGACGATTTGACGACCAACTTCAAGAGTTTTTAAAATACGAACTCGCTCCATATCCATTAGCACTTTTTGATGATGCAGGAATGCGTAAAACTAAAAAATCATCTCTTTACGATTGTTTTAACCCAACAGTTGCTGAATTAAATTCCACAAATCATACATACATCGTTGATGGAGGATTTCTTTTACATCGTGTTATATGGAATCGAGAAGCTACATTCAATAATATATTGCAAACTTATATAAATTATGTACAAAAACATTTTGGTCTTAATTGGCAATGAACTAAATCCAGAAAATTGGGGATGGCTTATTAATAATGGCATATTGGAGCCCATTAAAACACTTTTACCACCTGCTCCAGACATACTGCTAAACACTATTTTCTAGTTATAGAAAACTTGGTCTGCACTGTTCAGCAGTGTGTGGTAATTGTCGTGGCCAGTCTTGCCTCAATGCAACACCTGATATTGAGGAAAGTCCTGAAGTTGAAGAAGAAGCAGGTTCTTAATTTTACTATTTCGAGCTGTGGATTAGGCCTACTACCTAGATTCACTAACTAAATTTGATCGCTAGCTATCAAGTTTGTTAGGGAATCCAGGTACTGGGGAGACCACATTAAAAAACTTTCACCCTCCTACAAAATTTTTAGCTGCACTCGGATCGATGGGGACTTTTGAGCCATTGTTTAAAACGACAATATCGAGGTTCACACAAAAATCCAGCTTTCTGGGAATTTTTCCGCAGACTAACATTCGAATCCAAATTTAACTACTATTATTTTATAAATGCAGGAGTTGCTTAAAAAAATCCCAGAGTGGTTGTTTTTACAAGTTAAGAAAAGATTTTTGCTGGAGACATAGTTAAGACTGTCCTTTATGCTTTCCCATCACAAGAAACTGATTTTATTTTACAGGGTGTTTTTTATAGAGGGAGAAACTTGGTCATTTTCAAGTGACGAAAACTTGATTTCCTAAATGGAACACTCTGTATATTTTTGCGTAGAGTAATAAAGAATTTAATAATGTTTCAAATTGTGTTGGGGTTTACTATCCCTAAACTGGATACCTTGGAAGATACGAATCAATTAAGCATTAGAGGTTATCTTCTTTTTAAGTAATACAATGTGCAGCAAACTTAGGACACTGAGTAATAGTAATGAACATTTCCTGTAGCAAATTTTGTGACCTACAATTTTGGTAATCGCTATTTATATCGAAAAATCGATAGTTTACGAGTTAATTGGCAAAAACTGTATTTTCTTACCTTCATCCCCCTACAAAATTTTTAGCTCCACTCGGATCGATGGGGACTTTTGAGACATTGTTTAAAAGGACAATATCAAGGCCCATACAAAAATTCAGCCTTCTGCTAATTTTTCCGAGGTTTCGCTGTAATTGTGTTTAGTTTGACTGGATTAATGGGCCCAACCCCAAAAAACATTTTGTGACTGTTTTTTATAACCCCTTAAAGATATTACTTTAAATCTGCCTCTAAAATAATTAGGAGATTCATTAATAAGAATTTCCCATTAAAATTCTCATGCTGCGTCACACTAATCACCACCTTAAAAACAGGGTGAGTTTCAGTAGCGTAACTAAGACTTTTGGGACCTTCCCCCCAAAATACAGATTGAGGGCCCCATATACCCATCCTCGTTAATAATCAGTTTACCACAAATCGATTTTATAACGAATTTTCATACTAAACGATGTTTTGGGGACCCTTTCTATCCAGCAACGCGGGCCCTGCAGGCTCTCGTTATTTACACCACTGGTGAGTTTAGCTTGATGTTCCATTAGAATTATATGGAGTTCTGTAAGAAATATAAAAAAAGTTCTTAACAAAACTTTCTTATCTCGTCGCATATTTTATTTTCCTGGTGCAGATTTTTTATTACATATTTTGTATTATCTTTTTAATGACGATCAAAATGATATATGGGTTAATTCGTCCGGGATGGGTATGGACCAAGTGACCAAGATATACTTTCGTTAAAGAAGTTTTGTTAAGAACTTTTTTCTATATTTCTCACAGAACTCCATATGTATAATTCTAATGGAACATCGATCTAAAGTCACCCTGTCTTAAGGTG
This sequence comes from Malthinus seriepunctatus, assembly GCA_963924605.1. Lineage (NCBI taxonomy): Eukaryota > Metazoa > Arthropoda > Insecta > Coleoptera > Cantharidae > Malthinus > Malthinus seriepunctatus. The sequence continues at coordinate 7,535,082 of OZ004602.1, forward strand.
GTGATTAGTGTGACGCAGCATGGGAATTTCAATGGAAAATTCTTAATGTTGAATATCCTAATTATTTTAGAGGCACAGAGTATTTATGTTTGTATTTATGTAAAATTGTATTTGTACAAATACTTTTTATAATTTTTCATCTTGAAGGGGTTATAAATCAATCAAGATATATTCTTTTGGGTTGAGCCGTAGAGACTTTTTTTCACACGCCTTTTAGCTATAACATACCAAAATTTCAGAATTTTTCACCGAAACCCATTTTCCTATTTACAGTGTGAGGGGTCCTTTGTTTAAGGGTGTGCTAACAAAATAAACTGAAATATCCGAGACCTCTCTTTGAACTTGTAGTAAATAAATTTAAATTTTTTCAGTAAATAAACTTTGATAGAAATTTTTTGCTAAATATTTATATCAACAATTCAATAAAAAAAAGACTTTGAGATTGCTTTTTTAATATCCGTTATACATTTTTTTTAAAATGTCGCTTTGAAATTTAACTTTTAACGTATCACATATTTAAGTGTATGATTCTGACATGTTAGTCGCAATATTTTTCAGTTTGGTTTGGATTTAAATGTGTTTTTTTGAAATGTACAAATAAACGCATTTTTGAACTCCCTAAGAAAAAACTTGCCTCGTCGCAATTTATTACAGCAACTAAAATTCCTTATCAAACTATTTCAATAACTCAAAGAAATAATCGATTATTGATTCTATACTTTCAATGATGGTACGTGAGAAAATTAAGAGAGAATTTTATCTTTTACGTATAGTGTAATCGTAAAATACATGTAGGTACGTGATGACGGTTCTAATGTTAGAATCATTTATTTTTCTTAAAAATATATATTTTCCTTTCATTCTTAAATTATACTTAAAAATAAAGCTGACAGTTTAAAATTTTCTCCAGTAAATTGTTCAAAAATAAATTAATAAATCAATTTTGTACAAGAACGAGTTGTATCTTATAATTAAAAATTTCTAAAGGCGACCAAGTAAGCTCAAACGATTTACGATACGAAAATTAAAGAACTGAAAGGGTACTTTTTAGTACTAGAAGAGCACTGTGTAGCACAAAATTTGGAATTTGAACTGCTCGAGCCATAATGTCGTGCTAAAATAATATAAAGGATCTCCAACACAAAATTAATTTGATTTATATATAACTGTTGCTGAACTTTAAAACTTTAAATACAACCGGTTTGGCACCAAACTGCGTACGCTAAGCAGTCCAATCATGAAAGCTGTAACTTATCTAAGCTACAAACCATCTAGAAACTTTTAGACTGTCTGTCGACAATAACAGAAACCAAGGTTAGAAATGTCCTTTGGTCCTTTGAGATGGATGAGATAACCGTTAAAGTCAGACCAATTTCCCTCTTTATTTAGAAAATTTAATAAAAAATCTTTTGTTTAATAAACGAATTTCAGTTAAAAAAAAGTTTAATAAAAAAAGGAAAAATTAATAAATCGCCATAAATTAAATTTAATGCGTTAAATTATAGAAAAGTTAAGTCGTTAAAATAATTTTACATTTTTTGAGCACAACAATAAAAAAGTTTTCGATTATACCCTTATAAGTAATATAAGTATGTATAAAACTCTTATATATTTATAAAATTTTCTTTAAAACCTCCATCCTCTTTGTATATATTATATTCACTTTAATGAAAGTTGAAGCAATAAAGTGGCTTCTTTGATCTTAGAAAATAACACTTAAAAAAATATTAAAATTTAAGCGCAGGGCTTGTATAATTTATAAGCAATAAAGTATCCTTTTATTAATAATAAAATAAAAATTTTATTAATTATTCTAAATTCTTTATTACCTACTAAAATTAACAAACTAATTAAAGAGCTCATTACACGTTTTAGTTAATCGTAACAATTATTTTTAATACGATATTCTACTTAAATTGCACATTTCACCTAACAGCTACCATTTAACATACTCAAATTACAACACCAAATCGATTACCTATTGGTAGTTAATTGCAAAAGCAAATCTGCTTGCTCAAGCTTTAACCTAGACAAAATTTGAATTTAAATAAGTAATACTGCTCAAATACAACCGAACTTCCTCGTTATACCTACTCTTTCATTTATAATTTATTACTAGCATAGGAAACAATCGAATTGCTTTGTAACTTGGTAAATTTTCTACTGTTCCATTATAGCGTATGCCAATATGCTTCCTAAATGTATAATATAAGCGTGTCATTTTTTAAAAGTTGCTTGATTTCAATTTGACTATAATAATTGAGCCCAGAGGCGGAAAGCATTCCGGGATATTGGAATAAAATATATAACTTTCAAAAAGTGCTTACATTAAAGTATTAAAATGGGTTCATTCAAACACTAAAGGAACATGTCTGGTATAAAACATGGGAAGCCAATCCTTTCCAAATAAGAGCATAAAACCCCTAACACTTAACATCACTTTCAAACTGAGACTGCAGTGACGAAAGAAACAGATTATACACTGGTATCCAAATGGTGAAATATAAGATAGGCCGCCCATGACTTAACACTTACAGACTAAAAACTCATCCTTCCGTAGGAATAAATGGACAAGAGCATGCCTCAATCCTTAGAGGGGCGTAAGAACACTTAGTATGGTGTCTGATAGGATTTATACCATCGAAAAAACCTATGGAGTTAACATTCCGACAAGAGAAGAATGGGAATGCAAGTCAGTCAAAAAGCACGGACTTGTGTTCTACATAGACGGTTCTAGAAACCCAACAGGCACAGGAGCTGGAATCATCGGGGACGCAACTTGAGGCAAGAAGTAATCTTAAGCCTCGGGGAGCACTTAACAGTCTTCCAAGCAAAAATTTACGCCATCTGAACAGGTACGCAAATGCTGTTAAATAGAGACTATCACAACTAAAGCATATTCGTAGTATCTGGCAGCCAAGCAGCCGTCAAAGCGTTGAATGCCTGTGAGGTGAGATCCGAACTAGTAACGGACTGCATCCACGGACTAAATGTGCTAGCGGGAATAAACTTTGTCAACCAGGTATGGGTGCCAGCTCATGCGAATATCGGACGATCTGGCCAAAGAGGGCAGCAAAGTAAGACCCGTTGGGCCAGAATCAGCCTTTGTCATTCCTTATGAAATGGCAAAGAGAGAAATAAAGTCACTTCTGGTGAAGTGGCACATTAAATACTGGAGTGAAACTCCTGGACAGGGACATTCTAAAGCCCTGCTGGAGCAACCCTCTGACAAAAGAACTCGCTCTCTACTCGTAATGAGCAGAGATTAACTAGAACAGGCAACGACAATAATAAAGGGCAATTGCCAGATTAAAAAGCACCTGTATATGATGGGACTAGAAGAAGACTTATTATGTAGAAGAGGAGCAAACTCTAATTCATCTTCTGCTACACTGTGAGGCTTTCACAAGAAGTCGTTACAGCATTCTCAAGAAAGAGAAGATGCTCCAAAGAGAACTGCCCAATTTATCAATAGCGAAAATTCTGGACTTTATCAAAAGCACAGAACTCCCATAAGAGAGGACCAAATCAGAAGCACACAATAGATCCGTGAGGTCGCAATGCAAGGAATAACTAGGGACCTGCTTCAAAACTACAATTATTATTATTATTTTTATTTATGACTTGATCACTAAAAGCTCTGGAGACAAAAATGAGTAGTTCATGTTAGCTATTCCAGCCAATAAGAAGAAAAAGAACTTAAAACATCTAAGAAACACAATTGTTGCAAAAGGTTAGCTCCTCATCGTACTACTTACCCATTAAAATCCTTAGCGTACTACGCTTTGAGAAACACTGGTATATGCTATCCTGACTATTTAAAACCAGACAAAAAATACAATTTATATTAATTACGTCCAGATAGATGAATAAGAGCTCGTATAAGGTTGTAACAAAAGTTGGGTTAAAAAAGAACGAGTACAAAACCCTTTAAGTATAGGTACAAGAAAGAAAGATTGATAAGCGTAAAAGAAAACAGAAACAATTTTTCATTCGAAGAAGTAAAAGATTTAGGAAGTGTCGTTTCACGTCAAAAAATGTGTTGTGATAAAAATGTATTGTGAGAAAATAACCTTTTTAAGTTTCTTATCTGTATCACACTTAAACTTGTTTAAGGAAGACAGTTTTTAGACAGAATAGCCCTTTATCATAATGTCGGAATTCGTGAATATAAACTAAGTGCTCTATTTATTACGAAATATATTTGCATAAGTTTTTAATTTTTATATTTTGTGTTTTATATCTTCATTTGTTTTTGAAAGCATACCATAAAAAAGCTTTAAAATTTTTCTAGAAATTTTTTTTTAAAATGGAAAATTCTAAAAATGAGTCTTCACTATTTAATCGTTTTATCACTTTTTACTATCACAATTTTTTACACCATCTAATTAGTGTTAGATAAATAATAAAATAAATCTCGTGGAGAGAACGCCCTGAGTATTAGTTCTCTGGACGTGCTATCAGGGTGACATTCATACATAGACCTCAGAGTATACTCGGTCTTTGAAATTGAGTACACAAATGTATAAATCATAGAGGTAGTTGTTGACTCTCTCCTAGTCCTTTCCACCATCAATAGCTAACAGAATCTCTGTTTTCATTTCCCACAAAGCTGAATACATAGTTTAATAGTACGTTTGAATGTCATTAATTACCTAGTTGGGACAATAAGGTAAGCTTTCTCCTGCATCCAGTAGTCTCTTGATGTCAACTGAAAGATACCCTCCGAGCATCCCCAGCTCTTATTGAAAATACATGGATTTTAACGCGATTTCCAGATTTAATTTTTATTGGAAATAAAACGTGGAAGACAGCGCTTGTAAATTAAAATTTTGGCAAAATTTGATAATTTTCATTCTTCACAAATAGAGGGGAGAGATGTTCTGAGGTCTGGGAGGCATGAGAAACCTTATTGGTCTCTCAAGAAAACTTGAAAAAATTTGATAATTTAAAACTTATATTTAATGAGAGAATTAAATAAAATAAGGACCGAAACGTTCATTTCCTAATAAACTTCCCAATGATTACTCGTTTAATAATTTGTATGGTTGCCATAGAATTATCCAACCGTTAAAAGAATGTACAACGGTGCATAGCAACCAAAAATTAATTGCCAAATAGTTATTCAGAAATTTATTAGGAGATGGATGTCTCCGCCCTAAATCGATCCTTTGTTTAACAAAAAGTATGAGCTAAAACATATCGTGTAAGGACAATCTGTAATATACCTAAATAAAACGCTTATAGGTTCACTGGTTCTAATATTAAATAAGGTACTTTTAAAAACAACAATTTTAAATTATTATATTAGAGCTGTATGCCACTATACTAATTTCAGTGCTGAATTCAGGACTAAAAAAATTGGATGAAAATTTGTAGTTGACATTATTGAAGTTTGACGTTTTTGACATTTTTTAATAAAATAATTTGGAACATAACAATAAAATAGAACATGTTCTAAATTATTGGATGTAAATAACGTCTAAAAACGTCAAATTTCAACTTTCTTTTTCAACCAATTTTTTTAGTCCTGAATTCAGCACTGAAATTAGTATAGTGGCATACAGCTCTTAGTAACGTAAATGCAATTAGTAAGAAGAGTTCATTTTCCTAATACAGAATTTATTTTGAAAATCTGAATAAAATTAGAGAGTTCTACTTGGTTCTGCACACTAAAATAACAAAAACTTTATATGACTAAGGTCCGTTTGCACCACTTTCCCTTAACTACTAACTATAACCAAAGACTATACAGTACGAGACTCTCATAGCTTATGAGCCGAATGTAAGCAAAAATCCCCGCTAAAGAAGAGGTCGCTAGTCACTGCAAGCATATTTTAATGAATAAGATAGCTTGTCGAGGCAGGAGCGATGAAGAAAGAGATAAAACAAGTTTACCCTACGAGGGATTTTAAGCGATTTTAAGCTTAAAAGCCTTTACATTTTTTAACATGGGTTTCGGTAGTCTTTTAGTGTATGATCTTTGCTATAACCTAAATAATTTGTACTCCAGTAGACCTGTTAAGGGGAGTATCCTAAGCAACGACAATCATAACATAACAAGTTAAATTTAAAGGGAAGCGATGCAAACGGGCCTAAGAGTTCTAGAACTCTCATAAAATTAAGTGTTTCAGAATTGTATGCTTTAATTTTCACCCTAGTTAATTGCTGTCAAGGCCACCATTTATTAGTCTCTAGAGACTAGTCTGACTTAGATGAAGATTTGACAAACTAATGTTAAATTATCCACACCCACGCTTGTGAGAATACAGGATTGCGAATATAAGAGAATAGAGGAGTTTTAATTATGGTCGTACAGAAGAGTACTGAGAATCTTGTGAGTAAAACATCAACGTTTGTTTTTGTACTACAAGAACTGAAAATACAGACAACACCTACCTACCTAAGTTAATAAATAAATCTTAGCTCAGATTCTTTGGTAATTTGCATATCTAGAATGCGATGGTAAAACTAATTATCAAGAGTAGGAGAATGAACACCTAGTCAGAGGACAAGCTCCCGCTGGAGTGATCACAGATAAAGCCTATGCCTAGATACACCAATACGGAACTACACAGCTTGGAAAAATGTTGATCAACCCCAGCATAGCGTCTCCAAAGAAGAAAATATAATTCTGTTCGATATGCTCGATAGGCTGAATTCTACATTACACATTTATCCCCAGGATTTAGTTTTAGTCTCAGTATAAACCGGTTCACGCTATTGTTAAAACCTCTTTTTACTAAGACTAAAATTAAATCCTGGGGATAAATGTGTAATGTAGAACTCGGCCTAAATAACCTCGATCACTCATAGTCATAATATTATAGGTAAAGGAAAATATAAAAAAAGTAAAGAAAATGCGAGTTTTTAATCAAATTTGTTCTGCTTTCTTTTGCTTTTTAGAAAGTTTACAAATGGAAAGTGAAAATATCACAACCGTCATTTATTATTGATACACCTGTGACGTCAGCGGAGAGTATTTTCATAGACAAAACTACGATTTTAAGTACACAAGTAGGTTAGGTACGTTAGGAAAAATATTTTCATACCAAGAGAAAGCAATTTCGTAAAAGCACAAAATAATAAAAAAAATAATTTTTTTTTCAAATTTCCAGTGTATATTAAAACAAAACAAAAGAAATTACAAAAGTAAATATTCCCAAAACGTTCAAAACATACATTTTTATACATTTTCTAAGCATATACTTTTTTCTTATACCTTTTAAAAAATTCAAGATTTATATTTGAAGTGTGTTGCTTCTATACTCGAAGGAATTTAAAACTCGAATAAAATACATACAAAAATATATGAAAATACGTAAAGTAGGCAAATATGTAGAAATTCATCTCTAGCTTTTTTCAGTCAAAACGCATCACTTTTGCTTACAATTTTAACTCGAAAAATTTATACAAGCAAAGCATCAACTTTGAAAGAGCAAGTTAAAAAATACTATTTCACAAAAAGGAGCGATGTGTCATCACAGGATTTTTCCATTAACTTAACCTCAAATATTTTATTACATTCCTTTAACGTACTCTAAAATGGAAATGTTTAAAGGGATTTGCCTGAATTTCAAATTTTTCATTTTAAAATTAATTGTCCTTTCTTCAGTATCTCAACTTTAAGTCTGATTTATATCAATTACTTTACTCAAAACGATGAAAAACGATAAAATGGAACTTATTTAATGGCCTAAAAAAATAAAAAATGGTTTTGTAAAGAAAAGCGTTTAACACAATATTTATAGCACACGAATTCATTCCTTTTTTTGTATTATCAAGACATTCAAATCTTATACAAAAATAACCGTTCATTAAAATGTTAAACAAGAAGAGAAAAGATCCCCAACGTTAAATAATTTACTTGTTGGAAATTGTGAAAAACTCATAATATAGCATGTCGTGTGGAAATTGCTTAGATGAATGTTACATTTTTCTTTCTCAATCTTTTAAGGATAACAGTACATATATTTATTGATTTTGTGATTAGTCCGGTGGACCAAAAATGCACACAAAAAAACAACAGCACACTACCCTCATTTATGATTTTTATAAATTACGCCACTTTTTACAAAGCTACTCATTTAATTTCAATTTTAAACAAAAAAAGAGAAAAAAAGTAATTTAAATTTTTAGGTTGACATGAGCCACGAAGCGTAAGCTAGAGCATTATAATGCGATGACAATAATCTTAAAATCCTTAATTTTGGTAAAGCGAAATAAATGGAAGTAAACAAGAATATAACGAGCATCCATCTTTCAACTAAATTAGAAGCATAGAGAAAAGATATTTAACTTTAGTCTTTAAAGTTTGTTAGAGTAAATAATGGTAGAGAGCACGGGCAATTTAATGGTGAACAACGCCCTCTATATGAATCTAGTAATTAAATAAATTGAGGGTGAATTATTCCCTCTTGTTCTCTGATATTGTTTGTTAAAGTACATCTTGTATTTAACTTTTTTATTTATTTTTTATTTCATCTCGTATCGAGCTCGTTTTAACCCCCCGTGCCAAAAAATTCAATTTGAGGGTTAAAAAAATTGAAAAATTTCATAAACGTGCTTTTCCTCTTAGACTTGGTTAAACTTTTACATTTTATAATGAGCATCAAAAACTTTTTGAGCAGAAATTAACTACGCGTTGACGTGTTTCATTACAATTTCTTGTTGCAAAAAGGGTTTTAAAGTTATTCAAACAAAAACTTTCAATTAAAAATTTATTTAAAAGGAAGTAGAGAAGAAAACGAGAGCGGGCGAGAAGAGGGATATTTTTAACATTTTTCAACGCTAATTTGTAAAGTTTGTTAATTTACACGATATAATGGAAATTGGTTGTCAATTGTATAGCTGAAACATTTAAAGTAAAAGACTGAATATTTACAAGATAAAATGTCAAGAGTGTTAGGAAGGAAAAACAAAACACAATAAGAAATTGATGTGATGCAACAACTCTTAAAACTTTTTTATTTCTTAATAATCAATCATCTTTTTAAAGAAGTTGAGTATGAACAGATTGTGTCAATAAAAAAATTAAAAAATATCAAAAAGTAAATCAAAAGATTGTAAACATTTTTATTCAGTTTTTTTTCAACTTTTTTCATCGATAAATCGAATTATATTACAATTTCAAATATTTTTACAAAAAATTGAAAAGTAATTTTTCCTTTTTTGTAAGAATGAAAAATGAACGAAAACATAAAAGAGGGGTAACTACGTGTAAAGAAGCTCTTGAAATTATATTAGTGAGCCTAGATGAAAATCTTTTAAATTTTAGAACATTTACCTATAGGAAATTACTATAGAATAACCTATCGAAATCAGAATCTAAAAGTAGAATTGCCTAGAATAGGCTATAGGCAGCACACAAAATCAACAGCACAATTAATATTGAACTATTCTCCAAACCCAAAATTGTAGATACTGACTCATTCTTAATATGGGTTCACAAGCTTTAGCTAACTGTAAAGAGACTCCTATTGAGATAGATGCAGAAAACACGTTCCGCTTTCATAGCATAACGTATTTTACTATAATTTGAACGAATCCTGATATAGTAGAAGTAGATCCGAATACGACCGAATGTTCATAATGCTGTACCGAAAAATCTCGTAGTAATCTACTCTTCATTTGATCACACGACACAACATTGTAGATTTGTGGTATCGAACTATAAATATTAAACAACTGTCATCTGTGATTTATAGTACAATCCATGGTACAATCCGTCACTTTGTGGGTTTTCGATTTGGAAATTGGATTTAAGAGACAAAGCGTCATCATCATATCGGAATAAGAACAGTTAAAGCAGCGGCTATTAACGAGACCAAAAATTAAATTGTAAAAGCAGCTACGTTCATTGCTAATGAATGAGCAGTGTAAGTAAAAAATTCTAATGAAGATGAAGAGTTGAAGACATTGCGAAAAAGTCATTCATGATACTTATTGCTACAAATTACACTCTTCCCACGTTCAACAAAAACCATTCCTACTTAAAATTTATGTCTTGAGCTGTAAGAAATTAAAGAGCTTCGTCAGGACCTACTAAAGATCCGTTAATACCGCAGGGCTTTAAATTTAAAGTAACCCTTAAAATAAATAATCTTAAAGGTCAGAAGCGTTGTCAAATCTCAAACCATCCCTCCATTTAATCAAAAACTAAAGCTTTCCCGAATAAACTCTCGTTAAAACGACATGACATAAAACATATTTTCCAGTCGAGATTTAAGGAAAAAATTTAATTTTCCCATCACATTCAATTTAGCAACTTCCTTGCTCTTTTCTTTATTGTTTTAAATATAACATATGACACTAGCGACACAACTTTAAGCATAGTTTGTCGTGGTATTTATCTTTAACCTCGCAGTTTGCAGATCCCTCATAAATAACTCACGTTGCCGCATACCGCCCTAATAAAAATTGACTTACGGTGTACTACTGGAAAATTCATTACTCTACATAGCTGGAAGCGTCGGTTTTCTGCTTCATACCCCTTAAAAGGTGACAAGGATCGGGCACTATAGCAAGGATAAACAAAGTGTGAATGTTTACAGTAGCAATAATTTATCAAATGCGTTTATTATTGTTTACACGTTAAGCTCTTATACTATTTCTCTTTTTTTCTTCTCTCCCAAACCCAAATATTTCTAGCCACCGGCTTCCTTTCATACAAAATATTAATAATTAGTTTTTGCTTTTTACGTTTAATTACTAAAAATACAAAATAGCGTAAAATATCAAATGAACAAAATAGTATCGGCTTCACAAATTATTAAATACGAATTATTAATTAACGTTCTTTTTGAAGTATTTTTAATTAAGGATTTGCTCATAAATGCTTTTTTATTAACAAAAAAACATTTCTAGATATAAAATGGAATTAGAGGTATTTTGTACTTATTAAATATCAAAGAGAAGTGTTACATTTAGCTGATCTCATATATCCGTCAAAGAATGGATGAACTACAAATATCTCAAAGAGATACTTACACTTATTCATAATTATGATGTTGAGAATATAGGTATCTACGTCGTGTATTTTTACAAAGGTGAAAAGGTGCTTGGAAATCTTGTAATAATGTCGTATACTTTTTATATACAAAGCACTGGAAAATTCAACAAATTTCCTAAGTGGATTTCTATCTACATTGAATTAAGCTTCCTGACTATTCGGATACATTGATCGCTAGAAAAAGGTTATTTATTATCCACAAAGTGTAGACATGATGTACGTGCTAGTATAATAATCGAAACTAGCGAAAATATACACACCGGGTATATAAAAACTTGAATAAAATCACAATGATAAAAATAAAAGAAAAAGAAAATATTTAAAGAACATAAAGAACAGTTAGGTTTAGGCCTACGATGCTACTAATAATTTTTGTTCTGAATTACATTAGCAATCAAAATTTTTAAAAATATATAGGGTGTTGCGTTTCAAAAATTTCAGTATAATCACTTTTAAGAAAGTAGCAGACATTTTACTTGAAGATAAAAGAAAATAAAAATATGTGAAGAAAAGTTAGGTTTAGGCCTACGATGCTTTTAATATTTTTTGTTCTAAATCCCAATTAAAATTCAAATTACTAAAAATGTATAGGGTGTTACAATTAAAAAATTCCAGTAAAATCGCTTTTAAAGAAATAAAAGAACATTAATATAGAAGCGTTGACTTTACATTTATACAGAGAGCTCTAAAAGTCTGCAGGGGCTTTGATAACTTGGCAATTCACAAAATGAAATGAAATTTGGATAAAGTTCGCTTTAGTTTTTAGAGCTTTCTGTATAAAACCAATACTCTAAGGAAATTCAGTCTGCTGACCACCTCGAACGTCTACCCTTAAGATAAAAATAAAAATTCAGAAAAATAATTATTAAAACCGCTATTTTATAAAACGAAAGAGACTCTAATTGGTTAAGAAAACAAAACTAGCGGATTTATTACTACGCTTAATAATTAAATTTGTTCAAGAACATAAAGTGAAAAGGATAACTCATAATAGCTCACATTTGCATATATGTTCGTTTAAGCAAGCGTTTATGACACACTTAAAACAAACAATTAACCCCTAGGTCCGCTAAGATCAAATAAGCTCAAATTAAAAAAAAATTAACGAGGGATGATGAAGAGAACTTAAATATAAATAAAAATTTACTTGAGAAATTAACAAGGATTTAGCAAGAATGCGCTTTTGGAAAAGTTATACGAACAATAAAAAATTTTTAAACCAATGGCATTAAATAAATAGCTTGTAAAAATTGATTTTTTATGATGTACACACCAATATCATTGAGTAATCTTCTTCCCATTGAATTCTATATAAGAAAGTGAACGTTTAAAATCCGCAAAGCTGAACTGAAAGTGTTATGTAGTAGAAAATGCGAAACCAATAAGCTGTAAGATTCGGATCGATCGCAAACAATTTAAAACAATAGGATGTAATTTTGAAGTTAAAAAAAAGAAGAAGAAAGAAAAAAGAGAAAACTTACGTGACACACAAATTGAAATTTCTTATTGATGATATCCAAAATGTTAAATTTTGACGTTCTGATGTATGATATAATTATTTTTATGCGGATAAAATGATCTCAACGTGCTTGAAAAGTGGTCTACATTAATCTAACCTAAAATGGTCACTTTGAAGGCAAAGTGAAATGGATTTTTTTATTACTTTGACACATAACACTTATGTAAATTAATTGGTCTTTAATTAACTATGATTACGAGCTTTGAATCTCTAATAAAAATTGAATTAAAAATACACCAAGATGAAAATTGTGAAAAATTATTATTACCACTGTGCGCATTTTAATAAAAATATTTGAAATTAAAGGTTAGAGATGAAACGTCGGTTTAATAGTGTGCCAATTCTCGAGAGAAAAGCTGAATAACGAAAAGTGATTCGTGAGAAACTTTTAAAAGGTGCAGTTTGAGTAACAGAAATAGTGCATCAATTTTAAGAAAATTTACTCACTTCGTAAAAACTTAATTGCTTTTTATTTGTTATAACTTAGAGTAGTTGGAAACATAAATAACGAATTAAACTAAAAAACGGTGAAAAACAAACACACTCACCCTTAAATATTAATTGCTGTGGATATGAGAATTTGCTCGGTTGTTTTTCAAGCTGAAATAGAAATTCGTAATTAGTGTTTTATTTAAATTAATTTAAAAATAATAAAAATATTGGTTATTCGAACGACCGGTAGAAAATTAATTAATCCTCAGGCAATGCTGAAAATTCATAACTTTTTATTTTTGCAGAAATATCAAATTTTCTATGCCGTAAATCAAAATCTGAAACTATAGACTCAAATCACAAGTTCTTTTTGTATTTGTAGAAAACTCAACCTGCGTTAGATTTGACATTATTAGTGGGGTGTCACAAGAATCAATCCTAGGCCCCTTTCTATTTATTTTATACACAGCTGATTTAGGCAATTCTTTGATGTCACGTTACTGATATAGAGCTATGTGCGTTCTACGTATTTAATTGGCTTCTAATATTGCTGCTATGGTTAAGCAACGTTTAAAAAGTTTACATCTGTAAACTTAGATGAATCGTCCAGCATACACAGGCACACTCATATTTATTCCGCGTCTACAGAACTCCTTAGATGCTCGTTAAATTTAAGCTGTTCTTTTTTGGGCACCGTGGAATCACAGTAGACAACCAGAAGCGTCAGAGACTTTTGGATTGATATAATCGGAATCCTGGAGTTTTCTACTGTGAGATGGTTTGAGAAGTGACACGAAGGAAAGTGCCGCTGCTAAGTGTATGCAGGTAACGGTTTGCCCTCTCGTCTATTATCAATATTATCATAATCATAGTCGGGACACATTTCCTATTACAAACGATTTTTATAAAATTAAAATAAAAATTTAAAAACTTATCTTATGTACTTTAGAAAAGCTGAATTTAAAATTAAATCTCGGTCAACAGTAATCAATTTTAGTAACTTTTTCGCAAATGCGACTAGAAGAAACAACGGATGTGGCCATACGAGGAACTTCTTCGTTTTTTTTTACTTAGTGCTCACGTGTACTATCTTATAGCCAATTAAAAATGAATTTGGAATTTGAAAATATGCGCCCAAAATAACCACCTTATTTTTGGACACCCTGTATAGATTTCTTATTAAAGCTATTTTTGCTGATGAAATAATTTTAAAGTGGCTGAAACCAAATTTCATCACAATCGCTTCAGTAGTTTTTGCTCTAGGGGGGGAGGGGACATTCAATTTTTTGAACCAAAATGTCTGTATGTACTGTAATAATATTTTAAGTAAACGAGCGGTGACAATACGCAGCGCAGATACCTAAATTGGTATTTATCCCCACCAACGCAGCAGTCAACGTATTTAAATTATTAAAGAGGCATGGCCAAACCTGCGCGAACTTTTACCTCAAGTTAAATTATTTTTACTGTACATACATCCATACATAGATACATACATTAAAAATAATTTAACTTGAGAAGTTACACAGGTTACACCGCTCGTCTACTTAAAAATAGTATATTAAAATACATGTGTCACAAGATAGCATTTTGACGCACGAAGGCAAATTTTGCCAGACCGACTGAAAGGAGGTCTGCAAATGCCCGAGTGCGTCAAAAGCTCTTGTGACACAAGTGTTTTATACTATTTTTTCTATTTTGCAATGATTTATTTTAAAAATTGATTCTAAAAAAATCGTATTAGAGAATTTTATTGCTTAAATACTTAAGTTGGTCCTACTGACAGTTGACGTTTATTTAAACTTCTAAGATTTTACCAAGAGATGGCGGTAAAGTTGGTTTGATTTTAATATTTTTATCTTTAATACTAACCAATTTACGTAGAAATTACATTATTCCTTTGGCATTTCTTACTTAATAAGCATTTTTTGTAATTATTTTTTAAAATTAAGAATAATTTTTTCATAATTGATTTGTATCATAATTATGTCAAAATAATTATTTTAATTACCAATGTCAACCAATCTCAAACCTAAAAAAAACTAGAAACAGTACTTAAAAGTAGAACATTACAACATCGTTTTAGACGGTTTTCGATGCTGTAATGAGTAGGGGAAAGACGCAATGAAAAGGACACTCTTTTTCAAATAGCTCTATTTTCTGAACAAAACATAAGTTCTAATAAATACTTGGTAAGGTAACAAAACAATTATTCATAATAACATACCAAGCAGAAAAACTAAGTTTTTCATCAAAACTGAAAAGTTGTAAGCTTTTAAAGTAAAATCGGGAAATGTCCGTTTCATGGCACCCTGCGCATTGAAACGGACACATGGGGTTATGAAACGGACATTCTTTAGTTTTGCAACAATCGCACAAAAAAGTTGAAGAAACTTAATATCATTGATTTGTAGATTCATTTACAAACTTGTTCAAAAAGAAAAATTTTTAAAAATAAGCTATAATAATTAATAATAACAAAATAAACAATCTAAAATATTTAAAAAAAATTTTTTGCAAAAAAAGCTTAAATTTCCTTTGCGGCCTTAATTTACGTGTGGAGAACACATCTGAAAACAATAGAAATATTTTTTGTTTTTGGAACATCTATTTCCAATGTATTAAAAATTTCTATCTTTTACACGCTTTAAAACTAACGTCTGTTTCTATGCGCCATGAAGTGTCCGTTTCATGACACCGAGACATTTTTTAAGAATATTTATTCAAAACTAAAATGCAAAAACCAAATTTGTTTCTAATAGTTGTCCATATAAATAGATACCTTGATATACGTTTTGCCATAAAAGTAAGTAAAATAAGTAAATACATCCCTATCTTGAAGCTTCCAAAACTTGCAACAATATTATACTTTGTATATGAATAAAAAACAAAACACTCTACTTCCGGTGTATTAAACGAGAGGACTATGTTCACGTCATAGTTTGTTTATAAGTATATTAAGTTACATATACTAAAATTTCAAACTTAAATGCCTTTTGGTTTTCAAGATACTGATACTGTCCGTTTCATAACGCGTCCTTTTCATAGCGTTTCATACCCTATATTGTAAACGCAAAATTGAAAAATATTATTACAGTAGACATTTTTGTTCAAAAAATTGAAAAATTTTTTTTGCATTTTTGAAATCAGGGAGGCTCAAAACGTCGAGAAATGCAAAAAAAAATTTCAATAATATTATTATTTTTTGTCTCGATTATAACAACTTTTTCTTGGATTGGAAAAAGTTAAAATTATACCCAATATGTAGATTTGATTAATAATTCGTTTTTAATGACTATTGTTGTTACAGTTGAAAAATTTAATTTTTGATAAAGCTGTCAGAATACTTGAACTCACATTTTTAAAATGAAAACTTTTGGAGCATAAGCTAAACTTTGTATTAAAATAAATTAAAAGGAAATTTTCAAGTATTAACCTACTTATTCGTTTTGTAAAAATAAATTCCATGCATAACACTACTTGAGATAAACGTTCATTTAACCCTCTTTCCATTCAAAGGAAAATCCTGATCTATAAGTTTGGATACAAAAAGTAAAAGACGGACAGACATTTTATTTATATATAGAATCATTTATCAAAATTGAAAACTGAATTCAATTTTCTTCAACATTCGTTGCAGCCATTTTCATGCAGTTACAAGAATTTCTAATATTCTTCGAGCTATAACTTTGAGACAATCCATCATACATAACAGTTTAACAGACAATTTAATTTTCTCTAATATTAGTAATAACGTTTCATACACGGTGGACTTTAATCTAATTCGGGCTTATGTCTTTTAAAAATATTTGCCTTTTACTAATCGCAACGAAAATTGTACTACTCGACTTCTTATTGAAGGGCGTACATATTAACAGTTCAAGAAGTTGGAAATGATTATTAACCCTCCATTCAACGGGTGAAGCCTGTGAGTGCAAGCAAAAGTAAAAATTGTCTGTAACTTAAAAAAAGAAATACTTTTTACTGTAATATTCTATCTACCTTCTTAACTTGTAATAACTCATATCATCAGCATTTGCTTTTCAAATTTTTTCAAAAAATGAATCCTCTAGGACACAGTTTGTTGTGACAGGCTTCACCCGTAGGTTTGTGTAACTTTGTGATAACCGATTATTTTTGTTATAAAAGCATTATTTAAGCGCAAAATTAATCTGCAGACCATAAAAAATAATTGGTTTTAAGTTTCAATGCTTGTTTGTAAATTTTTTGTTTAGGTGACAAGTGCAACATAAGCAAAAATTCTTATTATTTTTACAGTTTTGTAAGGCTTGGTTATGTATTTAGTACATTGAAGCCTGCTATTGCAGTGAAGTTTAGGCCCTTGCAGTTTGTGTTGAGAATTTTATAATTTAATTTTTTTGTAATTTTCTGCTTATTTGATCAATATACTAAATATGTATTATGATAATTAACTTTATTTTCCTTCAATGTCCATAAAAAACAGTTTTCAATAAAAAATGTCAAAAAAGGATAAAAAATTTAAAATTAAAAAATAATAACTAACAAAAGGACCTACGCTTTAATTCTTCTGTAAAATAATGAAGAATAAGGTATATTTTCAATTAAAAAAATTTCAGTGCAATTCTTGCACTCTTACTATATTTTAGCTATAGATATAAAGTGAGCGTAACAGGCTTCACCCGCTGGCTCGTGTGATTCTAGACCCACCCGTTGGATGGAGGGTTAATAAGAATATAATGTGATTACCGCAAAGGTATGGTAACGTGCCCCACGATGTTACTTTCCACAGCCACCTCATCCATAGACAGACGTTAGAACATTGATAGATAACTCTTTTTCAAATTTTAACATCGTTAGAAGACGTGATGATTACATTAACCATAAAACAGTACTAAAACCAAAGCAAACCGTCAGATTAGGTCTCGGAGTTTTCAAGATAAATATTTTGTAAAATTTTCATTTCGTAGAAATAATGAGAGCCAAAAAGCTTAGTCCAAAGTTGAATAAATTCTTTAGAATAATTTAAAAAAATTAGAGAAAATTTTTCCCGTTTATAATTGAGTAATGATATTTTTCAACTTCATAAATATTCATAAAATTCTAGAATGAAGTTAAAGTAACATTTTCTTGATAAATCGTAAAATAATTAAAATTACATTAAGTTGAATGCAACAGAATTTTGAAAGGTAATTTAAATTCACAGCGGCAAATGCTACACTTAAATAAAATTATTTTAAGCAAATACGTAAATATGAAGTTGATTTTGTTAAAAAATTAAGAAAAATCGAAATAATTTTTGTAATAATTGATTTTTGTTTCTTCTTCGATATGAATTATTTCTTTCCTGTTTCCATTCTTGAGTTCAAAGGGTCCAACTGACGCATTTCCCATACCCATTGTGCTACAAAATTTATCATATCTGCAGATATAAATATATCTACATACTTGCTTTTGCTTATTTCCAGTTAAGAAGAATGAAATTGTGAATAAATTTAACTTTGAATTTGCCCTCTATTGTAATATTTGAGATATGAACTTTTAATATAAATGTGAATTCCATAAAGTTTTCACTTTATTTTTTAAAATTGAATATACCCTCAACGTACCCACCACTATATACTTTTCTTTTTTGTACTTAATAAGAAATATGAAAAACGAATTCTTTTTAAAAACACTAACACACAAATATTTATATAATATTCGCTAACTTTTAAATTTAAATTTTTATTATTTATATTGCTTCTTTTGGTTTTTTTAACAAGCAACTTTAAGCCCCTTTTATACTTTTTTAAATTAGGTTTCTTTACGAAATTATGAATTGGGACTATTTTTTGTAAAAATAAATTGAAAATTTAAATATAATTTAAAAATATAGTGAAAATATAATCACATGACATCTTTGTCATTTGGAGTGTATTTATTGTTCGTTTTCAACGTAAGCTCTGTTAGTTTTTTCCACTTTTATTCAAGTGGTGCTCGACTCTTTAATTAGTAACATCCCCGCGCCTAACATACCCTTAACAGGCATATGACACACTATTCTATGTTGGCGTTAAGAAAAGCGTTAAGCCTTGACAACCGGCGTCAATTGACTGTCGGTCATATCCATTCTCGCTGGTTGTTAAAGCTTTAAGGCCATTTTGCATGGACTAAATGTCGTACTAACTTGTTGGAGCAGAAGCACGGGAATTTAAGCTTTAAAGTCGTGTGTAGAAATTTCAACACACGAGCATACGACCGTACAGCACGTTAAAGCTTAAATTACCGTGCTTTTGCTCCTTGTGTTGGTTCAGACTAACAGTATAGTATGACATTTAGTCCATGTACAACGGTCCTTACGCTTTACTTAACACCGTGATTCGCCTAAAGAGAAATTGGCGACTTTGCCTATTGGTTCTGAGCCCTCTATTACTCCCTTAATCAGCACCCTCGACACTCTACTGAAAAGTATCACACTGATAACCCACAGGAAACATTGGGCTAACTATGCCAGCTGCAAGTTGGCCAAAACAGCTATAAAAGCGCCATCTAAAAAGTACGCTAATTATTACCTACGGTTGTGCCGTACTGGACACTGTCGACTGAACAAGCATCTATACAGAATGGGTGTTGATGACAGCGCTAATTGTAGAGGATGTAACGAAGTGGATGAAACAATGGAACACGTGCTTTGTCACTGCCCTGCGTTAATGCTAATTTAAGGATCCATGTTAGAGGAATAATAACACGGCCAGTATCAGCGACGCTTCACCCGCCAGTATCCTTGAGTTCAAGCAAACGTTGGAATGGATCAAGGACTGAAGGGTCCGAAAAGGAGTTGCTAAAGGGATGCAGCACAATGAGCCCGATCAAGTGGCCTAAGAGCGCGCAAACCTCAGTTTATCTTCCACCATAACAATCCTAATCCTAACACCGTAATTCGTGCTTATGACCATAACTGACGTTCTATACCGGGTCTTTCAAAATTTGTTACATATTTTGCCAAAACAAATTTTTTACTTCTCAGTTATGAATACCTAATTTCTTATCTCTTTTCTCTTCAATTATTTATGTATATTTTAGATAATTTGTTATTTTAAGATTGATATTAAGTTTCGCAATATTTAAAAAGTCGTCTCGATTCGTGATTTACAGCTAAGTGTGCATTAAGCTCGTGCTCCAACAAGACTCGGCACTTTAATAAGATCCATCATCGATAAGCTTCCATTATATTGAATGTGTGCTCTATTATATAATGTGAAGATCTTGTATGCTTTATTGTTTACGTAATTACTTCCTTCCTCTTCTAGAGCACACATAGCAACATCATTAACGCTTTTACTTAAAATTAACAGAAAGTCTATTATTGTCCCGATTTATTAATTTTTGAAAATAATTATAATGAACCTTTGTACACGATATTAAAATTTAAAATATACTTGTGCTTTGAATAGTTGTCTTAATTTGTTACTTGGTTTAGAGCAAACTAAATTGGATGTGGTAGTTTGTAAACCACTAAAAGTTATGTCGTGTTCTGGCTCGCTCACTCAACTAAATCTAGTTGAAAAGTTTTCCAATTTTAACTTTTTGGAATAATCTTTCATCTAGTCATTTTGTTTATAGCTAATGATTCTAACATGTTATATAGTTATTATTAAAAAAATAATAATAATAAAAAACAAGTTAATTTAATTTGGTAATAAAAAAATATTTTTTTAGTACCAAAAGTGTACTTTCGAGTAGTTAGATTTGTAAAGTTTTTGTACGTTTACTGAATTACATTTCAAAGTGACCACGATTTTTCTATTTACCTTCACAAGTTTTGTAAACCCCATCTATGTCAAAAGAATCTCCTACTAAAGTTGCTATAAAGTTTTAAGTAATAATTCGAATTGAAACTTTAAATAAAAGGCCAGAAAACTTACATGGCTACTTACTTCGATTGTCTGTCGCAAGCAATCAGAACATTCTGCTTGAAAAGGGGCCTAACCAGCTTTAACGAACAAACTTTTCTCCATGCGCTCGCTTGGGACGCACGTCTCTTTTAGTCGCCTTTTACGACAAGCAGAGAATACCGCAGGATTATCCTAATACCGGTCCTGCACGGGTATGCACCTACATCATATCGAGATGAAGATTGGAAAACATGAATTTTTTTTCAAAGATGTCACCCACAGTAGAGATGTGTTATCTATGTTCGATATAGGTTCTTTCACAGGCTTCTTGATAACATCGATTTACAGACATTTTGTATATCAAAAGAGCCAAATTTTTAAAAATGTATTGTTTACTACAAATTACTTCCCCTTCCAAGGAAACAATTCAAAGTTGGAAAAAGTCTATTATAGTATCATCCAAAAATACTACAAAATAAAAAGTAAGTATACATAAAAGTATTTTATTTTTGTGGGGTGATACAACTTGGCTTTCTCATACTTTTAACTAACATTAACTGAACCTAAGTACAATTGTCGTAGTTATATAAAAAACACATGGCTTACGATAGACGAAAGGGCCTATATAAAATAGATCAAAATTATTGTTACAAAAACTTTCTAGACAGTCTATAACAAAGTTTCTAAAATATAATTTTATTACAAGTTCGTAGAATTTTTGAATAGTTTACTTTACTTAATTAATTATTTTCTATTACGGTAATAGTTCAATAATTTGTTTATCAACATTTTCATATTATGTAATGATAATAAACATAATTTTGCTTTAGATAATATTATGATTAAATTTTCCAAGTCGAAAGGATCGATTTTTATAATATTAATTAGCATAATTACGTTTACACGTCAGAAGAATTATTTAATGATATGATAATTAATAATTATTATAATTCGCGGATAACCAAAATTATATTGTTGGTGCTGTCTCGAATTTTAAAATGAAAATTACATAAACAGAAATAATTATAGTACGTAGTAGATCTACTAGTCTGATTATAGAGAGCTATTGTTGCTCAGCGGTATAGAAAAGCTGTGGAACTGTTATACCAAGACTATCTGAAATATTTGAAACTTGCAGTGGCGTAGGGTTTGTTTGTCTTGCATTGATTTGTTAGGGAATAAGGCAAGAACTCTAAAAGGTTTCTAGTACCATAGGTGCCGTTTCAGATTAGTAGGTACGTGAAAGAGAAGATTCCAGATGTAGGTACCTCAGTAAGTGGCCTGAACCGGCATTTGTTCCATAGAATCTAACGCACTCTTCAACTTTGGTTCTAAATTTCGCCTATACGAGGTATCTCCAACTAGTGCAACTGAGATCTATCCGATCCTTCGTTATTGAACTACTTGGTATTATACCCATTTCCAAGACAAGACAAGCGAAATAGAACAGTGCTAAACTTGAAAACTCAGAATCAACAACATGAACAAAGAAAACCGTTCTCGACATGTGAAAATGATTATTGATCATGTGTTCTGGATCGGCCTGTATATTTGATATTGCATAAAACCTTTCTATTGCAATTTCCTTTTTATTTTCTCTTCAATTATTCTTAAGTGTTTTCGATTCTTTTATTCCTAATTCGTTAGCATCGGAGTTTGATTGACAAAAGGTATTTTCGAATTATCAATGAAGATAAACGTAAATCGCTTTTATCAAGATGTTCATTAAGGACAAATGTCACTAAGATAGAAATGTCAATTTCATGCTAAACATAATCAAGTTGTAAATCAGCGATGTTGAACAGGTTGGGAAAACAAAAAATAAGAAAAATTGTCAATTGTGACAAAAATTTGAGCTAATTTAGTTTTCAGTGGGAATACAAAGGAATTTTCATGCAAAAAATGAACATTTTTTAACACTTTTTTTAAAATTAGCGCCAATGCAAAAAATTCAACAAACCCTCCATTAAACAAAAAGAATATAGGTTACAAAATAAAAATAAAGCAGATTCGATGCTCATCAACCATTCTCGAAAGAGAGAAAAAAAATTAAGAGCTTTTTTGAGTCCGTTAACTTTATTCAAGTTAATTTGTCAGGTTGGTTCTTTCTAGTTTGTTTTAAAGAAAAGATAAACACAAAAGTAATTTTAAGCAAAGGTAAAACTAATTGTTTAATTTTGATATTTATTTACTAAGATAGTTAATAAGATAGCAAGAAACAACGCTTTGAGCAATTTATATTCCCTTCAACACATAATTATAATAATAAGGAAATTTAAATAAAAGTTTTTGGGTTGTGTTTTTTTGCTGAATTTTTTTTAAGTAGATTTGGAAACTTTACATTTTTTATTAAAACATCCCCCTTTTCTTTCAACTTCCAACAACAGGAGGTATTTAAATTTAATTTCAACTATTAAGTATTCATTTTTCATCTAAACGTTTATTAGGGACGATTTTGAAATTTGTTTAAAAAAATTAGGTTTGTAAAAACATAATGCAGATACAAAAAGGAAGTAATGAAATAAACGGAAGAAAAGCGTCAAACGTTAAGACACGTAGCAACACGCTGGTAGTTAACGGTATTTAGTGATACGGGTATCTGATGCCTGGCGTTCAGCCCGGGCGAAGCACAATCGATTGCTTCCTAAAACCCATACACTTTGTCTCCCTTTTTTATTACATATAGGTATATTTATTTAATACCCGCGTATTAAAACAAAAAAAATCAATTTTAAACTCATTCGAATTTATGAAATAGCTTTAGTTAGTTAAAAGTAAATTTTAAGTAGACGCAGACTTTTGAGTGTGTGTGTGGTTGGTATAAGAATGAATTTTGCATAAACCGCTTGGTGTCAAATCCCAAGAGAGAATATACATACATACTATAGTCGTTTTCTTTCTAAGCATGGGTAAAATATAGCAAATACGGGATTGTTCACAGAAAATTGAAACTTTAAGTAAAAAATCCTCTTACCTTCAATCAAGAGCTTCAACCAAAAGCTTTTCAAATTGATTTTCTACTAAGATCTTAACGTATATGTGGTCAATTCTTTATTTTTTCTTTATAAAAGAGAGAAAACATTTTTACCCCGTTTAGTATAAAACATCAAATTATAAAATAATCGTTTTGATTGGCACAGCTCAAGTTCGGAGAATAATTCACTAGTTGACTTGAAATAATTATTCCTTGTATTAAATTAGGTTTCCTCTAGTAAGTGTTAAGTACAAATGATGAAGAAGTGTCAGAAGCGATGGCAAAAACGAAGCTTAACGCATTTGACGACGACCTTGGAAAGGTGGAGTTTTTCAAATCCTTCTATAACTGCCATGAGTTGACCGTTACAGGACTTTAAAAAGATCCAGAAAGCTTCAGGAACTCTTGATTACTGCAATGAAGTAAAAGATGGCATACTTGGGCCATATCCTCTAAGGCTTGCAATGTAGACATAAGCTTCTAAAGCTGATATTCATGAGAAAAGTCGAAGGAAGAATAGGTTGGAGTCAGAGGACCACTCATGGCTTCAGAGTTATCAAGAACTGATGCAATGTTACAAAATTTGAGGTTCTGAGAAGATAAGCATCAACATAACTAAATGAATGTGGCAAGCGGATCGCATCCAACCTGAACACCCCGAGAAGAAGAAGTAGGCTGTCGTAGAGAACATCTACTAACAGTGGCCAAGTTCGTGACCTAAACTCCAGCACACCAGCACCCAAAAATTAATTTGAGAAATACTATGTTCAACGTAATGACAATAGCATAAGCCCCTATAAACTCCTTTGTCAAAATCCTCTGCAATTCTATGTATTATGCCCTAAATACCATAAGTGGAGAACCATAATCATAGAATAGTCAGCAAAAAAGTCTACATAATCTCTGACAGGCACAAGGTACAATAAAGGCACTCAAATCCAACAGCTTTGAGCCCTTATTCACTTGCAGACAATCCCTCAAAACTCTGGCAAGGGTCAACAAAGTTGTCCTTCATTGGGTACCGGGTCACGAGGGAATTGAAGGAAACGAAGTAGCTGATCATTTAGCTATAACAGATTCAAAAGCCCTCCCGATGGGACCGAACCATTCTGTACAATATCTAAAACACATAGAACACTAGAACAACGCACCAGGACAGAGACAGTCGAAGAACGTCATTGGAGTACTCGATCACGAATGCTAAACAATTTCTTCTATTATCAAAGAACGAAATCAGACTCATCATGAGTCGGTTTATTGGACACTGCCCAGTGAGGTATGACCTCAAGAAACTGGGACTGGAGGATAGTGACATATGCAGACTCTGTGAATCGGAGATCGAATCTCTTTTCATTCTCTCTCTTCTCATTAAGAATCTCTTGAACATTCTCTTCAATTGCGATGCATTGGCTCGGCTTAGGTTAAAACACTTAGGGCGGGCGCAATTGACGCCTGAAGAAGCGAAATCGTTACACGTTACAATTCGCTGACGACCAAGTGTTACTTGCCAATGATAAAGAAGACCTGGAATATATGGCAAGAAAATTAATAAAAGAGTATAACAAATGGGGTCTTCAAATCAATATCAAGAAGATAAAATATATGTGCGTGGGAGGTCCATCGAAAGAACTTGTAGTAGAAAACAATGAAAAAATAGCATTCTGT
Source organism: Malthinus seriepunctatus (assembly GCA_963924605.1). NCBI lineage: Eukaryota > Metazoa > Arthropoda > Insecta > Coleoptera > Cantharidae > Malthinus > Malthinus seriepunctatus. The sequence goes on from OZ004602.1 coordinate 7,560,539, forward strand.
AACGACTATAAATATCAGGGAGCAAAGTTTAGCAATGATGGTAGCGACAATTTGGAAATTCGAGAGAAGATAACAAGTGGAAGAAATATTATAAATCGATTAAACAGTATTTATTTGGTGGAGTTGTTACGGTAAATGTTGTGAATTTGGCGACTAACGTTATTTACCGGGAAATGTTGATAATTTTTGGCTATTTATTGATATATTGTCTATTTGGAGAAGGTGCAAGCCTCAAAAAATTTGTATGTATTTTTACTGCACTATTTAAATTATTTTTTAATAATTGGCTATAACTTGGCCAATTTATATTTTTTTAATGAACTTTTTGATATTTCGCTTTTAAGGCTTTTTTAAAACTATAAAATCACAATTGGTTTTTAGACTTTCTCCAAACAAACACAAAAACAAAAATCCAAAAACCAAAATTCAAAAATCCAACTAGTTATTAGCGAAAGCAATAAGCAATTATCAACATTTCCCGGTAAATAACGTTAGTCGCCAAATTCACAACATTTACCGTAAAGTAAAGGCATAACAAGAAAATGAAAAAATATATATATAACACTATAGTAAAAACAGTAGCCACTTATGGATGTGAGGTGTGGAGGATGACTGAAACAAATAAAAGAAAAATAACAGCAATGGAAATGGACGCCTTTAGAAGATCGTGTAGAGTATCGAGAAGAGAACACATAACAAATGATTGAATAAAAAAAGAAATGATACAAGGGAAAGAAACAATAACTCAAGAAATCGAGAAAAGGCAATTGATTTGGTTCGGACACGTTAAGCGAATGAGAGAACATCGACTACCAAAGATAACACTGAATTGGATCCCAGCCGAAAGACTAAAGAGAGGAAAACCTAGAAAAACCTGGACACAGGGAATTAAAAAATCGCTTATATTAGTGATCGCAATATACACGAAGACGGATTGCTATAACCGAGAAAAATGAAAAAAAAAAGTCACCGGACAGCGTCGACAGACGCTCTAAAACCGGGAGAAACAAAAAGAAGCAAAAAGCAAACTTCTCAGGGATATTCTATGCTTCGTTGGCAAGATTAAATTGCTGAGAACGTAAATACGAGTAGCGTTACAAAAATGAACAAAAGATCAAGACTGGTTGCAGTTCTGCAAGGCTTAGAAGCCAATCGACCTCTGAGCACAAACAATAGAATAGCCAGGATAATCTAAGTTCTGTCGATGTATTTAGACTTCCTCTCCTAGCTGTAATCCAGGCTTTGATAATGACGTGAAAAATGTATAAAGGAATATTGTGTAGGCCTACCAAGACTCGAGTCTAGGAAACAGTGCAGGCTCTACAAGAGAAGATAACTTAAAACGGTTCAAGATCGAGAAACGTATATGAAAGATATTGTTAGTTGGCTGTAATATGGCAGGAACTGCTGAAAGCTCGACTACAGAGAGCCGACGGCTATCCGGTATCTGTAGGCTCTCTGTAGGTTATCTGTAGGCTCTCTGTATTCATGGGATCTCTATCGATTCTGTGTCGGCTATCTGTCCGCTCTCTGTAGGCTATCCATGGGCTCTTTGTCGATTCTGTGTCGGCTATCTGTCGGCTCTCTTTAGGTTATCCGGATGCTCTCTGTAGGCTACCCATGGGATCTCTGTCGATTCTGTGTCGGCTATTGTAGGGGCTTCGCGCAAGTGTTCTTCGCGCAATCTAGTTTGTTTTTTGATGTTTATTACAGTTAGCGTATATGACCCCTGGTTCGCCGTACACGAAGCAGAATACCTTCATAGGCTCCCAACAAACTACATGAACTAAAACATGAACTACTTAACAATTACAAATTGTTATAATCTGTCAGCTCTCTGTATGCTATCCATGGGCTCTGTGTCGATTCTGAATCGGCTATCTGTCGGCTCTCTATAGGTTATCTGTAGGCTCTCTGTAGGCTATCCATTGGCTCTCTGTCAATTCTGTGTCGGCTATTTGTCGGATCTCTGTAGACTATCCATGGGCTCTTTGCGGTCTTTCTGTCGGCTATATGTAGGCTCTCTGTATGCTAACTGTCGGCTTTCTGTATATATCCGGGTACCTGTCTGTGAACATAACGGTTCTAAGCAAGGGGTAATAATTAATCTGTAAGATCCAGTCGTTTATCTCTTTTCAGCGATCATTGATCAAATGATCATCATCGATTTGAATTTAGAACAGTTAGTAAGAAATAATCTTCAAAACTCACCAAGAATTAGCAGTGATCTTTAATTAATTTTTACTATTTCCGCAATTTAAAATTTATCCAATTAAATTCTAAACTTTTATTTTTAAAAGGTTTTATTTTAAAAAAGAGCACGTTCATTTTAAAGTGAAAAAATTCATCAGCAGTTTACAGAATGGTTGTTTGTACAAGCACTTATTGAGAAAGTACGGAAAAATAGCATCGCCCAAGCTGATGGCTTAAAGATTTCCAAGCTATAAAACTGTAATAAAGCCGATATAAAAATTTTCAAATTTTAATATCTTGTTGACTAACAGTTTTTTTTATATCAAAAAATAGTAGCAACTACATAACGATAATAAAAATTTTTAAAAAGTTTAAAATTGAGGTCGTCTGAGTGCGTCTTGATGTTAGACTCCTTAACTTACGTTATCTCGACCCTTCTTTCAGACGTCGCGGCTTTGACCCGTGTCCGTGCTTAAGTCGAGTGTCTTCAAGTAACCACTGATAATTTAAATGCAACTGACTGTAGTAGTCATTAATTTAAAATAGTCTGCACTTAAGTTCGGACGAAGGTTTGACCAGTGTCGTCTGCAATAAGATCTTTATACAGGGTCTTTCGGATTTGGTCCTACACAAGGGAATCTTGGAAACTGTAATTGATACGAAGTTGGTCAAAATGAATTCAAGTTGCAAGAGTCCACCAATATAATGTAAAAAAAATACTTTTCTTTTGTTTCCACTTTTTTCAAATCTTCCAAGATCCATGTGTAGAGAACTGAAACTAAATTGCCCTATAATAAAGTTTTCGTTAATGATTTGCTGTTCTGAAATTCAACTATCGGAAAAATTATAATTGCTTAATAACTCAATATTGTTTGTATTAAAACTAAGTTTTGTATAATGAGAAACTGTTTAGTTTGAATAGGTTAATACAAAGTGGTAAGTAATGCAGTAAGTTTATTCATAAAGTTTAAACAGTCTTTAACAAGTAACTCAATCGTTGACTCAACGATAATAGGTTCATAATGCAACATTGCATAATGGCTTAGAATTTATTTAAATTAAATATTGATCTTTTAATTATACTTCCACTTCAAAATTATTGCATTGATGTAACTAAATGAAACGTGTGACGTAACGCTGACGTGACGTTAAGTCAAAATTTTAATAAATAAAGTATAAAAACCTGCAGTTCAAGTCAAATAAATTAGGATTTGTACAATTGTACTTTTACAATTAATCAGTATTTAATCCACGGATTAAACTACTAACGACATCTATGTTTAAAAGATTGAAATAAAAACTTTATAAACGCGTTATTTTAAACTTGCTTTAAACTTATTAAAAAAACTTTGAAAAAAGTTTGTTTTTAATATCAAAAAAACCGTATAAAATACCAGTCGGTTTAATTTAAGAAGAAAAACTCGATCAAAAGTTTTCCAAAAAGATCGCAATTTGCAACTTTTTTTTGTAAACTCGAAATTTTTACAAAAATGACTAAAACAATAAAATAAGTCATATTTAAAGTAATTTTATATGTAATCAGTATTGATTATACTTAAAACGTTTTTAGTTTTAGTTGGTAAACATCCATTCTTCAAAAAGTTTTTACCAAGTTCAAAACTTTACAAACTAAACTATAGAATTTGCTCGAATGGATAGTTAAAATGAAAGCTTCCAATAAAAAAACTTTTTAAACTGGTGTATAATTAATCTTTGATATTTTAAGTCTTCCTCCTCTCTTTTTTTAACTGTAAACTTTAGTTTTTAACTTTTTAACATTGCTAACAGTGCACTTTTTTTTACTTCCAATTTTTATATATCAATGAAACATTTGCATAATTTAAAATTAATTTAATTCGTATAAAAATTAAGTAAAATAAAATAAGAAACTTTATGCGAAAGAGCGCCCTTGCGTAATTACCCCAAAAGACGTAATATAATTTCGAGTTGTTACAGTAAAATCTCTTCTTTGGACTTTTATGCGTTAAAATTTCTCAATTGGGGTGGGCGTGGACAATATTTGACAATTAAGCGTGTAATGTAGAAATATTAAATTGCGAAAAAGACGACGGAAGAGCTCCACTAAAGAAAGCAGTAAAGATGAAAATGTACTTGAATTTATATTGGTAAGCGTTTTAGACGCTTTTAACTCGTTAAATTTTATTTTGTACTTAGAAAATATTTTTTTACTAAAAAATGACAAGGCGAGAACTCATGCGGTCTCGTATTTAATATTTTTTTAACTGCAGTTAGAATTACTTTACCAAACTGATCAAAATCAAATTTAAATAAATATACAGAGCGATACAACAGACACACTTAAGTGTGTCTATTTTATAGCAACGATTAGGGAGAGAGATCCAAGAAGGGTGCCATTCAGACCACGATTACCTCCTGATTACTGAACTATTCCCTAGTCTGAGAAGACCCAGTGCAACAAAAAAGAGTCGATCAGTGTTAGTGGTAGAAAGTTTGATAAGGTTCTCATATGAAGAGGCGGCTAGCAGGGTTGTGTGCTCTAGTCGAGAGATACAACAGAGCGACACAACAGACAGACTCATCCGTTCTCTCTGTGTATATTTTATGGCGAGGATTAGGGAGAGAGCTCCAAGAAGGGCGCCATTCAGACCACGATTACCTCCTGATTACTAAACTATTCTCTAGTCTGAGAGTGTCAAGTGCAACCAAACAGAACCGATCAGTGTGAGTAGTAAAAAGTTTGATAAGGTTCCCATATAAAGAGGTGTCTAGCAGGGTCTTGTGCTCTAGTCTGTCCTTCACTGAAAGCATATTTCGAGTTACACTCCAAACCTCCAGAAAGTTGTGAGGGGAGTGAGGAAAATTGGAGAAATCGTAAACTCGATAAGGTGCGCAGATGATACAGCAATATTAGTTTATTCAAGAACTCCAGTTGTTAATGAACAGAACAGAGTCGACAAAAAGGGCAATCGAATGTACCTCACTATAAATAGACAACAAAAAGGCTAAACTGATGGACATTTAGCAAAAATGGCCTCTGGTTGCCCATTATTTTCGTCAGTTTTTATTTTATAATTTTATAAAAAAATATAGAACAAAACTTTGTGCAGCTAAATAGTATCATATTTTAATTATAATTTGTACTAAAAATATTATGTACAGGAGGGGATTAGTTGAAAAACCAACAAATTTCCCAAGTGGATATTTAAATTAAAATTTTTTTATATTTAAATTTTCTTTTGGGTAAGTAGCAAACTAATTAAAAACATTATTTTATTAAACTATGGTCTAAATTGTTGAAGTCGTTAAATAATTACTATAAAAAATTTTTCTCTTAATAGTTGTTGTTTTAAATTTTAATTTTCCAAAAAGTACACGATGAAATGAAGGTAATTATTTTAATTTTCTACACTTTAGTAAAAAAATTCCTATTTCAGAAGATTCTACACAAACCAAATAATAGCGTGAATGAACAGTAGGAAAATTTTAAACACAAAAATTAAAGAAAGGTTTTAATCTGTCAATTCAAAATTAATTGCATGGCTCTCGTTGTAATGTGAAGAAAATTACTTCAAGTTGGCACATAATTAATGTACACAGAAGCGAAGAACACATATGGAACGTTACATAAATCACAGTTTGTAATGACATCGAACAATGAAAAGATTTCTAACTACAATTTTCCAATATATAAAGACCTTTTAAACCTGTCTCTTAACCCTTCTTATTCATAGGTAAATCACTCAATTATTTTAAATATTATGAAGAGGTTTTCTGCAGGAAAATGAACCAATCTATTTTACTCAAAGTCTTCAATGGAAAGTCGGAGCCCATGAAACCCATCTAAATTCGTTTCCAATGCTACTGTCTTGTTCTAACGTCCACAAGAACTCGACTTAGCCAAAATAAATGCCACCTTACGACTTCGCCAGCAAAAATTGTGGAGTTCAGGAGCCAGTTGCTTAGGGGTTGTGCAATGGATCCAACTAAGTGGCCTACGTGCTGATAGTCAACTTTCCTTCTAATTTATAATCCAAATCCAGAAGGTTTCAGTAGCAGTGTAGGAAGTCAAAACTATGATAAGACGTCTAAATGAAAGATTTACTTTCACTCCTAATTAGAGAAACTGACGATAATTCCAGTTCAAAAACACCTGAACAACTAATTGGATAAATAAATGTTTTGAGCAAATCGAATTATGATTTTGTAAATAAAAATATATTTTTCGTAAATTAGTTTGATTCTAAAGTTGTTCAATTTTTCAAGAAAATATAAAATAACGATTGAAATCAATGAATAAATGATACGAAACGATAAGAAAATGAACATTTCGATTTTCACGAAACCGAAAAAAAAATATTATTTTCTAACATTCATTCATAAAAACTGTTATTCATTGTTAGAATCAGAATAAGGATACAAACTACCCACTATTAAATCTTCAAACAAAATCCGTCGTTGATTTTATTACATCGTATTTTTTATCTTATCACCCTAATACCATTTTGTTTGTTTATTGATTCTTTTTTGGTTTACTAAACCTAATCTATAGCAATTTTTGACAGATATGTCAAATACAGAACATCTATACTAAGCTTAGGGCTAAAAACCTTTTCTTACCTCTGCCACCCTCTTTTTTATTGAACCAACTATACAATTCTACGTAATTTACTGTAAGACATGAAAATTTGGAAATTTTTCTCAAAATACAGAAATGAATCAATGTTATGAAATAAAAAAAAATACTAAAGTTAATCGTCTTGGGAATAGAAAATCTAGTAAAATATAAAATAAAACTTTTAGTGCCCGTATAATAAAATTATAAAAAAAGAAGTTAATAAATTTTGTCAAAAATAACTTCTTTGATCTTTTCAGTATAACTTATCTACTAAAATTCTTTGCATGCAAAAAGTTTTCGCTTGTTCTTCTCGACATGTTTCGTTTTTATAATGGCATATTGCATCCATTTTCCGGTAGTTGCTTTTGGATCCGCTCCGGAAAATTTTAATACCCAAATATAAATATACAAGGCAAGAAAATATAAAGCCTTAAATTTAAATGGAAATGTAAAAAAAAATAAACCTTCTCGAAATTGCGGATTAGTGGCTTTACAATATTCAAACCAGAAAAGATTTGCTTCCTTAAAATTCATGACTCAGATTTATCAATGTTTTTCTTCATTATCTTTTCAAATCGTGTACAAACTGCTAAGCTTTCATTCAAAATAAATTTATAACTCGCGCTTTCATAAAAAAAAATTTCTAAATTGAATTGCTAATAATTTTCCCTAAAACGTAAAATGTTTTGATTTATACATTTTTAACTCAAAAGTTCTTTTTAGTTTATTGCTTTTAAGTGCTTAAAAGATAAGGGAAGCTTTGTTTTTGAAAAATATTTAAATTGTTTACCCATACTTAAACTAATCTCGAATTTGTCTTAAATGCCTCGACACACTTGGACATGGTAATTTGCAATTACATAAATAGTTTTCGAATTATAGACGTGTTATCCATATCCAAAAAATGGAATAAGAAGAAGTAAAGAGCTCCTGAGCTCAATATTAGAACAAAATTTAAAAAAATATTAAAAACTCATGGAAAAGGAGTACTGAGGAAAATCGAAAGTAAAAAACACTACCTAGACAAGAAAGATATAGTCAGATAGTTCCTTCCAGCAGAAGATATATCTAGGACTTCTTTAAGGACCTTTGCAGGGATGGAGCGCTAGTTAGACCTTCATCTCTCTAGACTAGCGACGACAAAAAAAATTACGGAACAGACAGGTCGAAGACTTATAAGAAAGAAGAAGAAGAAAACTGTCGAAATACAAAGGAACCGAGCTATCCAAAAGTTAAATACAAAGATGGATGGGTTGAGGGTCATGGCTAACCGTTCAAAATCTGAATTTTAAATCGGTCGCCCTAATATCATTATTATAAAATATACACCATCGTGATTTGTTATTTTTATTCCAAAGATTAGGGGAAAGTAGGATAATTCCGACCACCATTTTATTACTTTATTACTTCTGATTTTATAAATGACTATATTATCTTTTATATTAAATAAAATTGTAGAAGTAGTCAAATATACTTCTCAGTTTTTGACAATATGCAAAAATTTTGAAAAATGCAAAGTCGGGTACCTAATGTCGACAAAAAGAGGATAATGCCAACCACGCATCGCCTATATATTCTGGTGTTTTATTATTAATATTCTTTATTTATAAACAAAGTATAAAACACTGTAGTATTATAAAATACATAAGCATATAAACTAAAGGAACTAAACAGTTCTAAACTAAACAGGGCAGCAGTTGTCTGAACTAATAACTTAAATGATCTTACCTAGTTATAAAATACATATCCTAGATATCCATGGAGTACTTTCACAAAATATATTTCCATAAACTGTAATATGTACAGGTCAATATTATCCGGAGGGTCAGCAATACCCTACTTTCCCCTATCTACAATTTATTTAAAAATGAAGTAAAAGGGTGTAAAATAAGCGAAATACATATCGATTGATAAAATAGCGAATGATATTACTTCTGACCGTTATAAAATAAGTTTTAAAAAAGAAGTAGCTGTTACCATCTGATGTCACTTAGAAAATAGTCTTTAGCTGTAAAAGGCTGTCAAAATGTCAATTTGTACACTGCACTTAATACCCGAGCTACTATTGATTCAATTTAAGCTGAGGTATCTTTCTTGTTACTACCAAAAAATAATACCTCCCCATCCACTCCAATCCCTAAATAAAGTGAGGAAAAGAATCATTTAATATTTTCCCTTAATTTAGTTTCTCTTCATTCAATTAAAAGTAACAACCGAAAAAAACACATCAAAATTTCTTATATACCATTGGTTGAATTTTATGATCCGTAAAATAACTTGTAGGTAGTGAAAATTACTTTTTTAAAGTTGTCCTCGGGAAGAAAACCCTTGTTAAAATATTTATTAGCTAACGTATAACAAACTAAAATGCTTTATAAAACTTTTTTATATACATCCTTGTTCAAATAAAGACATCAAAGTGACCAAATAATAGCACCAACATAAAAATGAGAACTCATATTTTTTTGGTGAGGTAATCAAACAGAGATATTTCGTCATAAACAACCAAAGCGTTTTCTGTGTCCTACAGATTTATCCGCATGTAACATTTTAATGCGAAATATTCGTGATATATCAGCGGACATTTTAATGATGTTTCTTTTATATTTTATCCCTCCGTGATGGGCGCAATTAAAAGTTAAATTAAAACAAAATATTTGTTTTTTTCATCATAAAAGTTGCAATCTGCCACGACAATGTTACGTAAAATAATCATTCCAACTATTCAAATAATTAATGAAAACTTTTAACCTTAGAATAACCCCTAAAAACGCATTCGACTAAACTGGGCTTTGAGGCCTGGAAGTAAAAATTAAAATGAAAACATAAGAAACTTAATCATAATCTTTCATAATCTGTTCATAACCTGAATATTAGGTGCATAAACTATACTATGTTCAGTTCAGCAAACAGATTCAGCTAAGCCACTCCCTAGAAATTCTTGTCAAATAAAGTTGACGCATGTGTGATTGTTATAAACCGTATTTTCAAAATGAACAGGAACTAATCTCTGTTCAGGGACAAGATGTAGCTAAACCACGCCCACAAAAAGCGCGCAATATTCTAATATTGCGGTTTATAACACAGGAACTGACATAAGTCTACCTTTATTCAGAGAAATTTGTGGGGAGTGGTTTACCTGTTTCTGTTCCCTGAACAGAGTATCGCAATTTATGAGCGAGCTTTCACTTTCAAATTTTAAAATCTACAATGACATTCCTTCGGAATGCACTAACCTCCAAAAATGTTTGATTTAAGCTAGGCACGCTATATGAAAATATCAGGGACAGTGTCACAGGTAACATCAAAGTTGAAGTTATAGTGGAAAGCTTCATGCTCGTTGTTAACGGATGCACAGAGTCGAAAATTTTTTCTTTTAAAGGTTACAAATGATGGATTAAGACGAGAACGTAGGGAATCAGTTTCTTAAGAATACATCTGGTGATCGTGATAATTTTGTAGAAAATAAAACTAAAAATCACTGAAAAGATTACTGGAAATGAAAAACCTTCAAGTAGTCTCCTAAATGATCCTGCAACTAGTTACCTACCCAGAATAATATCTTTAAAGATATTTAAATTAATAACTAACGCGAGCTTTCAAGTATTATTAGAAGTCTGACCTCAATAAGCCTTCAGGTGGTGAAATTGTTACTGATGGGATTCATCAAGTCGAAGTCAGCAATTACATACGACGGGATAAGCCTGTACGTCCTAGCATTTACATAAATAATTGTTCAAATAGAAGGTATATTGTTAACATAAAATTAACATGAATTTATTATTTACATATTTTATCGATTAATTACTTATTTTTTAATTGTGCGCACAGCAACATTGGCTATTATACTTTAGGGCCATAACAAGCACTTGAGGGGCCCGTGAGCAAAGTTACTGGTGGGAGACCTTATTTATTAATAGTCTTTCCATTCATATTTCTTAGACGCAGTAATTTTGAAAAATTAAGTTAGGGATTAATATGAAATCAAAAACCCTAAATTTTGATCCTCTTGTTTCTTTTGCTTAAGGTTTGTACAGCAAAATGCGAGAAACGAGCTAAAACTATCTCAGCCGTAGATGAAGCCCAAATGAGGCCGTCGGTTAGAAAGTTTCATGGGGGGGGTCTATTTAAAATCAATAGACCTAACATATTTCATCCCCCTCTAAAGTGCCTTTCACATCCCTATTATCAATTAAAAGTTAATTTTTAACTAGCTTTTCTTGTTCAGAGGCACTTAAATAGCTGATCCCCAAGAAGTGGGTCCGAATACTAACATCTCGTTTTTTTATGTTATCGTAGTCTATTATTACTTTTAAAAACCGAAAAGTTTCTCAAAAATTCTATTTCATTCTTTGAGTCGTTATCAGTTATCAGTAAACGATTTAAAATCAAAAAATAGGAGTTTATGAAAAATTCTCAACCTTGAGTACTTACCTTTGATGAAGATCCTGTCTCGATAGCAAAATGATGCTCCACTCATCTGAAACAAAACGAAAAGATGTTAATTATATTCTTCAATGGTTTTCGATCATTTTAAAATAGGTAAGTTAAAACTGAAAAGCTTGGTTAGATACCTCGTTTAAAACGTTTTAAATGTAAGAAAATCCAACAAAATTCCCATTTCATAGTCGTAATTAAATTCACGTAATTAAAAATAAAAACACTTGGATTTCTACACTAATTAATTCTAAAAGAAGCACGTATTGACCGATACAAATATTTTATATATTTGCAATTTTCGACAGATATGCACCCCACTATAGAAATTGTAGATTGCAGGTGTGAAGATAAACAATCTAATTCCAATTGTAATAATTTTGTTAAAACTATGATAAAGTGTGAAATTATTTATCAATAGGGAAGTCTCTTCAATTTCAAAAGTATTTAATTATTGTTCGTCATGTTTCAAAACGTGTCGGACTTTTTTTTAAATTTTTTTGCGATAATTATTTCGTATTTTAAAAAATATTTGAAATTTGGGTCACAGATATCGCGCTAAAAACTGTATTTGGCGGTTGTGACGTCATAACCCTGTATGACTAACATAGCGACTTCAGCATACAGGCACGTAACTAGGTTTAAAAAATCAGGTGGGCACAAAGCGAGCCCAAAGTAGTTTGTGTGGACCTCGTGCAAATAGGAAATGTTTAAATATTACAGTAGAACCCCGTTATAACGTACCATCAGGAGCCGAAAAATTTGGTACGTTATAACCGGAAGTTCGTTATAAAAACACAATAAATAAACAAAATATTAAAATGGGACCAAAGATTTAGTCCGTTATATCCGGAAAAGCGTTATAAAGGGGTACTTTATAACGGGGTTCTACTGTAGATACCTAAACAAAATCTATACACAAATAAATCTTTTTTTGCTAACTAAAAGATCGCAAACATTCCTCTTGTGCCTCAAACCCAAAAATAAATAGGGTACATGTTTAAATATTATGGAAATACTGCTCATCTAATGTAAAATAATTCTGCAGTTATGGATTAGACCCTTTTTGAGCTATATTTTGAGTGTACTACTACAAATGCTTAATTTTCTTAAATGTTCTAGCGAGTTTTTGCTCTGCACCTTTCAGGACCACAGCCTCTACCACGTTTCATATATTTAGAATCCAGAATCTTTGACCCAAAAAGTGACTGGACAAGAGACCCATCAGTAGTCTTGCAACGAGAGGCTTAAAATAATTTTGCTGCGGTAACTGGAGCAAACCTCAGGCTGTGCCAGGACGACAATGATGACTGCTCCGATGTAGCGTTATTAGCAAGCAGGCAGCGATCAGCTGTCATGTGTCCACTAATTGTGAATGGATTAATATTCTACACCTCCAAATTGGTGTTTGATTGTGATATAAATTTGAAGAGACTTTCCTATTAGCATACCTAAAGGCTCCTCTTCACACACATGCTTGCCTTCCGGTTTGCCTGTGCAGGCCGCCTGTCCGGAGCGTATAAGTCGGAACTATACTTTGCGTCCACACGTACAGACTTACCTCCCGGTTTGGTCTGTGCAGGCCAGCTGCACAGTCTACACCTGAGCTATTACTTTGTATCCACACGCTCGGACTTATCGGTCCGCGCATGTAAATTTTAAAGCAACGCTTAAAGTTGGAGAGGCCAGATCAAAGCCCGCGCAGGCCGCCTGAACAATGTCCACACACTCCGGTGTGGCCTGTTCAGGCCGGCCTGTACAGGTGAATTTAAAGTCTGTACGTCTGAATGCTGCCCACACACTCCGGACGCATATTTGTAAACAGCAGACAAATACGTTCGTAGAGGTTCGTCCCATGCCGAAGCGGACCTTGTAAACAGAAGACTTGTCGGCTCCAAACGTCTGCTATTTACATGCTCTAAATTTCTTTGTTAGGATTGCAATTCTGTAATTGTAAACTTGCAAAGAAGATGCTGAGGTAGCACAAAAATTAAATACAACTTGAACTCCTCATATTTTTGATGTTGATTAACAATTTGGATTTTTTTAGATATTTTTCATTTTTTCCAAAAAATGTTTTTTGCCTTTTAGGGCACTTTCTCGTTTATACGGGCTTTTTTTAACTATTTACTATCATGTTTTACCTTTTTCTTCCGTTTTTAGGATTTTTTACCATTTTCTACCTTATCTGTCTCGTCTGATGATCCATTAACTATATCAACATTTAAATTAGCTATAATAATTATCCAGGTACCTATAAAATATTATAAGAGGCTCCCCATTTTAACTATTATAGGCTGGTAATGGTAATTGGGCTAATTATTGAAAGATCCTCTTGTACGTTTCTGATACTATCGAAAACCGTATGATTTAACAACTTATAATTATTAATTTAATGTTAAATTGTTTTTCATTCCGGTTTATTCATTACAAATATGTAACTATTATACATTTTACATAAGCTTTTTAAAACATTACTTGAAACATTACTATGAAGGTTTAGTAAATAGCAGACCGCTCGGTACGACACGTCTGCTGTATATACCAAGATCGTTCGGGTACCTAGTGACGTGACCGCGCGTCTGCTGTTTACAAATATGCGCTCCGGGCAGGCGGCCTGCACAGGCCAAGCCGGAAGGCAAGCCTGTGTGCGAAAACGAGCCTTAACTCGAGGCTTAACAAAATTTAGGAGAAGGGAGCCGCATACTCGCACCCACCGCAACCCGATAGATAGGCCCCTGTATACCTGCATAATAAATAGTATAAATAAATTAATGACGAATTCTATTCTCTAATTTTTTTAGTGCAGAAGAGTGATTCCGATTGAGAGACCGACTTGCGGTTTAACCGGATATCAGATCAAACTTATTAATTTTAATGAAACACCCTAATGAAAAATGAATGAATAATGAAAAATAATTTTCTGAAGATATAAAATAATGTAAGGTAAGTCGGGGGACGACGCCACTGTGGGGCGAGATGCCACTCCAGCATTTTTCAAAATTCCTCCAACCTATCTCTGGAAAATTTTATGTATAGGTTGCTTGTGATTATAAGCTACTAGCAAACATCGTTGAAAACGAGTTTTCGCAAGTCATCGAAAAGTATTCTAAAAAATTAGGTTTTTATGTTTGACGAAGTTTTTGCTACATCTCAGCTTTTAAATTTTATTAGGCGTTTTTTTTGTGTTATCGATATCAACGAATTGTTAGCTGAAAAGACGGCACTTTTCACGTCTATTGTAATTTTTGCAAAAAAATTCGCATCAAATTTGATTTAGTTAGGGAGTTTTGCATTTTCACGCATAGAATGGGGTAAGACTCCACATTAGTGCAAAGTATGCAACTTAGATTTATTTTATTTAGATTTATAGTAATAATGCGACAATAGGGCCCACAATGATGAAAATGTGTAATGAAAACTATTACGATAGCAATGGGCTTCGTAGATTGAATTTGCTGCATAATTTGCAAGAAGTGGTTACACGAAAGATGTACATGGATTGATGACACATGTAACGATTGAAGTCAATAATATCTAAGGATAAAACAGTTTTTTTTCGTTTAGTACCGTTCCCGACTTTCTATTCGGGACTAAAACTCACATGGCATCTTACCATGCATTTTTGTCAAGAATTGTTTGTCGAAAAATACAAAAAAATTTTTTTAACTATGTTAATTAATAATTTATGTTGATTTGATATTGCTATCTAATAGTGTATTCTTTGAGCGATAAACACATATTTTTAAATTAATCTAAATGTGTATAATAACGTTTTTATAAATTAAATAAAAAATGTATGGCATCTTCCCTCGACTTGCTTTATATGTTAAAGTTCAATTAGTGCCAAATTTAAAAATAAAAGGAAATTAGTTTTTAGATAGTTTATATGTAAAAATTCTGCTTACACGCAGAAGTCCTAGGTTCGATCCCCGATAAAAGCAATTTTAAAAAAACTCCGAGGTTTTAAGTCTTTTCCACAGATCACCCGAGCCAAGTCAAGAGGTTCGTCATCGCAACCCGCAAGACCTCCACTCAATCGAAGCTCTGGAATTTCGTACGCCGCCGTGGCTTCCAGCTCAAAGTCTGACCCAGCCACAGCAGCATCCATGAATCCCGCATTTCCCGCGGTACCTCCTCGGTTCATTTCCACCATCCTAGACATCGTAAGCTCGCTCTTTGCGATGAACAGCGATACTGTTCAAAATTAGAGATATCCAGAACCACAACAGACTAACGCTCATCGTTAGTGACTTCAGTCACACTTCAAAACCCGTAGTTTAATTTATTATTAATCATGTTTTTGTATTTCAGACCGATGAAGGAGGTATTGGGCCGAGCCCAGATACTCCAATAGCCAGTTAAAGATTTCAGATTCTATAATTTTATAGGCACAAAGTCATCCTCATCATCACTTTATAGCCCGTTGCCGAACTTTAGCAACCGTTAGTCTTAAAGATGCGCTTAAAGCCCGGTGGGAGATAAAATAATTTTAATTTGAAAAGTGACAAAAATAAAATGATTTTCAGATTATAACCCTTAACCTTTAGATACGAAATGTTTGCATTTAGAATTTCAAGTTAATGGTTACTTTTAATCAATACCTTACGAACTAACATTTTATCAAAACTCATCAAAATACAGTTTCTATAACAAATTATTAATAAATTGGGAAGAAAAGCCTAATTCGAAAACAAGCAAAAATTTAATAGAATTCAACCTTACTAACGATAAAAATTCAATCAGAAAGAGATCTTTGATGTTTCGTTAGTTAATTTATACAGACGTAAAATTTACTATTATTACATCCCTTAAGGCACAAATGTAACAAAGCTTGATTCAGTCGATAAATGTCATAATATAATCTTATTGTTATGCAAACAGACGTTAAATTATATATGTATCTGCTCCTTTATTTTTCTATTTTAATTAAGCGTGCAATCATTTCTGTCTGCAACATTTGCAATTTAAAATGATCGAAGTAGAAGATTATTCATGTTCGACTTTTAAGAGGTAACAGATGATATTTAATGTCACTTATTAACGTGTGAGCGTAATATTACACACACGCATCACACGTGTGTAGATGTACGTTAATGAAATTATTTAATAAAGGAATATCATGCAAATTGCATATTATTTAATCAACTCGTAATCTAATAACACGGAATGCAACCAGAAGGATGGTGCTTTCAGAAGAGCGCCCATGTACAAAGTACCTTTAATATAAGCGCCGCGCCGCTAAGCTGATGCCTTTGCCTTACGAGACGTGTATATTCAAAGGAAAATTCATATTCAATTCGTATAGCGGGGTGGTAACTAGAAAGGAAATGTTACACATTGTAAACATAGGAATAACAGATCTGACATGAATATAAACCACTCGACACGACAATATTTAAACAAGAAATTATAAATATTAAATGTACGTACGATCAACCCTTGTATAAATATTTGTTAAAGTTTAATTCGAGCGGTTAAGTGGCACAAAGGAAAAAAAGTTATAATGTAAGGCTTTCCAAATATTGTTGTTATGTTGAAGACCTTAAACTATAACTTAGCTAAAGTTTTCCAACTTGATCCACTTTCTTCCAATAACATGATTCTCAAGGGATCTGTAGCAACGTAAACAAAACTTAAGGGAGGCCGTATCTGCAGTAAATAGATCTCCTTAGTAGAACCGTTCTCTCAACTTTACCTTGTTAGCCTCGATATCGACACCTATATAAACGCTTTTCTTACACAAAATCGTATTATCTATAGTAGGTATAAGGGTGTAAAAAAATTAGTTTTATTTGCATAATTTTAACCTCTGTTCCTGTTCTTGACATTTTCTAATAACTTTTCGAGAAATATCAAAGGAAATTCTTTTTTTTATTCGTTTTACGTGAGTACGCTATTATAAATCTTTAAAAATAGTTTTTTAATTAATTTTACAGGGTGTATCAAACTGGTTGTTGCTATAATATGGTTTCTCTTTAACTATGAAAGCTAGAAAATAAAATAATGACACAATCTCAAAATCCTTTTCTGAGAAGTTAAGCTTAATGCTGAACACAGAAATCTGAGATCTTTTATTTTATATAAGCAGAAATTTATATTTCTGTCACTTTAATTTTTACTTATGCCTTCTTTATTTAATGAAATTTTTTGAATTGATAAAAAAACTTGGTGATAGGTATACCTAGTACTTTCGAGCTATATGGGCTATTCGAGCTATGCAATTATGCATATATTAAAATGTTTCTTGTTAAAAGCATTCTTCTGAAGCCAATGGAAAACCACCGATAATAATAAGCCTACTAATTTCTCTAAATTAAAGTGTTTAAAGATGCTTAACGTTGCCATATTGGATCAGCCATTTTGAATTTTATAATTTTATATTGTAACGAAGCAGATTTCCTATCAGTTCAGAGTATTTATTCAGTAGTTAAAACCTCCTGTTAATATTTTTTTCCCTAATTTTTTTTTAATCCTAATTAACTACACTTTTTGAGTCTGTGCTTATCACATCACGGATATCACCCTCCTTGATCTCACCCAGTAGTTTCATGTCCGCCAAATTCTTTTTATGCCGTTTACACGTTTATTAATTATTAATCATGCTAAAAATATGGAACAAACTTGAGACGGAAGCTATTGTTACCGCATATCCATTTCTTATCAAATATTGTTAAAATTCCCATTAATTAAAATAATATTAATTAACCGTGAATTTGATAAGGCTCGCGTTGCCACGCGCGATGCCGACTTTCTCCCTCTCGTCCCACCCGACAAAGCACTCTCATAGGTCCCCGGCTTTGAGTGGTGTTGAAGCTATAAGTAGAAGTGGCGTAGAAGATAGGGGTCGTATCTGGACATCGAGTCTGGTGTGATCATCGTGTGGAGTGTCAACCTCGCGTCCTGGGTGATCGCCGAAGCGTCTTGTCTCATCTTCGTGTGGTCCACACTGGTTGCACGTTACATGTTACACGTTGCATGATACACGTTGCAAATCGTAGTCTGTACCCGGCATTATTAACGCTCTTCAAGCGAACTTCGTCCTGTGTTATCATTGTGAACTTTTTAGCTGAGTGTACGACGTAGTGGTAGCTGCTTCACTTCGGTTTCTAGAGCCGTTGTGGGGTTAACGTGTCCGCGTGTCCCCCTGTTAAATCCCCCTAGTGGTAGCTACTTCGCAGTGGTTCGTAGGAATCGCTGTGGGGTCCCAGCTTCCGCTTGTTACCCGCGTAGCCCCGACCGTGTGGAATCTAGGCCTCCGCTGGTCATCGTAAGCCCCCATTAATTTTATTTTTTTATTACAGCCGAAGAGAAACAGTGTTCTTTTATTTATGTGAATAATACCAATTTTGTTTATTTTATTACTAATTATAATTAGTGTTTTCTTTTGTTATTAAATATATTTTTTTATTTAGTGTGTGTCTTTTAATAATTGAACTCGAACCTACTTAACTCCCGACTGAGCGAACCTAAAGGGAACTTTTACAAAGACCCAAATTCAAGTCTTACAATAGTATTAGACATAATATGTCTAATATCTAATCACGATATATTATATCGTATCTTACGTCTAGTCTTAGTCGTAAAACTAAGACTATATAAGAGTCTTAAGACCCGTCCCCCCAAAGGCTTGTCTTCCAGTAAGGGAAGCCTATGTGTTTGGATAGTCCATTAAAGAATAATCCATATTATTTAGTCATTTTTACATACTTTTTTAATTCTAATAGTTAACAGATAAACCCTTTATGGATAACAAATTTGGTCCACCCTGTATATAAATTTAATCAAATTAAATATTAGTAATTTCTAAGGCAAATTCGATTAATCAAATATTAAAATTTAGTTTTAATTAATTATTGTAAGCCTTTTAATATAATTTAACTCGAACAAACTATAAACAATTAATTAACATTAATTAAGTATTAAGTGAAAGTCAAATTAAGTTCTTAAAAGTTATAAACACGCAAATAGAATCTGATCACGCACCTGATTAAATACAAACTATGTCTAAAACACACTTTGGAGATTTAGAAAATTAGTGGTCGTGTGGGAATAAGTCTAATACAAATTCCGATAGTGTCGTTTGAACCTTCTATATCTATATCAAGATAATAGTACACAAACCCAAAATAACACAATAGTCGAAATAATGTTAAGTTTCTTCAAAACACGTCTATTGGATTTACCAAAATTTGAATTGTTGATTTTTGCAAATGTAATGAGAGGATTTGTCTTCCAAAAGTGAAAGTTTTACATCTCAAGTAACTTTTAATTAGGATAAGAAGTAGAAATAAGCGTTAATTATGTTAATGAAACCAACTTTACGAGATACTCAAATTTATATAGTTAAACCAATACCAAATTTTTTGTATGCCCTCAGTTTTATCTCGTAAATGAAACAACTCGAAAGAAAGTTCAAAAACGCAATTTGTAGAGAAAATTTTTTTTTCTTGCTTTATAAATCTCAATGAGCATTCTTGAAATGGTCTTTTTGAGGTTGGAAAACTGAGAAGCACTTCTACTTGAAACGCTATTTTAGCTAGCTCCTATATCTTGAAAAATTTTAATAAAAATAGAGGAGAAAATTAAAAGCTTAAAAAGAACAAACTCTTCTTGTTTTTACTCAGCTATTTCTCTTTATGAACCTGTCGATTTCTATTTCGAAAACCGTATGTTTAACAATCATCTGCATATATTTGTTGAAGTTTACTAGGTTTACTAGGTTAGAGCGTATCTCCTTCGTTTTGAGAACATTTCAGCATTCGTTTTGCAGTATTTTCTAGCAATACGTTGTACGTGTCCATGCCATTTTAGAACTCTCTTTTCGGATGCTTTTATAAATCGAACAGGTTGCAACCTTTCGACACCAAATCACATCGTTTAGCACCTCTCTCTTGTAAATTGTAGGTGTTTTCTCATATAATGAAATGCTAGTATTTATTATTTTCCCCAGTACACAAGAAAATTTCGGTGTTGCCTGACCCGTTTCACGAATATCCTAATTTATTCACACGCTTCCAAAGCTTAGTTATTTGAGAAAACTTTTCAAACTAGGCAGCTAGGTCGTCAACTACAGTTCAAAAAAATTCTATTTACAACAATTGATTATTTAATCAGGTGGCTTTTCCATAGAATGAAAATCAAATAGTAAACTGGAAATAAAGTAAGAAAAGTCTTTAAATATCCTAACCTGGGTCCTGGTTATTTAACAGAGTTATACCAAACATTTACTAATTTTCAAAGAGAGTTGAGAAAAACTGCGATACTTTTTTACACTGGAAAAGTTAAATAATTGAATTGACAAATTTTCGTCTCTTGTATTCCAAGAAAATGTGTCTTAAAATTAAAAATATTCTTAAAGAATTTAATAAAATATAATTTTCAAGTTAAAAAATTTAGCTTACTTCTTATTTCATCTAAGGTACGTGCTTCTTTTTTACAGAAAAAGATGAAATTCTAAAATTATTACTTAATTAAAATATTTAAAGAACGTTTTTTCGCAAAGCCTTAAAACATTAAAATACCTAATAAGCAAATATTTTTAACAAGTTGTTTATTTATGTATAAAGTACACGTTTTTCATCATCTTTCAGTTCTAAAAGCACGCAATGAAAACCCTTTTTGAAAAATCTCTAATCAATTTAACAATAAATAATTAATTTTCAATTTACCACGTCATAATAAACAAATTATGCAAGCATAAAGTGCTCCAACTATTTCCAATTTAATATTTCAAATATAACCAATTTGTTCAATTAATATTTGATATTAAAATTTAATTAAACTTAAGTAATAGTTGTAATTTAACTAATATGTTATTATTAAATTTTTTTATGCATATTGTAAAGTTTAAATGAAACAATGGTATTCTATATGCTTAGGACCCAAAATGTTAATTCAACTGATGGAGTTGTAGTTATTTCATTTTCCCCAAAGACTAAGCAAACCCTTACTGGTCCTAGTTCAAAGCTATGCCTTATGCTTAATAACTTTATATTAGGGTATTAAAGTTGATGACGTTCACAAGCCACAGGCACTTATTAGTCTACTTCTGTATTAAATCAGAGAAAATCGGACAAAATTAAACCAAAAAGCAAAGTTATATTAAAATTCTCTTGTAGACGAGCTATTTGTATAATAATTTTATCAGCATAATTATATTATACGTCAAGCTCAATTATTAAAGTTTAATTTGATATCAACGTTGGAATTGTTTACTTTACCGTTTTCGGATTGGAAAAGACAATATTATGGTGATTGATGATTCACAAAAACATTTTTAATAACCAATATATCCATTTTGAGGACTAAAATGATGCGTATAATTTGAATCCGTCCGTCCATCAGCACTTTTTATAAAATTCCAGTTAAATAATTCTCCATCAGGAATTGTCCAAAATTCTACACTAAATAATCTACATGTCAGCGAATTCTCCTAGGTCTACAATAACACTCCTTTACTTAATGAGCCTAAAATTTAACTACAAGGTGGTCCAGAAGTCTAAAATAAAGAAACTGTTGGTTACAAAGGGATCCTCTTACATGCTCTAAAAGGGCAAAGCTCTGTCTGTAGTTCATTAAATTGTTACTGTAATACAAAATTCTAAAACCTCTTCTCGAGACCCTCATATTAATTAAATTTTAAGCTAATAATTAGGTAGAGCTCAAAAAACAATAAATGGTGAAATTAAAAGGAGAATGGGCTTGAGTATAAAAATAGCAGACACAATAGAAAATGAGTGATTGGCAAGGTAAGAGCACATGCAGGTGATAGGAAACTCACGGTTGACCCAAAAAGTTTAAAAATGATTCCGAAAAGTTGATGGATTGAAGTCAGAGAATTTATGGCACCCCACGGAACGGAAGACTGGAGGAGGAGCTTCGAAGCGTTAGGTTAGAGTTTTTTTGCCCAACTAAGGTAAATCGTGGTTGCTCAGTGTTGATTGTAACGATGCGAAATTTTATCCTTTAAATTTTTTTATCCTGGAAATTTTGAATCGTTTAAACCAGCTACTTGCCATTTTTTCTAATTCTTTTTGCTAGCGCACCACCCCTCGGATCAAAATGAAGATAAATTTTAGAAGCCCGTGTTCAGTTTTTCAAGCTCCGATATTTGAGTCCAATCTTATCAAGACTGGATCAGAATTACTTGATTCTAATTTTCCCAATTTTACTATCAGCGATATCAGTGATAACAGCTAATTTCGCTGTAACTCGGCAACCACAAGAGCTAGCGCTTCCGTTTCATTTTTAGTTTAACTCTTAAATCATTTTTAACCCTATAACAATTATTTAACCCTTTATCACTTGAGTATTTCCTTATCTAATAGTGTTTAATTCTAGGATTGAAAAGTTTTAAATTCTTTCGGAACCACGTGGAGTGGTAAAATTTGTTGTAGGAGCTCACTAGTGTTTTTTTCTTTTTACCTCAGTGAAAATTGGCAGCCATAAGTATTTTCCATAAGTTAATTTTTATTAGTTACTTTAAGGTCGCAATTTTAATTTAAAATTATAAATGACGGACCCGAATCGTTCTTTCAATTCAGTTTTTCTTATTCAAATTTGAAAATTAGAAGTTCTTATGTTACGACTTTTTGAAATTTCTTATTTTGAATAACTATTTCTAATTTTTTTCATTTAATCAACTTCCTTGCCTATGGAATTAAAATGGGACGTATAGATACATTATATTTTATGGAATTACAATTGTTTTTTTCAGCATTTTTGATGAATCCGTATATTTCGGAGCTGCTGAATCGATCTGTTTAATACTAAATTCGTTTGAGCATCTCTTGGATGCAAGAGAGGTCTCGAAGTCTGTGGGTGTTAGGTTAGATTAAATAGAGCGATAGAGGTAATGTGGCAAAAATTTCAAAACGTCCTTAAACCAATTTGCAAATTGTTTTTTGATAGCCCCAAAACTCCAATTTTTGAACTTAATAAAAAATAATTTCACCACACCACTAGAAGAATTTTGTTACGAGATGTTGGCACAGTCAACTGAAAACTCGAAATAGTTATTTTTGAAACAAGGACGAAAAGTTGAATTTCTCGGACGAATACGTGAAGGAAACGTATGAGTTCAAAACACACAAAATACATTTTCGTCCGTGTGTCATACAATATTTTTTATTCGATTGTAAGAAATTTTCAAAAATACTAATAAATTTATTCATTGTCAATCCTATAGATTTGTTTTAATTCAATTATATCAAGCTAGGACGAAAAATGTTACCTAGCAACACACTAAAAGATGATACTTTGATGAAAAGGTTAACTTCTCGTCCGAATAACCATAAAAAGTCACTTTTTGACACAAGTGAATAAAAAAATGATTTAGCTACTGAGTTTTGCTTGTAATTTAATTCATTGAAATTAAAGCATTTTACTTTTAGATATCAAAATTATTTAAATGCCATGGTCAAACTTTAGATGGTATGCGCTGATGAAAGAAATAAAAATAGTCAACGCAATAATTCCAAAATGAATTTTCCAAATACTTTACATTCTATTGCAACTTTTAAAATATTTAACCGAATAAATGGTTACCTAAGAAATTCTAAATTTAGTTTTAGATTTTAAATTATTCGTTCTCGTGAAGGCTGATCTGCAGAATAAGACCTCGTCCAAAATTCAAAAGGACCTGCCAATCATTCTCGTTCGCAGCGTGTGGTGGTTAATTAATAGAGGGTGAGTCCCGTCTAGAGGCCTCTTTTATGTTGAATAAGCTCTATGATTACAGTTTTAGGTTAAAATTAGTCCACTACTACTTTTATGTTCAATATGTCACAGAAAACAGTAACATTGTGTGAAAATGGTGTCATTTTTTTTAAATATATTAATTTTATTGAATATATTTTTTGGTGATTCTTGTACCAAACATGTAAATCCTTTAATTTAAAATTGTTGACGTAAATAGGACTCAAATTTTATATTTAAGTAACTGCATAAATAAACATTTTGGTTTACTTTTTGCATGTCTTGTTTTAAAGATACTGAAAAGTAATCAAAAATTTAAATACGAAATAAATTTACATATTTAAACCAATTTTTAATACTAAAAATTAGCATGACAATTTTTAAAAATGTTTTTTTAAGTCCTTGATTAAAAATTTAAGATAGAAATTTTTCAACAAAATCAAGTTTATTATAAGAAATATACAAAGTTTGAGATTGCATTTTTTTATTTTTTTTCAGTTTATGTTTTATGCGGTACTATAATCAAACAAAACAATAAAAATGCAAATACAGTTTACGTTTCTTATATTTGAAATAGCTGAAGTATAACAAAATTTTTCGTAACCATATTTTGCACTAACGAAGCCCAATCGAAAATAGAGGAGATGGGGATGGATGACTGTTGAATCACGACCTCTTTGATAGGATATTCTCTTTGACTTCCGTTCACATTATAGCCATCTAACACTTCTTCAATATTTTGCATTATTAATAACCCATGTTGCGTTTGTATTTTAAATAGTATACAACACTTTATTTTTCAAAATATCTTAGAACAACTTTCAACTCCTTTTGACAGACTTCGATATTAAAATACAAGCATTAAAATTCTATACAGGGTTGGCAGATGCTTTTTGACAGTTTTATATGAGTTTAAGTTTATTTACTTTTTCGATAACCCTTCAATGATACTACCATTACTTCATCATTACTCCTTTATTACTGTTGATACAGTAGCTCACGTCTCAAGCACATTCTAAAAAACTCGATTTCATGTAGAAAATTTCTCTCATAGTCTAGTTTTTTTCGTGTTTAGGGTGCTCGGCACTCGCCCTCGCTCTCTGTACTGCTTTTATTTAGAATATAATTTGCTCGTTTGATAATGGCATTTAAAACCTCATGAATATTTATCGACTTCAGTGTTTCTAATTAATGTTCAATACCAGTCCTTTCTCTCTTCTTTTTTCTCAACCAGGCTTGGAATTTGGTAGCTGTAACTCGCTAATACAGCGGATAGTACGAAGCATTTATAAAAGACGCTTAATACTTCAGGCAGTTAGCACCTCTGGGATATTTTTCCTCCACCATAAAAGGTATGACGGAAGAAATATTTAACATATGCCAAACTCTGTATATTCAAAAAATGCTTATTGAATTTAATTAAAATAAGTAAGTGTTTCGTTTCGTGTAATCACAGTAAATAAATTGTTCAAAAAAAAACTATAGAAAATAAATACAGATCTGTTGGAAAATAAATTTTGTGTTAATTAAGTATACAGTAAAACTAGTTAGTTTCTCATTATTCTCTTCCACTTGTGTGTCACAAAGTATACACAATGAATATATTTTTAATAGGTGAAAAAAGAGTCGTTTATTATCTCGGAGAGTTATCCTAAAATAAAAGCTCTTGAAAACGTTTGTTCTGATTGTTACTCTATTACAAGTTTATTTCAAGACTCGATGCGTAAAATTTTGAGGGAGAAACGTCAAAAAGATTTATATCTAGAGGCAAGATTTCAACTTTAGCTTAAATTGAAAGGGGGACATTAGGAAGATGAACGTTATCGTCTCTAGTCATGAATTAAAATTATAAGCTGTTCTGTCTCTATTTTTCACCCTCAGATGAACATTCATTTCGATATAGTGCTTTCGCTATTCAGAGATTACAGAAATGGAACTGCATTAACACACTTGGACTATAAAAAACCTCCATCAATATTCAAAACCTTCCTTCCAATATCATCATATAAAGAAGTATAATCATGCTAGTAGTAAAATTGTCCTTTGAATTAATTTTGACATTCACATTAACTGGGATTTGGAGGCCCTAATTGTATAAAATCAATAAATTTTAAAAGATTTAAAAATAAATAACGTTTAGTGATAAATTTCTAATTTATTATTCATTAACAAATAGTCTATAGTTGTAAATGTTGTAAATCATTCCGTGTCATTTACCACGAAAATCGATGTCTCCGATTCAACCAACTTTGGCTAATCGTCGTAGATTAATGTATTTCAATAACAATTCGAATCCTGTCTGACCTACACAGATACTCCTTCAACTTGGATTTCGCTAAAAAGTGTATAAACTGAGAATTTAGGACCATGGAAGCCTTTGTAGGCTGATAAGAAAATGCCCATATGTAAAAGGATAAGTTAACAACTTGCTGGGCCTGAAAAGTCCTGACTATGCATTTTAATGTTGCTTAAGCAATTAATTTTTATACTTTTAATTTTATAATTTTAGCTTCAGGTCGTAGATGTGCTACAGACATAAAAACATTTTTTTTCTATATTTTCCAGCAAATATGAAAAGAAGCGAAAGAACTTGAACTATACTGTAAGGAAAACTACTCACAACTTTTCTGCATTAAAGGTTATTTAAAATTCAATTTAGAATTTTATAAACGTAACAAACGAATCAATTGAAAGAGCTCGATGTTTTTTAAAACGACTTGGACATTTTTTGATAACATTTTAAAATTAACTTACTTGTGCACTTGAAAAAATAAAATAAAAAAACAGACGTAAATGAAAGCTCAGCAAAAGTTAGCTTTATAAAATAAAAATAATGTTTGAAGAAAATTCAAAGGATTTTTCATCTAAAATTGTTTGCACTACGGATATCCGAAAGTTGTAATTTAATCAAGTGTTTGACCAAAGTTGTAAAGTATTCGCAAATATTGTGTTAAGAGAGCGCCAAAGAAGTCAAACTCTGATTCTTGTAAAATCAATGAGTCATTTGTTTTTGAATAACAAATGAATTTTACATCTTTTCCCAACTTGTTGTTTGCGTTTAACCGCGGAGAAAAAGCTTTCGAAACTCTTGAAAAAATATTTCTCGTCTTTTGTTGGAGAATTGCAAATTTTTGTTTCGGATTAAATCGGAATTGAATTTAATTGGGTTTGTGATTGCATAAGGGTCGGTGGATTTAGAACGCAATACGTATTCATATCTAGTGCAGAAAGCTGCATCAATGACCACAAACTACCTCATTCTCTAACCTCAAATTGGTTAACACTGTTTAACGGTATTAAACTTATCCTCTAAAACCGTACATGTAGAAATAAACGCGGTAGTTAAAGTTCGTCGTTTGTTTAGTATTAAAAAATAAATTAATAACTAGCAATCAAAATTAAATTATATCGAGAAGGTTCATTTGTTGTTATTATTTTACACTTTTAAGCTTTCGCGATATAATAGCATTTTGATCGTTCTACAATGTGCATTTAAAAAGTTTAATGTAAAACAGGGGAAAAAAGTAGGTAAAAATGTGTAAAAGATCAATAGTTGAAGTCCACAAGTATTACGTGTGTATGCGATTTAGCAAACTCATTGTTCGACACATCACGTTTTTCGTCAAAAACTGAACAATAAAGGTCTCTAACCAAAATGTTCGATTTCTAACGCTTTTGCGTGATTTCGCACTGATTTCTTTGAAATGTAGCAAAATTCATGTTATGTATCCTGTTACATTCCCACTTGAATATTAAATTTTGATTTCAAATTCTTTTTCTAAAAACTTACGTAAGGTAGATGCATTTTCCAATAAAAATTGTTTAATAATGTAAAACAAGAAGATCTACATAGCTACTAAAAGCTGTCACATAGCAGCCAATTGAATAAAATTGGGATGAAGCCACCACACCACGAATGACGTGGTTTTAAAAAAAAATTTTTTTTCAGCAAAAAAATATTTGAAAATATCGTGTTTCCCGCAGGGCGTCAGCCAACATTTTTTTATATTAGCATTTGTATTAGTAAAAGAAGCTTTAATTAGGCAAGGCACAGTAATATAGTAATTTAACAAAAACGAATGTAATATGATGTCTTAAAAAACTCCGATGTGGCCATACCAGGACTTTTTCGTACGTATTCAACAAGAATAATTAGTGATCGTACTTTTGTTATGAAAAAATCAATAAGTATTGTATAATAAGAAGCAAAAATGAGGTATTTTCTTCTTATTAACTTGATACTGCTTCTTTGTATTGTTGAAATCACATCATTTTCTGACTAAGCTTAAACCTAACCTTATCGTAACCTAATTGATGACATTGGAAGAAACAGGCAGTTCTTCATGTTTGATTAATGTTTCGGGGTTACCTGTGGTGGTTTAGGGGTTAATATGCGATGGTGCTATATTTCTTAACATATCTTTGCAATTTTCAAGAAAAACATAAATTTTGGAACAATACAGAGGGTGGCTACTGTTGGTTGACAAACTCGCGATACAAATAAAATATTTTTCTTTTACTTTACCTGTTAAATCAACAAGGATTACTAATTAAAAATATCGTAATCTAAAGATCTCCAAGCCAAAGTATAAAATTGAATTGCAGTTTAATTTAGCCGGTGCAATCGGATTAATTACACATCGTTTTTTAATAAACAATTTTACGTAAAACTGATTTTTTTTATAATTTGTTGATGATAAAATTAAATCAATAATGGGATTTAATTGTTTGTTTACGTCTGCTTGTGACACGACAATGATAAGAAAAATGATGCATGCAAATTATTTGAAAAACCCACAATTATATCATAGGTATTGTATTTTAAATGATCCATTTACAACCTATTGGCAGTTTCTCATTAAGCTCTGACACAAATATATCGATTTATTGAATTTTGTTTTGTTATATTCTCTTTATTATCTTTTGCTGAATACGATTCTAAATTCTTTTCATTTTTTGTAGTTTATTATTATTAATACAAATTGATGAATTTGCTTGTGTGAATAGTTATTTCCCTATATTTTTGGTTTGTTTATGTGTTCATTTTAGATGATTTATTAAATAGAAAAATAAATGTGCAAAACTTAAAAAAAATGGTTTTATCTATGCGGTATTAGTAAAAGCTATGTCATTACTGGGAGATACTAAATATTAATTAATAGTTTCAGTAAAGCTTTCTAAAATTAAAAACCAACTTAAATGGTGTTTGAAAGTTATAAATTATTTATAAAAATGCATTTTCCAAACGAAAGTGTTTAAGGACGGAAGGTACCCGCCGTAATTGTAGCCTTTAATCACCATTTTCTGGCTTATAAAAATTTATTTTAATAAATTGATGATGTGAGGAATGTTAACTAGGGCTGTACTTAATATTTGTAAAATATTAAAGTTATAATCGTTATAGTTTAAAAGATAATTTATTAAAATTATTTAGATATTTACGGCCTTAATAACAGTTCAATTAAATCGGCGTTTAAGCCATGTTATAGAGAATCTTTTATTCTAGGGTATGACATATTTTATAATTTTATTAATTATTTGGAAACTTGTATATCGTCATTTTATTAATTTTATTGTGGCTACTTTTGTATTATTGAGGCGTATAAAATTGAATTACATAAGTTTCCAAATATTAAATAAAATTATAAAATATGTCATTCCCTAGAATGAAGGATTGTCTATAACATGGCTTAAACGCCGATTTAATTGAACTGTTATTAAGGCCGTAAATATCTAAATAATTTTAATAAATCATCTTTTAAACTATAACGATTATAACTTTTATATTTTACAAATATTAAGTACAGTCCTAGTTAACATTCCTCACATTACCAATTAATTAAAATAAATTTTTATAAGCCAGAAAAAAAATGATTAAGTTCAACAAATATTTCGGGTACCTTCCGTCCTTAAAGCTGTCTCTAAGTTCTCAAAAAATTAATATAGTAGATCTAATTTACCCTTATTGTGTTTTCACTAATAGTGTTTTTGCATTTCTGAAATGCAGAGAAAATGCTTGGCCGCTTAAAGTTGCTCTTAAAGAAATATTATGCCTCCCTGATACGACATAAGTCCTTAATTCACAATGAACGTAAACGTACGTTAAGAGCTTACGTAAATCTGTGGAAATCAGTACCTATATATTTTTGGAAATTAAAAAAAAAATTCACAGCCTTCCAGGGATATTACTGGAAGAGTAAGAAAATTTTTAATTTTCACATTTCCACAAATATGTACTGATTTCCGGATTTACAAAAGGTCTTATGTACGTTTACGTTCATTGTAAATAAGGACTAACCCCTTGAAAGTGAGCACCCATGATCAGTTTTCCCTTCGGCTGCATATTGGGCTTAAATGAATTTACACAATAATATGATGATGAACTGGAAGTGTGGGTTCTGATGTTATTTAAGAAAGAACGGGCCAGGGTGCCCATCTTCGGAGTTTAACTATATCGCCTTCCTTTGGTACCAGGAAGCTGGAGAAATTTCAACGCCATCCTGTATATGACTGGCTTCGTACACAATGACAGTAGCATCTCTCATAATCATAAAATACCGCTAATTAGAGCCCTCAATTTCAAAAACTTCAAAATGAAACAAAAATAAATTTCATAAACTTTCAGAAATAAGGTGGTTCATAGTATCATAGTAGTATCATAAACTTATTATTTACAAAAATCCACTACATTAATATTACAAAACAACTTTTAAAACTTTAATGTATAATGTTGCTTGAACATTGGGTTCATGGAAACTCTAACATTTCCAATATATGCTGTACGGTGTACGAGGATGTTGAGGATATGCTTTAGTTATTATAAAATCACTATGATGTACAATAGCCTGAATACATCTCTAAAAGTTTTACCTTTGAATTTATTTTAAAAGCAACCCCTATTACTACTGACATCATGATTCCTTTTGTGGTGCCTGTGGTTGCGGCGTTGCGTCGATTCGCAGAGCTCCGTGCTAAGCTCATTTATTGAATGTGTATTCTCTGAATGTTTAAACGCACCTATATGAAATTAAATTTTTATTTCAAAGTTCAAATTGACTCTTACACTTTTAAAAATGTTTGGCTATTTCTTTTTGGTATTTTAAAGACAAATATTATTATAACTAGTGTGTTAACTCTTGAAAACACACTGGAAGCACAATAGATTCAAAAGGTCCCTAATCTTAACAAAAAATCATACCACATCTCTGATTAGTGATTACCTCAATCAAAATACACCCTATATTTTAATAACAATAATTATCGATGAATTTACATAAACTTTTACGATCAATGTTGTATTTGTTTTGCCATTTGGAAAGTTAAAATTTGTGATTGATTGAAATATAAATTATCTACATAGAATAAATTTACGCTTTGTACTTTGTTTGAAGGATACGCAACTACGTATATTTATTAATTATAATTATTTGTAACAGAAATTTTGTACAATTAAATTACGATAAGGTCGATGGGAAAAATTTATTTTCTACCTAAGGCTCTCATAATTCAAAAAATAAATACTTATGCCATAATTAGGTGCTATATGTTTAAGGATAAAGAAAAAAATAACAGTTTAAATGTGATCATACGCAAGCGCTAGCCTCATTACCTTTATTAAGCGCTGTCCGAACCGGAGCGACTGTGGTGGCGTTCAATTCCAACTTGAAACCGCAGTTCTAGGTTTTGACGACCTTTTATGCGATAGAAATCGTTGTTTAAAATTATTATTACAGGTCGATACATTTAAGTAACTCTTACATCTCCTCATACCTGGCTATATAATATTTAGAAGGCTGTCTATGATGACGTCACCACCTTAACAGTATGATCATAAGAAAAATAAAAGAATAATAAGACAAAGTTATCATAAACGCTTCGACAAGGTCTAATTTTAGTATATCAGTAAGTGAGCTGTTCTAAAACATTTGCCTCACCCTATACATACATCGTTTCAGCGCTTTAATGGATACACAGATGCCCCATTTAACAAAAATTTAAACAAATATGCCTCTCTTATTAATTGTCATTTAAAATGAAAGTACAAAAAGCTTTACAACTGTAATCAATTTTGACATTCCGAAAATTAAAAAATATAAAACAATTGGAACATGTATAGGTATAATCCGCCTTTATCTGGGTAAAAAGCAAATGATACTGTTTATGTTTGATGTGACGATTTGCAAATAAATTTTGAAATCGATGTATAATTCAATTTTCTTTTTCACTTTTTACGTATTAAAAAATAATAGTTATATCAAAAGTATTTGTAGGTATTATGTACTTGTACTGTCATATAGATTTATGATGGAGAGCAGTATGATAAGTTCGCGCAGATTTGACCACGCCTCTTTAAAAATTTAAACACTCTGCGCATTCCCACCGATCGCCAGTATAAATCTGTATTGCTGTATACAGAAGTACAGTCAGTCTTACATCATTATACGATTACAGCAATAGAAAAACTCTAATTTGGCCATTAACGGACATAAAAAAGTAAAATTGAAAACTTTTAAACTCATTCTGTATAAAACATTTCGCGTAAGTGTAGTAGGTATGTATAATTAAGGCATAAAAATTTTAAATTATTGTAATTATAAAAACAAAAAGCTCGCCTTAATTAAATTACTGAAGTGGAAACGAGTTCTAACTCGAAAAATTCAAAAGGACAAAACAAAACAACAAAAAGTACTCTCATCATAACGATTTCAAAAATGTTAAAAAAATTATACAATTACAACTATTTAATTCGTTACTAATTGAAATATCCCATCGCATTTCACCACATATGAACACATGCACAGCTTGTCAGACAAAACCAAATTCGAGGTAAACCATTCGATTATTTTATTTTCAAATGATTAAATTATTTATCAAATTCTTTAGAGTATCTTTAATAATCAAGAGGAATGAAAAAAGTTATCGGTAATTTTAAGTCTAAAATTATTTTAATATTACTGTTGTACAGGGTGATCATTTTCGATGACTTTAAGCAGAAAGTATCTTTAATATTGGAGATAGGAAAATTCTATTTTGAAAACTGAGTTTAGATCCCAAGACAGAATTAAAATATCTTTCTTGTTTTCAAGTTATAGGCCAAAATTGGAAATATCGCCATTTTGAATATTTGAAATAACTCACTTTTTTATAAACGTATCTATTTACAATCTGTAACGTGTAATAGGTTTGTTTGTGCAGCAGTTGTCAACCGTTGGAAATCGTCAGACGCATGCGTCTGACGATTTCAAACGGTTGACAACTGCTGTACAAACAAACCAAATATCTCCAATATTAAAAGTACTCTATTTAAAACCATAGAAAATGATCTACCCTGTACAATTACATACTATTGATTCAAGTAGTATGTGCTGTGCACATTATAATCATTAAAAATAATTCACAGGTCTAAACTCTGCAGAGCTGTTAATAAATTATACCCAGTGTGGAATGGGTTAGGCAGACAATCCCTCTATAGGTAGTCATATAGGGATTTAAAATGTAAAATTGCACTTACGCAATTTCTATATGATCGTTTATACAGTTCCACCAACGTTATTAGCGAGCTGAGAAGGCGTGAAGAATTTTGAAATACACTGCGAGTTAAAAGTATTTCAGTCGCTAAATTTGACAAGTAACTGTCACTAAAATTGAATATAAATAAATAAATAAATAATAAATAAATTATCTTTTATTTCATAAATAAGTTAACATTAAGACAGTGAATTTGAAAACTAAGACTTACTGTCTTTGTGATAGGTTTTATCATAACCTAAAATAGTTGTAGATACACGCGACTTTTAACTATGCCTGTACCTAACCTAAATTCTTGATTATGATTGAACGAATTTTTTCCAGCAAAAAATATTTTTTAAAAAATTATTTTAGTTGACATATTTTCCGTAACGCAAAATGGGTTGGTAGAGCTGTAGCAACATAGATTTCACAAATTTCAGCCTCTCTGTGAAGTGTGAACTATTTTGAAAATGCATCACTGTTTTAACCCTTTAGGTATCTGCTTAAAACTTTCTCTGTATGATGCAAACGGAGTCTTTTCAAAAAGAAATATTTATAAATGAAAAGGAATTATCCTGAAGTGACCCAAAGGTAAATAAAAAAGTTTTTTTACGCAGATACCTAAAATATAAAAAAGTGAGTGTATAAAAGTGCTTTATAAATAATAGAAAGTTTTTTCTTTCAATCAAAAAACAACCCCCTTTTTTCAAAAAAAAATTCAATTTACTTTCGTCGAAATTGTTTTCTTTAAAACAGGTTTGGTTTTGAAATTTTAAAAGATTAACGTTTTATAAAACGCCATTTTCGTTGGAAACGTTTAAGGTTTGCCAAGACTTGTATTCAGCAAGTAAAATGTATGGACATTTGTGAAAAGAGAAAATTGAGGTCATTTTAAATGAGAAGTTGGTTTAAATTGTGGACGTTTCTTGAAATATAAGCTTAAAATAAATGCGGTTTAATAAAATAAATATCAAATTTATAATGCATTGTAACTAATTCAAATGCAAGCATTTTCGTGGCTGCATTAGTCTTGAAAGCGTGAGCGTTAATTTTAAAGGGCAGTGTTGACTAAGCCATGTAAATCGAGGAAATTTCAAATGCCGGCACTTAAATAGTCCCGAACAAATAATACGTTTCTGTCATTTTAACGTTATTTCCAAAGTTTATACAAGGCAACTTGAACTTTGACCGTTGACCACAATATTTTGGTAAATTGAAATAACTAGTTGAGAACTTTTGTGTGCTTTTGTTATTCATGTGAGCTTCAAAATTGGAGTGGTGCCCAATTTTATTCATTATAATACATATAAGAACCGTTTTTAGAGCCTAACCTTGTCTAAGTTTATATAACTTTTATTTTAAAAGTAGACGAAAATAGAAAATTACAAGGCAAATGAAAACCCTGCAGCATAAACGTATGGACTGCAAAATTCAATTCACGATCGCACAAACTGAATTGTAATTTTGAAAATGCTTAGAATTCGACGTCCAATTCAATGAACTTGGCTTGCTTATGTCCTGCATGATGTGTTTTCTATGTTTGAAGAATTTTTAATGTCTCAATTCATATTGTATAAAACGATCATTTGAATTGTAAATACTTGTTAAACTTTTACACAAACAAATATTTTGTAATTCCAAATTCTATTTTCACATAACTAAAAAGTTACGATAAGTTTATTTCTTTAAACAACCGATTTTCAGTTTATAGACCAACAACGTCGAAATTTAATCAAGAATTTTCATATTCAAATTCAGTTTAAAGTTATAAAACATAACTATAAAATTCACGAACTTCATTATAAGTAGTCACATATCATCGAAGGTATAAAGATAGTATGATCCATCCACACCCTCGATATTATCAAAGCTGTAGAGAGAGCGTCCAAGGTATTCAGACGTTGACGAAGATTTAAAAATAGTGTTGAGGGTGTAGAAACAGTATCGAGGATTTAGAGGAGATACAAAAGCTGTAAAGATGGTACCGAGAGTACGGAGACGTTATAGAAGATATAAAAAGAGTGTTGAATGTGTAGATAGAGTATTGAGGATGTAGAAAAGATATCAAAAGCGTAGAGAGGGTATCCAAGGTATTCAGATGTTGTCGAAGGTATAAAAAGAGTGTTAAGGGTGTAGAAACAGTATCGAAGATTTAGAGGAGACACAAAAGCTGTAAAGATGGTGCCCAGGATATTCAGACGTTATAGAAGATAGAGAGTGTTGAATGTGTAGAGAGAGTAACGAGAGGATATCAAAAGCGTAGAGAGGGTATCCAAGGTATTCAGATGTTGTCGAAGGTATAAAAAGAGTGTTAAGGGTGTAGAAACAGTATCGAAGATTTAGAGGAGACACAAAAGCTGTAAAGATGGTGCCCAGGATATTCAGACGTTATAGAAGATAGAGAGTGTTGAATGTGTAGAGAGAGTAACGAGAGGATATCAAAAGCGTAGAGAGGGTATCCAAGGTATTCAGATGTTGTCGAAGGTATAAAAAGAGTGTTAAGGGTGTAGAAACAGTATCGAAGATTTAGAGGAGACACAAAAGCTGTAAAGATGGTGCCCAGGATATTCAGACGTTATAGAAGATAGAGAGTGTTGAATGTGTAGAGAGAGTAACGAGAGGGTATCAAAAGCGTAGAGAGGGTATCCAAGGTATTCAGATGTTGTCGAAGGTATAAAAAGAGTGTTAAGGGTGTAGAAACAGTATCGAAGATTTAGAGGAGACACAAAAGCTGTAAAGATGGTGGTGCCCAGGATATTCAGACGTTATAGAAGATAGAGAGTGTTGAATGTGTAGAGAGAGTAACGAGAGGGTATAAAAAGCGTAGAGAGGGTATCCAAGGTATTCAGATGTTGTCGAAGGTATAAAAAGAGTGTTAAGGGTGTAGAAACAGTATCGAAGATTTAGAGGAGACACAAAAGCTGTAAAGATGGTGGTGCCCAGGATATTCAGACGTTATAGAAGATAGAGAGTGTTGAATGTGTAGAGAGAGTAACGAGAGGGTATCAAAAGCGTAGAGAGGGTATCCAAGGTATTCAGATGTTGTCGAAGGTATAAAAAGAGTGTTAAGGGTGTAGAAACAGTATCGAAGATTTAGAGGAAACACAAAAGCTGTAAAGATGGTGGTGCCCAGGATATTCAGACGTTATAGAAGATAGAGAGTGTTGAATGTGTAGAGAGAGTAACGAGAGGGTATCAAAAGCGTAGAGAGGATATCCAAGGTATTCAGATGTTGTCGAAGGTATAAAAAGAGTGTTAAGGGTGTAGAAACAGTATCGAAGATTTAGAGGATACACAAAAGCTGTAAAGATGGTGCCCAGGATATTCAGACGTTATAGAAGATAGAGAGTGTTGAATGTGTAGAGAGAGTAACGAGAGGGTATCAAAAGCGTAGAGAGGGTATCCAAGGTATTCAGATGTTGTCGAAGGTATAAAAAGAGTGTTAAGGGTGTAGAAACAGTATCGAAGATTTAGAGGATACACAAAAGCTGTAAAGATGGTGCCCAGGATATTCAGACGTTATAGAAGATAGAGAGTGTTGAATGTGTAGAGAGAGTAACGAGAGGGTATCAAAAGCGTAGAGAGGGTATCCAAGGTATTCAGATGTTGTCGAAGGTATAAAAAGAGTGTTAAGGGTGTAGAAACAGTATCGAAGATTTAGAGGATACACAAAAGCTGTAAAGATGGTGCCCAGGATATTCAGACGTTATAGAAGATAGAGAGTGTTGAATGTGTAGAGAGAGTAACGAGAGGGTATAGAAGAGACATCAAAAGCATATAGAGGATTTCGAGAGTACTCAGACGTGGTCGAAAGTATAAAAAAAGTGTTGAGGGTGTAAAAACAGTATTGTTGACTTAGAGGAGATACAAAAACTGTAAAGATGGTACCGAGAATATGCAGACGTTATAGAAGATATAAAAAGAGTGCTGAGGGTGGAAAGTGAGCATCACTAATGTAGAGAAGATATCAAAAGTAACTGTAGAGAGGGTGTCGAGAGTATTTAGATTTTTCGAATGTATAAATAGAGTATTGAGGGTGTAGAAGAAGTAGGTAAGACATCAAAGACGCAGAGTAATGGTGTCGAAGGTATAAAAAATGTGTTGATCTCGATCGTCACGATGCGGTCTATAGTAAAAGCTCTAAAGCTCGGGGTGCATTTCGTTATCAACCCTGCAGATAAATTAAGTACACGATATACCGGGAAATAGCACGTAAAATCACGTTTTCGGTTTCTCTAATTGTTTTAGAGCAAACTAAATGAGAAGCAATAATTTAATTATGTATCGTAGCAACTTAAACTGTTACCCTGATTAACGAAAATTCTGAAGTCTTTTTTATGTTTAAGTAAAAGCAAGAGGAAATGTAAAATGTCATCATTTCCAATTCTTAATTCTGCATAATTTTTGTCCATTTCAATTTTGCTCTAAAACAATTAGAAAAGCAGGAATTTTAAAAAACGTGATTTTAGTGCTATTTCCCTATGTATCGGTAAGCCATTCGACACCCGGTATATTAAGTAGCAGAGCTCACTGTCAAAGTGTTTCGCTATAGATATTTTACAGATACTCTGGTCTGTCTTCTGTCTTTGGTGGGCATAAGTAATTTTTGTAAATTGTTGAATTAAAACGTCCCTTGTATAATAAATGAAATGTACTAAATTTTATGTAGCTTGTAAGGTGGGTATTAGGTAAGCAAACAAAATTGTATTTTAAAGACTTACATTAGAAACTTTAAGGGCGAATGACTAATGTCTTTTTAATCCATTCCAAAGCGAATTATTAGTCAAACAAGTAAACGGTAAATTTTAAATAAATAAATTACAGGTAGGTAGTAATTTTGGAGTCAATTGTTAAATAAAATCGTGTATTTTGTCCTCTCAAAAAGAATAGATAACGCACCATATAGATTTACTTTATGTTAATCAGATTACGAATTAAGTTAAGCTAGGAAATAAAGTGTAGTTTGATTGGCGCCCAGGATTTCACCAAATTTACATTAAAGTTGGCCGCTTCGGTTTGTAGGATTAAAGTTATTTTAATTTTATTCGCGTTTCCCAAAGTAATTATAAATTTGCATAGATGATGTAAATACAAACTTTCAAAATTTATAGTCTTAAAAGTTTTAAGCTTCATGTGTTTTTTTTAATTTGTTTAAATCGAAAGAAAATATTATTGTTTAAATAACAATTTTCGCTTTTTACGAAATTTGCATATTTTTGTGTTTTTTTTTAGGTTTTATTATTTTACGTGAGCAACGAACGAATACTTTTAAAAGTTGATAAAGTTTCCATAAAAAGAAAGAAAGGAACTAATGACAGGAATTAGTGAATTATTCTAAGCCTGGAGTAATCCTCTTCTTATACGGGAAATATCCCCAAATTATCGTAAAACATTTGTACTATGTAATAGATAATCCTTAAGCATCAGAAGCATTTGCTTGGCTCTAGAACCACGCCTTGTTTCCACAGAAATCATATTTTGCTGGTAGCATATTACAGCTTTCAGTGTACACATTATTTTCTTTTTAATCCACAAATTATAAATTTATTCTCTAATAATTGAGTCTTGAAACTATTAAAGCCTCCCAAATTACGGATTTGTAGTACCTGCGCACTTTTTAATTAAAACCTAAAAATACGTTTTATTTACTTCAATAAAATGAGTAAATAGAAACTCTAAAATCCATCCACCACTCTATATAGAGATTGTCTACTTAAATTATTCATTAATCTTTTGATGCAAAATATTTACGAAAGCCTACTGTTTACTTTTAAGAGAGGGGCGTGTTTAAATATGAATTTATAAGCCCATGAGAGAAGCTTCTCGAAAAGCCCAAATTATTCATTAATCTTCAAACTATGTACTTTACGAGAATTTATTAAAAATGAAAAAAAAGTACTTTTCTAACATTAAAAAGCGTTTTCAAATCTTCTTCAGCCAAATTATTTAAACAGTCTGCTATTTCCTTTCAAAACAATAATTGTCTACAACAGTGTTGCCCAACCATTCGTCTTACAACAGCCAATTCCTAATATTCTTAAATGCTTCTAATCCAGTGTCAATTGCAATATTTTTCAAGAAATCATATCAAAATTATTAGAAGCTGAATAAGGCCTACACGAGCCTGACGTTAGAAGGTCCTGCTCTTCTAATATTCTATAGAAGCATAACAACTAGATCATTGAAAAGAAAAGTTTAAACGATGTTGTAGCTAGCTGTTTTGTAGATTTAAGTGTGAGAAAAACCTCTTTACTACCTCAATCAGCATCAGATTGAAGACCTCGAAGAAGAAGAATTATAGTAATTGAAATTAATGCGTCTATTAAATATACTAGGCCTCAAAGATTGATTAAAAGTATAAATTAAAAGACTGACCCAAACGTCAAATATACCAAAATACAACAAATCTAGAATGTTGTGTCAGTGATCAAATGAAGAGTAGATTACTACAAGATATTTCGGAACAGCATTATGAACAATCGTTCGTATTCGGATCCACTTCAACTACCAGGATTCGTTCAAATTATAGTAAAATACGTTATGCTATTAAAGCGGCGCATGTTTTCTGCATCTATC
This sequence comes from Malthinus seriepunctatus, assembly GCA_963924605.1. NCBI lineage: Eukaryota > Metazoa > Arthropoda > Insecta > Coleoptera > Cantharidae > Malthinus > Malthinus seriepunctatus. Next base: position 7,600,551 of record OZ004602.1, read on the forward strand.
TCAATAGAAGTCTCTCTACAGTTAGCTAAAGCTTGTGAACCCATATTAGGAATGAGTTACTATCTACAATTTTGGGTTTAAAGAATATACAAGTAGACCTATTGCCAAATCTAAACAACTTGCGCAGAAATCAAAACTGTGTACTACCTCATAACCAAGGTTACATATATGTGAAAACAATGTTTGAGCGTCTTTTTCTACAGCTTTCTTACTTGCTCTTCTGAGCATTTAAAGTCGTTTAGATGTGGAAATATCTGTACCTACAGCCCAAGAGATTCATAATGATTGTCTTCCTATACGCAACTCCTATCCTATTCTATTCAAAATTAAATTTAAACTATAAATTAATTTCTTCATTTTCCACAACCCTGTATTATGTTAATACTTCATTATATTATTTAAAATAAATTAAAATAGAAATATTTTTTTAAATATCTAAAAAATTTAAAATTCATATTGTTAAATTATATCCCAGCTTTAAAATTACTTTATAAAAGAAAATTTCTTAAAGCTTGCGAAATTCCACCTCCACAATTTTTCAATTAATTATTTCGAGCATAAAATGTTGTAAACTCTAAAAAACACCCCCTTAACGTTTTCGTGACATTATAAAAAATAATTTAAGGTTTTAAATTCTTTCTTAAAAATTTAAAAGAAAAACCTAAACATCGACATAAGACACCACTTACTAAAATTTAAGTTGTAATTCAAAAAATTTACTTTTCATCTCACTTTACGAGTTTTACAAAAAAAAAGTTTGGAAAGATCAAACAATATTTTTAGCTACTCGAATAAGTTTTCAACATATAAGTTTATAATGTTAACGACAAGCAAGAGAAGACATTTTAAAGAAGGTAAGTTTAGAAGCTATTCGTAAAGACATATTCAGAGATGCACTTTAGCTACTTAAGTTACTTCACATCACATGTAATGCTTGTTGCATTTTTAAAATCAAATATTTATGTATGGAATATTAAAGTAGACTCAAAAAGTTTCTTGTTGCTACTCACAAAAGTTTGAATTAACACAAAAAAACATTTAGTTTAGAGAATATAGTTTGAGGTTTTGTTTGTATGAATGTCACTTCTTGGGAAATTACTTTAAATTACTCAAGTAAAATTTTGAGTTAAAATGAAGTTAACAGTGGGACTGCGGAATTTAAACAAATCTCTCGTAAATTGTTAGTAAGTCGTTATGAAGTGATTGTATTCCCAAAGTTAGTAAGTCAAAAATAGTTGAAGTTATAAACCAAAAAGAAGTGTAATGTGAACAGGAGGATCCTAAATTGATAGTAGTATATTATCCAACGAGCTGGTAATGAAGCTCATTACTCACAAGAATAAATTTCCGACACGAGTCGTATAGCGAGTGTCGTAATCAGCCGACTGACGGTAATCATTCATTGGACAGCTGCGGATAAAAACTAGAAGTATTACTTGAAACGCCCTAGTGTCACCTCTCCAAAAGCGATGGCAAACAATCGAGAATAAAGTTCCTGCTAATAACTTAATGTTTCCAGTCCTACATAGTATTAAGGTTTCATAAGTTTGATATCTTATCATGATGATAAGGCGCTGAAAGCAATATATGTAGAGATGTCGCCTAAGATATATTGGCGCAGACGCTCATGGAAAAAAACGATTTCATAAATTTATATTGGACACGATAGTTGAAAACCCCCTAATTCAACCCCAAAACGGTTGCAATTACCAGAGAACGAGTTCAACATCTGTGATTACAAATATTATGATTAATAATTTCGCTTGATTTTAACTAAAAACCATAAAACAAACGAAGTCCTACGATAGTGTATAAGGAACGGGACTATGTGAGAGCAAAAAAGAAAGGGAGAACTTGCTATCATCTAGTCCAGTACCATATTCGCTTATACGAGAGGGGTTTACTCTTTCGATACTCTAGCTTGGAGAGCCTTATGGATGATGATCTTTGGTTGAACCAACCGAGAACCTTTCTCTTTAATTTGACCGCTTCTTTAGTAGAAAATAAGTGCATCTCTATAAAGTAAATTCCGCCCTTAAGTAAGCTAAGTCCTGGTGAGTTAAAAATGCATTGTGAATTATACAACCAAACATTTTAAGTTTTAAAAAAATTTAATAAAATGAGCTATAAGAACCCAAGCTAAATTAGTTAGTCCATGAAGGTCCCGAGTATAAAAAGGAGTAAAATAAACTCACCCTATTACTTCTTTCCCGTTTCTTGTTTATACAACAGTTCTTTGCTAACTTTTTTATGTTCACTAAAGTTTGTTAACTAGAAATTTTTTTTTAAGATTCCACCTGCATCAAAAAGTTTCTGAGTTTGTTAAAACATTAGTTTTTTTACACAATTACACAGTTAATCAAATGTAATTATTTTGGCACATATTCAAAAAGCTATATAAGTGTGGAATTCTAAAAACATAAAGGAATATTAAATTTTTACGAATATCAAATTCTTTTTAAAACTTTGTATGTTCGCCAAAATTTATTTGTAAAAGAAGAAAGGAAGGGAAAAAGCTAATTGTAATGCAACTTTCATAAAATGGGAGGAAAACAATTTGTATTTAAGTTTTGACTTCAAAAATTAAAATTGAATCTTCATTTACAAAAGAAGATTATTTTATACAAAATTTAACTCAAAATTCAAAAATTTGCAAATTCAAAAGTAGAAATTTTGAAAAAATAAGAATTATTTGCGTTTGAGTGTGAGCATTAAGAGTGTTACCTAATAAATATCTTAATTATTAATTATCACGATTAAATTTATTATTCACTACGATTAAAAATTTTTAAGAGACCACAACCTAACCTAAAAGTTATCTAAATCCACGAGGTAATCATGAACTTTATTTATAATCAGAAATGAATACTGCGCTGATGCTATCCTTACGGACACTGCTTGTCACCTGTTATCCTTGCAGAAGGATAATATAAAACGCAAGCGCAAAAACAAAATTATAATATCAAACACATGCGCTTAAAACAACATTCTGTTTGAAATAGGAAAATTTCAACAAAAGGCCAATAAATAAATTAATTAAAACAAGAAAAATTGAAAGATAATCCTAACGAAAACGACAAACTTGTAGGGAGCTTCTTCAATTTTTTGAAGTTTGAATAAGCTGTAGGTAAAAATTTATTATGAAAGTACTAAAAAATTAAATAAAGTGAAGGGCAGGTAAACAAGAACGTTAAAAACAACAAAAATACATATATCCAATCACGTTAAAACTTTTTCTAATTTAATGAAAGAATTTTGTTTGAATAAAATATAAAGGAACAATTTCATTTCTACTTTACGTCCCAAATTGGATGCAGACCGATAACGTTTTCTACTAGTAGATATACGATAGAGTTCGTTTTCTTTCTTTATACATATACAAATATATTGTTGAAATATTGCTTTTCTTAGTAAATAGCCAAGTCTTCATTATGAGAAAGAGATTGGATGAAAACAAAGCAATTCCATGTTCGTTTTTATTTATTTGTTATAAATTATTTAAAATTTTACAAATAAAATCGATTAAATTTGTTTTATTTGAGCTATTTTTTAGAAAAAAAACGAAAACAAGTAGAAAAGCTTCGTGTAAAAAGAACAGCGAAGCTTAAGTTATGTTACGTTTATTGAATGAAATTGAGAATTTTTCAGCTGGACGCGAATTAACGGAAAGGATTTTTACGCCTTTTTAAATTTATCCAAAAGCTCAATCTAAAGTAAATCATGCCCGCTATTAGACTGGTGTTAAATTATCTACTTTGAAGTGCCCAACAGGAAAGACCTGCTTGCTTATACGATTAGAAATTATTTGATACCATCGACCAGTAACATACAAATTTATTACATTTTTTTGCTGCACAGAAAAGTAACCCTCAATCGATATTCGGAAAATATAACTCTTAAATTGCGGAACCGATTTAGTTAACGTCTAAGATAATTTGTTAACGTACTTAAGGGAGATCAAAACTACAATGGCTTCAGAAAGACAATAAATGAAATACTCAAGGAAGCCAAGCTCAACTTTATGTCGATGTCATGAAGGATAATAATTCTAATGCCTTGTATGGTACATATTAACATTATATTGGCTAAATGTACACATTATTATGTGTACATTATTTGAAAATGTACAGGGTCAGTCAACGATGCAGAAAAGAAAGATTACAGCCATATTTTAAAGCTATTCAGCTGTATAAATAAGTAGATAATCTGAATCATAACAGCAGGTGAGAATAAGGGTATTTTAAAAATTGTCTGCATTATACAGGATGGTTCAACACAAGGGCTTTTTGTTTTATAGATAGCAGTCATATAATACCCGAAAGACCTTAAGCTAGGTTCATAGCTTTCTGTTGATACGTTTCCGTTGGTACGTTGGCCAATCAGAGCAGAATATTTTTCAAAATCGACGGATGAATTTGAAAAATACTCTGCTCTGATTGGCCAACGTACCAATGGAAACGTATCAACGGAGAGCTATGAACCTAGCTTTAGAAAGTTAACCAGAGGCGTGCGTTTGCTGCACGATAATGCACGTGCCAGTTCATATACTGCCGATGTCGCACGAGTCGTCATCCGAGATTGTGGCTTTCAGCAGATTGATTAGCTTCCGTACCAGTGGCGTAAATAACGGCTCGTATGGGCCCCGCGTTGCAGAACGGCCCCAGAGACATCGTTTAATATTAAATTTCGTTAAAAATCGATTTGTGGGTAAATAAAATTATTAATAACGGGAATGGGTAGGGCCCCACTCTGGATTGTGTGGGAGGACCCCCCAAACTCTTAATTACGCCACTGGATAACTCAGCACATAGGTATTATAACACCGCAACTAATTTATTTTTAAAAATCTGATAAGATAATGTCTAAGAAGCTGTGAAGAAAAACACTTAAACTGTCTATCAGTTTATGGACTTTCAGAGGAGTTACCGCATTGTCCTAAAGGTTCGTCCAATGAAATATTCTTCTGATAAAAAAAATTCACAAGTTTGGACATAATTTTAAAAATTCGATATCCTGGAGTGGATATTTTAAGTAGTTTTTCATTTCAATTGGGGAAGGAAGAAGTGGTCAGGTAATCATTTACGAGCTTTCGGAAAATTTATAGTTACTACTGCTACATAACATAAAATTATTGTCCACAATGATTACAATAATTTTTTCATTACGGCTGACGAACATGAAAAATGTGTTTAGGTTTGGTATAGTAAAATTTAGAACACAGTTAAGGTTCAAGTTCAGACTGCGTTTTTTGAATTCTATATTCAAAAATTTTGAAAAAAATATATGTTATGTAATACCTACTGCTACAACATACGTGTAAATTTTGTGGATGACATGCACACTATGCACGCTTAAACTTAACCCTTAAATGGTCCCTCTCCGAGAAGCATTTGGAAATATAAATATTTTTGAATTTAGATTTCCCTTGAAGAATAATTACCAAAGTTTGATTAGTGACCAAAAGCGTAATATAAAATTTTTAAAAATAGCAAATCTAACGCTCGATTGTATAAAGGCGAATTATATTTTAATCGAAGAATTAGATTTATAATCCTTAGATATGGCAACATTACACTATAAATTAATAAATAAATATCAAATTTTGACAATCTGTATTCACAATTCAACACAATCATAACTTATCCTCAAATTTTAATTTACAAACGTCAAACGTTGACATTACAGTGTGTGACGTTGTCATATCAAATAATTATAAATCTAATTCTCGGATTAAAATATAATTCGCTTTTATGTAAGTGAGCGTAAGTTTTTTACAAGTATTACTTTTAAAAACCATGATAAATGACAATGTGCACAAAGAATCAACATTCAGATACAGTTTGATTTTTGGTTGTTTACAGTGACCACCTTCTTGTATAACTTAAAATAAAAACGACGTATTTATTGAGTTATTTAACACTTAGAGTACCAGCCGGGTCCATCGGACCCGAATCGCACTTTCAATTCAGTTTTTCTCATTCAAATTTGAAAATTATGAGTTGTTCTTTTGTGACTTTTTCTAACTTCCTATTTTGAATAACTATTTCTAATTTTTTTCATTTAATCAACTTCCTTCCCTATGTAATAAAAAAAGCAGCGCCGCGTACCAGCAGGGTCCGACGGACCCGTACATATAAATGGATTATATTTAATGGAATTGCCGTTATTTTTTTGAATATTTTGGATGAATCCGTATATTTCGGGGCTGCTGAATCGATCTGTGACCATACCGAATTCGTTTGAGCACCCCTTGGGTGCAAAACCCTTATTTTCCTCATCGGCGTTGTAAAAATCCTCTTCTAAAAGGGGTCCAGTAAAATGATACTGCCCCTTTGGTTAATAAAATTAAACTTGGTAGATAGTTTACTGGAACCATATTCTGTACGATGAGACAAAAAAAAATATTGATAAACAATGCCTTACTGGCATGATTTCAAAATTTTTGAAAAATTGTTTTTAACAGCACTATAGAGGCAAAAATGGCGATTATAAGCCCATGGAGTTACTCAGATCGATTCCAAATGGTCACAGATCGATTCGGCACCCTTAAAATGTATGGTAACAATTCTTTTCACGACAAGATACCGCCAGTATCCGCCAATATCAGATCTTTCACAAGAAAGTACGGTAAATATCAGATTTTGAAAAAAGGGGATGTGGAGCACCCCCTTGAATATTTATTTGGTCTTATTGGACAAAATTACTCTATATGGTTCCAGTAAACATTATGTATCGAGTTTCATTCCATTTATTAACAAAAAGTGCAACGTAGCTGAGGTATTCGCCATGTATAGCCCTCATTAAAGGGGGTGTACAGCAGCCCCCATTGAATATTTTTTAATTCTCATTGCAAAAAATTACGCTATATGGTTCCAGTGAACTATGTGCCGAGTTTTATTCCATTAACCAAAAGTGCAGTATCATTTTACGTGTAAACCGCATTAATAGTAGAAATAAATACTCGGAGTGATAGTGAAATAAGCGAAATTCAAGTAGGGTGAAATTGAATTATCAATTTTTTTTATCAACATATAAACAAAATAAATGCATAAAGACGAAAATTAAAAAAAAATTTCAAAAAAATGAGAATACACGTATTATTATTGCGTTTAATGTACACTCGGGTCCGTTGGACCCGGCTGGTACTTCTCGCATAGTTTTTTTCTTGGTACTCTAAGTGTTAATAAGCATTCTGAAAGTCACGTGTCGGTAAACAACCAAAAATCAAAGTGTAGATAGATTTCATACATTTCCTTACGGGTATTGTTGCCCCACCACCTTATAATAAATATTATTTTTGCTAAAATATATTACTGAACACTTTTGGCCTAAGAGGAATATAATGTCCAACCCTCTACTTAAACCATGCATTTCGTTAAAAAATAATTGTTTCGTGATACGTTGAGAACAACATAGAGAACATGACAAGCGCAGCAATGGTATAAAAACTCCAGGTACAGAAATAAAACAATTTTTGAGCAAAGTAAGTCCATTTTATTAACGTATTAACCTAATAAAGAATTTATGTTCATAAATTTAGTATCAAAAGTTCAAAAATGACAATACACAGAGAGCTAATTTTCAACTTCGGTGTCACAGTGTCACTTAAAGTTGGAAAAAGAAAATTTATAATTAAAGTAATAAAGTTAAAAATGTACACACTGTATAAAAACAATCAAATAGAAATAAATCGTACGTAGTCCTGAAGGATAATAAATTTGAAACTTTTAACATTACAATTTTTTCTTTATTTTACATTCCAAAAATATGACAAATTTATTTTTTATACAAAATATGATTCTTATGATGATTCAAATAATATATACGAGGAGAATTAATTTGAAATTGATTATATCGTTGTAAGTTTGGCGATATTGTGGACAAAGCTGCATTATGGTGAAAACTTTTCGAACTGTCAAGTATATACGGAGCCAAAGTAGAACCAATAAATTTCTCAACTTTATTATTATCATTAAAACTATTTTCACTTATTTTAACAATTTTATTTTCATCATAGTTTCCAAAAAATTGGACTTTATGTTGAGGAATATTTTGCACTACTAAATATGGATTTATTTGTAATTGATTTTCGTAAATTCGTGTTGGTGCAACGTTTAAATTTATCGGTGTTGTAAGTGAAACTCTTTGATTTTGGTAATTACGTGAATTTTCTGTTATATCATCGTCTTTATAAAAAAGATCATGAGTTTGAGTATTCGCATGTTGTAATTGATAATCGTAGATGTAATCGTAATTTTGATTAGTAGACTTTAATCCAGGGCGTACTTGTTGTGTCTGTGGTTCACTTTCTGCATATTTCACATCGGCTTTGTACCCATTTTTATCAGCAACATAAGAAACAATTTGTAAGCGACCATCGGGTAATTTCACTCTATATTCGCCATTAGTTGCTTTAGAATTTTTTTCTTGTACATGAGAAAAATCATCTCCAGATAATTGATCTTGTACTTTATAAGAAAATGCATAAATTTGATGTTCCTAAAAGAAATAATTAATAAAGTTTTAAATTTTTTGACAAGGCTTAAATTTAAAATTTTAATTAAGGCACGATCAAATTTAATTATCTTTCGAGTTACTCAAGATTATGACCTCTGCTCTCATAAACTAACAAAGTCGTGACCATTTTGATGAATCGTTTAATTCTTTCAAATTGCCAAATCATAGAATAAAGAATTTATTATTTTACTTTCCCAATTCGAAAGGTTTTATTCCGATAAAAACTAAATAATTGTTATACAGCGTACAACCGGAAGCTGTATGAAATACAAATTATTTTTAATCGATTCGTCCGATTTAAAAATCCCCTCTAATCGCTATAGGTACTGTAAATAATTCTGAAATAATAGCTAAGACACTTTAACAAACCCTGTATACAAATACCTGAGAATGTTTGGGACTAACGTATAGTAATGGTGGCTTCTTCAGTAATTTTTCTGCGTGAGTGGTGAGTGCTTTTAAAGCTTGCGAATTTGAATGGTGCTCCTACAAAAAGCACAAACTAATATCGTAAATAATTTCACAAGGTTAATATCTTTTACATTAAAATGTAAGATGTTTAGGAGGTACATACTGCAGTCATTTATTACCATAAATACATAATGAAAGTGTGAAGGGTACTTTTTTGGTTGAAAAACTACCCCAAAGTCTATAAATTTATTAAATTTAATCTCTTTTGACTATTTAAATAAACTTCTTTATGTCTACAATATTTTAAATTAAATTTCGCAAATTAATTTTAATTTTGAACTGATTAAAAATTAAATAATTTACAAGTTAAAATTTTAGGGTGAGTTAATTTATATGTATATGTGAGTGCTTGTTTGTAAATTTTCTTCAAAATACCTCTACACTAAATCTCTCTATGATGAGATTCACCAACCTGTCATCACTTTCATTCACTCTTGACCTACTAAAGAGCTTAGCTTCAAGCGAGCTTTACTATCGTGTAAAACGTAAATCAAAAATTTTACAAGGGTGAAAAAATATCTCTAAATAACCACAATTTATAAAACTTGTTCAATAATTTCATAAGATATATTTTACCCCTGTAACAAGCGATAATAAAACTCAAAGCTCAATCACCAATTTAATTTGTTAATTTTTAAACCTTATTGTCCTTAACAAACGAAAATGTGGATCAATTTTTTCCAATTTGATACCAATTACACGTAAAATTGAAAAAAAGGGTGATAAATTGCTTTATAAATTGTTAATATGTAATAAAAAACGTATTAGACGACTATAAAAGAATTTGTGATAACATCCGAGGACAAAATAGATTAGTAAAGTAAAATGTAAAACATTTTCCTATTTGAATATATGATTCTCGCCTTTTAATTCCCCTTGGTCCAAAATTCAAGTTCCGGAAAGCACATTACAGTCACGTCACAAACGTAGAACAAGAAGAATAATAGTCTAAACACGTGGTTACTCCCCGGAAATGTGGAATATATGTAAACCTGGGACACGTCGTCTTTCTAGGATGTAATAATTTCCATGGTAATGTAACCCCCTTGTATTCCTTGATATGATTTTTAGTGTTACTACTTAAATATTAAAGAATGGTAAGAAAACTTTTATTGCGCCCAAGTTTTTTTATAAAACATTTTTATTAAAAATTTATAAAATTTCTTTCGAATCTGTGCACGTAGGTACGTGAGATTTTTGGTACAAAGTTTTATTAGTAATAAACTTATTTTTTTGCAGTTTTAAATTATTTTAAAAGCTATAAAAGACATTCTTCACACAGATTTCGCTTCTCTACAAACTTTTATTTAGGAAAAATATCGATTTATGTCAAGATTATATTTCATTACTCTAAATTTGACTCGTTAGCTGTCGTCGTCTGAGAGTTAGTGAACTCTGTTCTGCTAGAAATACAACCAAAAGCAAATCGTATGAAACTTAGAGATAAATAGAGAAGTAGTATACAAAGAGTATTCTCTGGACACGACTCTGAAAGTGGCAGAAACTAAAATTCGCTTAAAAGACTTTCATACCCTTCTAGTTATTTCAGTAGCAGAGGATTCTATTATACAATGTGCATTTCTTCCGTCAATTGCAATTTTCAACACAACATTGCACGATTAACACATCATAAATAAGTGAATAAATTGTTTGAAATACAGTATTTTAACTGTTACATGTTCGAAATAACTCCTCCTCCAAAAGCAGGCGTGGACTGCCTATACTTTTTTAGAGTCGGTTCTCACCGATAATCTTAACTTTGATTATATGAAGTAAAATAATAGGGTGGCTATTCTTAAAAAGCCATAATTAAAATCAGTGAGAACAGGCACAAATTGTGCACATTCACTCATAATAGATCGCCCAAAGTCCCAAGATTTTCAGTCTTGTCTGATGAACTGCTACCCTACATCAAAGCACACATCACTTCTTCACGCAAAAAAGTCCCCACCTTAAAACTGTGACAAACGAATTATAGTAAATTAACTATGAAAACGAAACTACAGCGAACATAGTTTGTGATTATTATTTTTATTAGTGTCCACTAAATTGAGAATCCATATTAGAGGACTTATAGCTCGACACGACCTGAATTAGTGACGAGTTAGGAGACAACTTGAGAAGTGGTAGAAATCGAGGTGTTGCTGTTGTGAAAGAAAATAATTGAACGCTCATGATAGTACTCTCCGCTTAGAGAAACCATAAGTGGAATAAAAAATTTGAGATCAAGCTTTAATGCGAAATGGGACCAACCCACAGTTGGTCTCGTTCTGATCCCGAGAGAATTTGTGGACTCATAGGTACAGCTGAACACACAAAACAAAGTCTCTAAGAAGGCGCGACTGAGACACAATTATAGTAAAAAGTAGGATTTTCTTTAAACGTCAAAAAAAACATAAAATTTTGTGGTGTACTCGTGTACTCCAAATGTGTGGTTAGATTGCTCTATTATATTGGGTTTAAAAATGTACACAAAATTATTTCAGATAAAATGGAATATTTCTTGTTCATTGTCTGAAACTTTTGTCGAGGACTGTTGTAGTAGTTACAAATGCTTAATCGTGATTGGATGAATGCTTTTCCACCACCAAATTTTTAACTTTAGTTCACATATTTCGCGGGTCTAGAATAACAGGGTTCTAACTGCACTAAGGGTGAGAACAAGTGTAGAGTAGAGAGTTTACATAGAGTTGTTTGAAATTTCAGCTAGAATCATATGTTTTCAATTTCAATTTGAGCACCCCAAAACGCTATGTTCTATTCTATGCTCTAGGCTCTATGCTCTATGCTCAAAACTTTTAATTTGCGCTCACCCTACGGTAAAAAGTTAGGGAATTGAGGTTGAAACTTAGTTACCTTGTATTTTGATTATTTATGTAATTTTCCAAATGCGAATTTTTCTTGTTTGATCAGTTTTTAGTGGCGATTAATAAGAAACATTGCATTGTAATCTAGCTTTGGTCATTCAACTCAAAGAAAATTATTTATAATTTTAACATCAAAACGAAACAATAAAATCAAATTCACAAAAGTTAAATATAAATAAATAATAATTATAAAGTATACTGTATTATAATATGCACCATTATGATCTGTCATAACAGCCACCATTGTCTTTAAGGCACTTTTTCTTCTGCGCTTATTTCTGAAGTCATGCAGATAGAATCTTGTCATACCGAAGTTAACTAAATTTTAGTTAGATAGAACTTGGCCACTTTAAAATCATGAAAACGGATGGAGTTACGTAAAAACTAAGGCCAGAAATAGGTAGAGCGAGTCACATAGAACCCTAACGTATATTTAACTCATTTTTTGTAAAAATATCGGTTAGAAACCTGTTATTCTAGACCCGCGATTTTCCGAGGTCTTTGTTTACTGTGTGGAGCTGTATGTGTAAACCAGGTCTCAAACATATATGCCATAGAATATTACAATCAAAGAGACAAGACAGGTAAGGAATATCAGAAAAATATGGGTAAAATGAATATCAATTTCCAAATCATAAATAGCTGGAACATAAAGTTGGAGCATGTAGAAAGAATTCTAAATGAAAGAGAAAAAGCCTAATTACATATTAAAATCGTCGACATGTACGAAAAAAGAAAACATACAAAGATGGCGGAAACGACCTTAAACACTTACACGAAGGCGTATTATATTTTAATCCCTTAGATAATAGCACCCCCTAAGATATAATGACTGGTACCCGGTTTTGTCGAACTCTCCCCTAATTCAAAAAAAATAAAGGATGTTGGGTAAAAACAACTTTCGGATATTAAAGTCGCTGACGGTTACGAGCGGAATGTCTAAATATCAGCTTTCCCGCCCATTCATTAGAAACAGACCTCTTAAAGTGTTTAACGTGTTTAAAGGATTATAAATCTAATTCTGGGATTAAAACATAATTCGCTTTAATGCAACCGAGAGTTAAAGGACGATAAACCAAAAAAATAATAAAAAATGTGCATGGAAGAAAAGAAAGACTACAAGCACAATTAAAATCCTGAGGCTCCTTGATTTACAGAAAATTATAGAGTTAAAGAAAAACCTGAAGCAATTTCTAATTTTTGGAAATTCTATGAAACGCGTCCTAAAAAACAATAATCCAAAAGGAGGAGTTTGTTACCAAATATTTCCTAACGGTTTATCGTTGTAAAAAATCAATTAAGAAACAATCTCAAATCAAAAGGGTAGAGATTAATTGTTTTATGATTTAATTGATCAAGTGAACAAGAATTAATTGATATAGCCTAGCAGTCTAAATAAATTTCCTATGTGATATATTACCTTTATTTTCACAACTTATAATTAGAATCGATGAAGCTGAACGGACTTGCAAGAAATTCTTTTTTGTATAAAATAACAAGTTTTATATTAAAAGAGTTGTTTTATTGTATACGTTTTTGAATTTGTAATTAGGAAAAAATTGTAGCAATTTTCAACAGTGTGTTTGTGGAGAAAATGTTTATTATTATTGTTATTTTACTTACTTAAAACCCTAACCGCATACGGACGGCATACATACACACACAGTTTGAGTTTGGGTTTATAAAATTAATGTAAGTTATTAAGTTTATTTATTATTAAACGAGGTTGTTGCATTGTTCATGTTATGAAAATAAACATCAACATTATTATAACACATAAATGGTTACTTTCTTATAATAATAGGGCAGTTGTGTATGAAATTGCAGTTGTAGGAGTTATATCGTAATAATGGTATTGTTATTTTAGATTTTTATCGCAACAGTTTTGCCTTTTATCTTTGTGGGGAATTATGGTAAATTCAAGAAAAATAATGTTATGATCCATTGTCCAGTTGAATGGTCAATATTTTATATTGCATTTTTTGGGAACGTTTATCAAACTACACTACACAGATTAAAAATTCTACCGTCTCGCATTTTGATCCAAAATAGCAATATAATATTGACAGACACTAAACTTTTCTTTATATTAAATACGTCAAAGATTTAAAAGAAAATTGTTGATGAAAAGAAAATGACGAGCATCTATCATACAGTTTAGGTTTCCCCAATACGTCCATAATTTATTTCCAATATCTACAATTTTTAAATTTTCGCATTAATTTTTATTAAAATTATTTCGACTCAAAGAAAATGATATTTCTTTTTAAAAACTAATTACTATTCTGTTTACGAATTACATTGTCTCGGCTTAGAAAAATTTTAGCAGGTTTTTCTCCTTTTACTTTCATTGTTTAAACAAGGCGTACTACATAATCCAAATTTTATTAGATTTTATAAATTTTAATTAAAAAACTTTTTTTGATATCTCTACGTTTGTTATAGGCATAACCTCTTTAAACTTTTGTTTAAAAACGAGAAAGAAAATTTGTTTTATTTAAATAAATTATAATCAAGCAAGTTTAAATTATATCAAAGTGTAAATTTTAAGCTGTCCAGTATAAATTCCGTTTATAGGAGAAAATTGTTTGGCAGTTGAAATTTGTTTTAACCCACCTTGTACTTTATTTCCAGAACAATAAATTAAAATATTACCTAAATTGTTTTTGACACTGAAAAGTAAGCAAACCACAGGTGAAATTTTAAATAGCCTATCAATGAAAGAAACTGAAAATTAATTATTTTTGGGGAAAAACTGTCTCCAGGGGGTTCATCTATAGTGTGATTTTCTATTTTAAAACAAAATTATTTTATCAGTTTTCTAAAACCAATAACAGGTACGAACCTAGCTACCCCTAGATTTGACTATACAAAAAATATTAGAACAACACTTTAAAAATACAAACGAGAAGAAAATTATTTAGAAATAAAAGAAGGAAATTTCTTTTCTTAAATTTAAATGAAATAAAGTTAAAAACAATTATATTAAATTTATAACTTATAAAATAAATATAATATAACGAAAAAGACACAAATTATTCTTCTGTGACTTAATTTTGTTCAGCTGTTAAAACATCAAATTAATTAAAATACGAAAGCATTAAAGTTCCCTTATAAAAGCACAAAGATAACTTTAATTTAGCTTAAATTACATCAGTTGAAAGTTTGTAAGAATATTTAAAGCTTCTAAAATTTGCATGCATGACCCAAATTAAAATTCAAAAGTGTTGTGATCTTCTCCCTAAGCACTTAAGTATGCTTATGAATTTTCTCTAAATTCACTTTGTTTTAGGATAGTAGGTACCTAATGTATATTTAATTATGTAATATTAAAATATTTTCATACAGTTTACCAAAAATTTTCTAAATATTTAATGAATACGGTACTTTAGAAAAGTTAGAGGGTGATTTCTTGAGTAATTATTTTTTAAAGGTTCGTAATCGCTCCTCCGAGAGATACAAGCCCATTGACTTAAAGATTAAGACGAAAAAGCATAATTTAAAAATTATTGGCGATAAAAATTGAACTCATTAGAAGTCTGTAGAATTTTAACAGATAACATATATTACATGCAATCGTCGCTAATATTTTTCAATAGAAGTCCCACCTGGACGTTATCAATAAACATTTAAAATTTAAGTTATAAAAATGGCAAAACGGAACGTGTAGTGACATCTTTAATAAACAAAATTTAATTAAGAAAAACTGTAAAATTCTTTATACCTAATCTTACTAATAAAAAAAAATTTTTTGAATATAGCTTTAAGATTTGTTTCTATTAATAATTAATAGTTATGAATAAATTATACACAGAAATGCTAAAATTACCCCTACATATATTTTCTTAAAAAAAGTTACCATAAAGAATTATTTTATTATTTACTAGCGTATTTAGTCCCCCTGATGAATCCAAAACTGAATAAAAGAGTACTTAGGGCTAAAAACTAAAAATATACTATAGTATAGTTTACGCACACATATAAGGCTTTTCGGCTTCTATAAGTCAACAGTTGCTCATACGCTTATGCCAGTACACAAAAGCCATCGTAAACTATAAGCAAGCATCCGTTGTACTATGACGATTGTAAACCTACCCTTTTAAATATTCCGTCCTAGTAGAGTCCCATTTATCTGACATGCAAAATGTAGATTTTTGAGTAGAGTCCCAGAGATGAACAAATAGAGTCCCAAGCTCAGGTAGGAAATTGTGCGGCAGGAAGTCCGGGGCATAGTCTCAAACAATTTTCAAATTAAATTTCTGGAGTTATAAAGCATGCAAAATTAATTTTATTTATTTATTTAGATGCAGAAGTTTATGCTCTAAAACTTAATTCGAAAATTGTTTTTCTAAAATTGGATCTTTCCTGTTATACAGTGTGTCCAGTATAACGTGCACAGCATGGGGATCTCGAACACCGTAAGAGATACGAAGTCGGTTAAATGTAGAAAATTGTGCATGATTTTATGACCACTTCGATGCTACTTTTGTTTTTTAAAAAAATCTATTAGCACTCTAGATATTTAGGATAAACTGAAAAATTGCACTTTCTTTAAATGCTTATAACTTTTTTATTAATAGAGATAATTTAAATTTTCAAAAAGAGATAATAGGCACTACTAAAACGTAAATAATTAATTAATAAAATAATTTTTTTAGTACGCCGTTTTGGAGATATGATGCACACTTATATTTTTTTAAATACAAACCTAACCTCATTTTTATGTTTTTAAAATGCTATTTTTTTTCTCTTTTCAAAAATATAAGGGTTGATAGGGTTGATTTTTTAAATTCCTTCACGGTAATACTAAAATAGAATATTTTGTTATTTATGTTCAAATAAATTTTAAAAATCAAGTTTGCTATGAAACAATTTCATAAAAAAGAAACAACTGAATTAAATAAATAAATATCAAAAAACGATCAAAATAATTCGAAAAAAGTACCTTCTAAAAAAATATTAAAAATAAACCTATCAACCCTTATATTTTTGAAAAGAGAAAAAAATTAGCTTTTTAAAAACATAAAATTGAGGTTGAAAAGGGTTGAGGTTGGTATTGAAAAAAACATAAGTTTGCATCATATCTCCAAAACGGCGCACTAAAAAAATTATTTTATGAATTAATTATTTGCATTTTAGTAGTGCCTATTATCTATTTTTTTAAAATTAAAATTATTTCAATTAATAAAAAAAGTTATAAGCATTTAAAGAAAATGCAATTTTTCAGTTTTTCCTCGATATCTAGAGTGCTAATAAATTTTTTCAAAAAACAAAAGCAGCATCGAAGTGGCCATAAAATCATGCACAATTTTCTCCATTTACCCGACTTCGTATCTCTTACGGTGTCCGAGATCCCCATGCTGTGGCATGTTATACTGAACACACTGTATATACCCACATATCCCCTCACGGCAGGGGCATGGTCAAGTTGTCACTTAGGTTAAAAGTAAGAAACCAACTTTTTTTTTTAATTTTAATCGGGACTCTACTTAAACATCTAATTGTTTTGTAAGGTTGATGGGACTCTACTCGAATCTCACCAAAGCAGCTGAAAATACCTTTATCCTTTATTTTTATACAGTGTTAGGAGAAAGTAGGGATCTATGGAAATATCTCTGAACCAAAAAGACTGAGTGCAATGAAATTTTGGATTAGAGGGTAATGCTACGTGGCACATACGATGGGTATATTTTTGTTTTAATTGAACTTCCGGTTTAACCGGAAACGGTACAAACTTTTTTACTTTAAATGGAACACTCTGTATATTTTTGCATATTCAATAGTCCTCGTTCTTCTGCATTCAACAATAATGATAGTTATGGGTAACAGCCGAAAAGATAAACCGCTACTACACTGGTTTTCAGGTTAAGTTCACTACTTTAATTTACAAAAACACATTTTTTGCTTGATTTAAAAATTTTAAAGAACGTAATAATTATTAAATTAAGTAACTTATTCTAAAACAAGTTAAAATAAATGCATTTTTGTAAATTAAAATAGTGAACTTAACCTGAAAACCAATGTATCAGTAGTTCATCTTTTCAGTTGTTGCCTGTAACTATCACTATGGATGAATTCAACAGCACCAGGGTTATTGAAATATGTAAAAATATACAGAGTGTTCCATTTAAAATAAGAAAGTTGGTGCCGTTTCCGGTTAAACCGGATGTTCGATAAAAACAAAAATATGCCCATCGTATGCGTCATGTATTTTTACCCTTATGTCCAAAATTTCATTACAGTCACCAATTCCACATCAGAGATATTTCCATAGATCCATACTTTCTCCTAACCCTGTATAAGTATTTGAAATAAAATTTATTATATAATAGTCATATAAACTTTTAATAAATTAATTAAATACTGCTAATATTTAACCTGTTACATATACAATTACTAATGATAAAACATTTAATTATTTAATTATAATTGAGTGCTAAATTTTTAAATTAGGTCAATAAATTTCGAAAAGATATAAGGCCCATAACTTATTTTGACGAGACCTGGTATGACAGTCACGATACGGTGCCCAAAAGAGTGAGTCAGCATCAGAAAGGTAATTTAAAAATTTAGCAGTCATTTATAATTAAGTAATTAAATATTTTCTAATTAGTAATAAATTAATAAAAGCAATGACTAAATGGACGTTTGCACCGTTTACAGATAAACTGACAGAGTTTATCTGGCGGATAAGTTGTAAAAAACCTTTGCACCTCCATCTAACTGTAGGATAAATCAAATAATTGACGAATAAATTTTCTACAAAAATACCTGCTACTTATGGCCACTTGCACCGATTTTACTTTATGCGGCAAATAAATACAAGCTGTGCAAACAGCCATAATTGTTTAATAAATTTAATTTCAAAGACTTATATAAAAATAAAGGATAATGGTATTTAATAGGATGGCTATTGTGTATTGTCATAAGCTGATGAGCAACTGTTGACTTATAGAAGCCGAAAAACCTTATATGTATGCGTAAACTATACCTACTCAGAATCAGAAGTATTCACTTTTACGATATCAAATTAGAATCGATAAATAATCCACATTTGTGTAAAATTTTGATTTTGTTAGGTACTAAACACCTTTTGAGGTCCTGTTAAGGCCACACCAGAGTTTTTCAATTTTATATAAAAATTTTTGTAAATAAATTTTATCTGCCAAATTTCCACATTAACGTTTGTTAAGTTGTAATTAGTAAAGAATTCTTAGAAACAATACTCTCATGAGAAAATTATTAACAAAATCATACATACACGTAATTTTAGTTTAATTGTAAATTTATGTAGCAATTTATGTTTAATTTACATTTAAATAAGGCCAATCTTACTTAATTGTAAAAGAAAAAAAAGCAATCGAATTACTTAATTTACCTGTAAGTTAATAAAACGTCCTGCTTGTTTGTGTTTATGTTTTCTACTAAGGGAAGTATAAGGATGATTATCGAAAAGAAGCGTGTTATCTTCATTCCTGTTAATACTAACAAAATTCCCGTTTGCATCGTTAGGATCTGGAGGTGTTTTTGGAAACAAAACAGGACCAAGACTTTTACTTTCCGTAATTTCCCTTTCGTATCCAATTTGGTAAGGATGAGGATTGAAATTACGAGGCCGTAAATAAATTTCCCTTTCTGTTTCTTCCAACGAAGAACAAATTGAGGCGAATAAATAAATTAAATAAAATTTAATTAAAATCTAAAACAAATAAATTCTTTTTGGAAATGTTTTTAAAATAATTACACTTACTTGAACGGTCATTTTTAAGCGACGCACGAGAGTTATCTGAGAAAGAGTTTGAGAAAATCACTAAAGTTAAATCACTCTTTTGTTGTATTTAAAAAGTAATAGACAACAACTACTTCTTAAACCACTACCGGCATTTTAAAATATCAAATCGCGTTCTTTTCATGTAGTTTAGTTTCGATCAATAACGTCTATTCATTTCAAATCATTTTCGATCTTGATTAGAAAAATCAAATATTTTGCCTACTTATAATGGTAATTGAATTTTAATAAAAGTTTTATTGTTATTGTAACCCTATACAATTTATAAATAGACCATTAAATTGTAAATTACTAACTTATAATACTTCCCACTACTTTCGTAATAGTACGCAATAAGAAGTATGGAAATGAGTACTTGTTAAACAATTTATTATTAAGAGGGTGTGCGATATATCTAATTAATTTAACTACTTAATGGTTATAGTTTGTTCATTTGTCAATTACAATTATTTACGCTCTCGCATTAATGTTAAGAAATTTGTTTTCAAAACGCATGATTTACTTTAAAAAAAATTGGATCAATTATGGCAACAAAAACGTAAAGCGGTTATTAAATACAACTTCCTGAAAAAGCGACACCTCCCCTTCATTCTTTACTTCACTACATCGCTTTACTTATTATTAATATTTGTCATTTTCATACTAGGGTCTTTCGTTGCCCTTAGATCCCAAACCATATTCGAAAATTAATCAATACGTGGATATGCGAGCATTTTATGTATACTCTCACTTGACAAGAGCTTACTACAGTATACTACCAAAAATTACCACTTTTTTTTATTTTCAATTTCTTATTTTATTACTTCTTTATATTTATCAAATAATGCCCTATTAAGAAACAACTGAACAAAAATAAATCAATGAAAGGTAAGTCCAAAATTTGAAGAAAAAAAACACGAAGAATTTTTTGAGATTACGAAACAAATTGGTAAAAAAAAGACCTTCGAAGATCAAAATTCTATAGCAAACGTTTGATGTATAGATATCACAATTTCATTTCGTAATTTTCGTCATTCATCAACATACGCACTTTCCACATCTTAATAAATAAAAGATCTGAAGAAGAATAAACTTAGTGTGCTCGTAAAGAGCCTATTGTGAAATATTTTTTTAAATTTAAAAGGCCATTGTTCAAATAATCAATTTTATTTTTCAATTTACGTATATTTTCTAATATTTTAAGCCACTGCCTTACGAAGTCATAAATAGTAAAAAGCTTTGTAAATGAAAAAATTCCATCAAACATTTATAAGTCTTCTATATGGAAAAAATATGGCTTTCTCTCTAAAGGCACATAAATCGGAAAGATGATATTTTAAGTTATGAATAAACGTCGACATTTTTTTTAACGTAGTGTTTGTTATGTTACATATTATTCAACATTTCTTGATGTTTGATACTATCTACATTTATAGTTAGCTGATGATCATATAGCACCTCGGTTAAGTAGGTTGATGCAAAACAATTGTAAAATTAACAAAACTCGATATAGTTCAGATATTAGTAGGACTTTCTGGCACACAGAACTCACATCTTAAGATGAGAAAACATCATAAACTGACAATAAGAATAATTACTAATCTTGCATCTTCTCTAAAGCTTCCAAATTAGAGCCTGGAGCTCTCTCGAAGTAAATTATGATCAATAATTATTACAAAATAAGTAAGATGGAAAACTAGAGAACACGAGATACATATTTAACTATAGAAAGCACGACAGTTAAACAACATATAGGTATGTACAAAGTGTATGTAGAATGTAGGTACCTTTGTTCTATTTTGTTGCTATTGTAGTTCTAAGATCAACAAGGAAAAGCCAATGTCTGGCTCGCCAGATGAATATAGTTTTAGAACTGACGGTTTCCGAGGTTAAAAACTCAATGCCAAAGTGATGAAAAGGAATATTTGATGAACAAACTTACGATAAAACTTAGAATGCTAAAGCTATGAATATTTTGTATTTCTAAGTAGATCTTACACATTAAAAATAGCTGTCTAGAATTTAGAAAATATGGAAATATTCAAAGAGGAAAATATGTACACACATCGGAAAAGTCTAGGGATATTTTTTTAAATATAGATAGCTATTTTATTTAAAAAAAAGAATTTAAAATATATTCATACGTAATTATATAGTATTTGTAATCTTGTACCTAATTATGTAACAAAACAAGGCAAAGATATTTGAAGTGATTGACTCCAGAGTGACTTGCTGATATTTAGTCATAATGAAGAGGACTTATTCTTTTTTAAACAAACGCTTTAAAAAGAATACAAATATAACTTAGTAAAATATCACAAAATTCTTCTTGATTACACTACCGGTTTCGCTTGATAAGCATCATCAGTCTTCTACACCTGATGTGTACTTCTACACACTTCGACTTGCCTCATCCACCTTAAAGAAGACCCACCGCTCGATTCATGACTTCTAAAGTCGTGTCGTTTCTATTGTAAAACACAATTGTTTCAATCCACTTTAGAACGACTAAAATAGAACAGTTGAACTGAATTGAATGTAACACAAAGAAATTCAAGTTTTGACTTTATCGTATTTACCGAGTCCTTACCATCGAAATCTCCTGTTTTCAAAAAAAAACTTAGTCTGTCTTGAGTATTGCAACTTATAAATGCGTTAATTGTACAATGTGATCAATATACACTTCATTTTTATGATTTTGTAAAAATATTCCTAGACTTTTCCGATGTGTGTACATATTATGCTAGAATAAATATTATAAGTTATAAAAAAGTGCAAGAGTTACAAGATTTTCTTGCATTTTCTTGCATTCTTGGTCTCTTGTCAAACCAAATGTCAATAGATAAACCCACGAATTGCAAGAATGCGAGTATTGTGTAAGAAAAGAAAAGGGCAAGCCCCGACGTTATTTTTATCGAAAATAAGCAAGACAAGAAATATGTATACTTGGATTTTTTAAAGACTACCGACACGTGACCACCTTGATATGTATTGTCACGCGTAGAAATATTACGCAAATTATTTAATGAAATTATTAAGTAGTACAAGAATTTAATGTACACGACTTTACTATACGTGACTATTGTCAGGTATTGGAAGAATGTGAAATAAAGCATAAATTGTCAGTTTTAGCAAATTTAGTTGGCGCGTGTGCCAAGTTAATAAAAGGCCCCAAAGTAGGTTTTTAAGTTAGTTATTAATTGAAGTTGAATTACGAGTGAGTAACTAGACTTACTTACGGGAACGCGAAACGTTTGTCGGTTTGGTACGTTGTCATAATTAAATAGTTAATTGCATCATGATGTATGATGTATTGGATTAACCTTACTCTTGGGTAAGAACCCTTTAACAAATAAATTAATAATTTCAGCATTGTGTATTTATTCATCTCGGTACAACTCTGGATTCCAACTCTGGATTCCAGAGGTCATAATCTTCCCCCGATCGTGACAGTATAAAGGTGAAAACGAATTATTTCGTCAGTTTAATTATTTAATTTAGTTAATACATTTATTGTGAATTATTATTAAATATTTATTAAGAAAATTTATAATTAAATTAATTATTTATTGAATATTTTAAGTCACGTGTCGGTAGTCTTTTAAAAATGCCAGTATATGTTTTCTTATGTTTGTTTGCACCGCTTACAGATAAACTGACAGGTAATTTATCTGGAAGATAAGTTGTCCAAAACCTTACACCTCCATCTACCTGTAGCATAAATCAAATAACAGACGGATAAATTTTCTACAAATGTACGTGCTACTTATGGCCTTTTGCACCGATTTTAGTTTATGTGGCAAATAAGTTATATTTTTACTTACTTATCCTTATCCGTCAGATAATTTATCTGTCAGTTTATCTGTAAGCGGTGCAAACGACATTAACAAGACAAAACAAGATTTTTGTTTAAAAGAATGAAGCAAGACAAGACATATTTTAATTTCTTGACAAGATAAGTCAAGCAAGACAAGAAATCTTGTCTTGTGAAACACTACTTTGGACTATAGGTACAACTGTCGAATAAGTTTCTGAAAAAATGGAAACTTTAAAAAGGGAACCCTTTCGCAAGATGCCACTCACAGTAAAAAAATTTAGGTATTCGGGCCCATCTCTTGGAAATAACCGATTTGAGTGCCACTGCCACTGAAAATCTAGTTGGCGCCATCGACACTGATTTTAGTGATTAGAACTGTTAAGAGTCTACTTTTGATTGGTGCTGGAAGGCGAGAAAGCCACCTGAGAAAAATAACACAGTAAAATCTTACTTTTATGTAAAAATAGTTTGGTTTGCCAGTGGGCAACCAATATACTGTTGATGGATTTTATAGTGTGAAGACGTTAACTTCAACCCAGCTGCCACACTGTCAAAGCAAATCATAGTAAACAGTAGACAATTTTTTTAAATTATGTTCATAAGAATGACAACATAGCTGCCCGAATACTATAATCTTTCTCAGTGGCGTAAATAACGGGCACGCAGGGCCCGCGTTGCGAGAGGGTCCCCAAATGAAGGGGTTCCCAAAAAAACTCAGTAGTTTGTACCATCAAGCTAGCCTTTCATTACAACTTCTCGAATTCGGCTTCTTTTTTCCAAACCAATAGAATATAAACTTGGTCCATGTTTTAGCGTCTGACGCTAGAAATTCAAAGTTACTATTGGCTTCTAGGAGCTGTGGTGCAAAGCTAGCTTAAAGAGGCACTTTAAAAATGTCTGTTTAAAAAAATAGGTAAATACTTTTTTCCCCTGTGTCGAAACATAGATGTTTCGACAATAAGCAACTAAAAGTTGGTCGGTTGTAAAAGTTTTAGAAATAGTCACAAATGAACTCTAAATTCATTGGCTTTGAGCCCGCAAGATTCGAGTAATGGGAGGGCCCCAGGATAAAAAGACTCCCAGAAACATCGTTTAGTATGAAATTTCGTTATAAAATCGAATATTGGTTAATTAAAATGATTATTAACGGGAATGGGTAGGGGCCCCACTCTGAATTTTGTGGGAAGGCCCCCAAACTCTTAGTTTGATATTTCTTACTTCGTTAAACAATTTTCTTAAAAGGCCTAAGCCTTAAAGCCAGTGCCTAGAATCGCCAAACAGATTTTCTCTTTCGGTGACATTCAAATAGCTTACTCCCAAGAGCAGGGCCCGAATACTATCATATCATCTCTCGATATCTTATGGACCCAGAAGACTGGTCCTCTTATAAATAAATATCTGATAACTCAAAGATAAAAGCAAAATTGGGATAAGTAGCATGTCTATTGTCTTTATTTCTATAACTAAAATTAGATTCCATAAACAAACATCTTGTTTATGTTGTATAATAGCTACATGCCACCCCCAGCACACACAGCTTGTAACATTTTCCACAATTTTATTGTTTAAACAACTCGTACGAAACTAAATAAACAAACAAATAATTTACTTTGCAAAATGTAATAAATGTTAATTTTTATTTTCCTTTCTCACAGAGTTTTATTATGGTAATTTGTTAAATTCATATATTACATAATGCTTAAGATCAAGTAATAAACACAGCAGTAGGTATTATAGTTCTTGCAATATAAATAAAAATTTTGCATATTTTAGAAATAATTATAATTATAAAATAAATTTTTTGGAGGTTTTAAATTAATTTTGAGAAGAGATAGTAAAAGCTGTGAGCCCAATATATAAGGTGTTGCTGAAATGCGCAGATAAAACTTGACCACTGATCGTGATCATTGAGCCCGTTCAGGCAAGAGAAAAGTTGAGTGATTAATCCAAACAGTTACCGCTTATCCTTGCTCTCTCTTTTTATAGTGAGGATAAGGGGAGCGATCCGGAAGTATGCAGCATCCTCATCAATCAACTGTTCTTGGTCCGAACGAGCCCAATAATAAGACAATAATTCTCTCCGAACTTATTGCTCTGAAGATGAAGATTTTTTACCTTTGTAAAAAAAACTAGAAGTAAATAACATGAAAGCTTTTTTACGAGAAAAAAGTATTAGTCAAATCTCTGTACTTTACACCCTGTATATAAAAACATAACGAAGCACTTCCATTTGTATAATTAATTGTGCTCAGTTCAAGCCCATTAGAACCCATGCTCATGCACAGCTGTCAATAGAAGATTAAAAAAAAACTTTGTTTGAAAGATCTGACTGTTTAGGGGTTGCAAATACGACAAAAACGACTTATTATTGTTTGTAAAGTTTTAAATATCAAAAATCTAAATTTTTGGCTGGAAAAATTAAAACTAAGACATTACGCGCCATCTTACGTTGCTACTTCGAACTAACATATATTACTTTACTATTTCACCTCTTTTTAAAAGATTTTCACCTTCAAGAAATAAAAAATTGCACTTTATTCAAACCCAAGCAACTTATAAGGTATAATTGATAACCCGTATCCTGAACATTTCTGTCTTGTTATTCATATTTACTGATCGTTGTCTCACGAACCGATATGGTGGTTTAAAAAATTTGATTTTGTAATAATATATGTAATTTAAAATCTTTAATTATAATAATACAATGAAAATATTACAATACTGATTAGGAGAGCATAGTAAAATGCCACAATAACTGCATTTTATTAGACATTTTAAGAATACTATTTTCTTTATATTCACAATTGACTTTTAAGCGTTGTAATAAAAGCCAACCAACGTAGTAGTTGCAGAGACCATCAATAAAATAAAAGACTGAAACCACACTGTTCACCACAAAGCTCAAATAGTTTTATAAAGTACCTAATACTGCTTCAACTGTATCCTTTATTATTGATGAGCTCTTCAACCGCACTATCAGCTAACTTTTACAAAAAAAATAAAAAAATTTCTTCAAAACCACGAGAAAATACCCTTTAAATATAAATTTGTTACATTTAAAAAATCCAAAAATCATTTGCACGCCCTCTTAAAACAACAAATATTAAAATATAACTTAAAAAATCACTTTTAGCATTGTAAATAATTCTAAAAAAATTATCCTATTACGTACGCATACATAAAATTGCCCAAAATATCACAATGACTTACAATCATTTCATTTAACAGCACAAGAATCGATTCGACACAAGCCAGTGTCTCGGTAGGTATAAATATCACTTAAAATAATTTATAAATAATGTGCGTTTTGATTTGAAATGTTATGAGAATGAACTTGAACAAAATGATGCGGCGATATGTGATGCGCTGTAACTGGAATTATTTGTGTCGGATCAAACATTAAAGTGGGTTGGCACATTAAAAGTGGTTCGGATAAATCTATTTGTGGTGCACTTACAACAACTTGAGTTAATTGTTGTAACTGTGGTTGTAATTCTAATTTTACTTCGTTACCATTTTGATGTATGGGCATGATGTGATTTAACGACAAAGGTTCCATATTAAGCAAAGGCATGTGATTTTGTTGTAAGAATTGGTTGCCGTTTATTGTTTTTGGTTCGATAGCGTTTGCGTTAATTATTAATTTTGTCGGTATTGTTTTTAGTGGTTCGATTGGTGGAAGGTTTATGTTGACAACTTTTGGCGAGGCGTTTAAACCTTTTTGTACCATTTCGGCTACTTTTTGTGATAACTTGTCGTTTGATTGTATTATTGGTTTTGGTGGCTCCGCTTGTGGTTCGCAAGTGTGAATAAAACATGAAAAAGGTAAAGTTGTGTCCACTTTATGTAGATGAGTGAAGTTTATCTACAAATTAAAAACAAATGGTTGTTAGCGAAGGAGGAATTTGAGGTTATGTTTTTGTTTTGATTAAGTAAACGAATATTAAAGATATATTGGTGGTTGGCAAATAATATTGATAACAATAGTGACTTACTTTGACAACTACATTAAGTCCTAAGCGAATATGTTTATTTTTCCTTCTTGTTAAAGGATTATCAGTCAACACTTTCATATCTAAGGTGGCCTTGCATCGCCTTGTATCGAACAAAAATTCCTTGTGTACCTCTTTGCCAACTTGGGGCCAACATTGATATTGTTTTCTAAATCGAATTTTGGGACCAGTATTTGATATTTTTTTAACCCAAACCGTATTGGTGATAGTTGAAAATAGATCCACCCATTCGTCGCATAATGCATTAAAATCATCACTATGTCTTGGAATTTGTGTGCGAAATTTTACTTCGAAATATTTTTCGTCGTTCCATTTTGTATGAATTAAATCAAATTTACGTTCTAAAGATGATAATATTCCGGTAAAATCACTTTTGGCTTGCTCATCAGCCGCCATTTTGACAACTGCCTGGACTAAAATATCGACCAACTAATTTTCTTTCGTTAAGCTATTATGAACTTTATGAACATTAACTTAAGGTCGAAATTGATGTAAAATTCTAGTTTGAGGGTTTTTAAATTTTTGAATTGATATGCAGAAATAACGTTTAAAATGTTTATTTTTTGTAATAAAATTTGGGTAATTTTAAAATGATGGTGACAATTCATAAAAAAAATATATGCTGTTATAAAGAAGATCTAACAGGGAGAATCGGATTTGAAAATTTACCGCTGTTATTTTATCTGTACAATAGATGGTGCCACTATGAGTTCCAAGAATTTATTCTTTAACCACCTCTCTTTGGCCTTTTCTACATCTTTCTAAAGCATAAATTCGTTTCCATTAGTGCTAGATTTATTTTATTCAATAGCTGGATTCAAAAAATCTTTAGTAATGTAATAGCGATTTCTATTAATCACAAAATACAATTGTGGCCCAACTGTTCTCTCAGAACTAGTTTTTCCTTATATCCTTGTTATCAATGTCTGATGTTGGCAGCTTCTCAACTCTTTTCAGAGATAAATTGGACAAATAGGTTCATGATTTCTGTTGTACCGTATAAATGGGTGCATTTACACTATCTACTGAATCACTGGGTGGGTAGTGGGTACTAAGCAGTTCTCAACAGCTAGCTGATCGTGATCAGTAGAGAACGGACTTTTAAGCATAAAAAATCCCAAAAATAGCGCTTAAAATAGCATTTACAATTTGTACAAACTGCAATTATATATGCATTAAATAGGTATGCACCAAAATTACATAATAAGCTTTAAATATGCAAATTTTTAAACTAAAGAATCGTATTTTTATTAACAAAAATTTTGAATGCAACAAAAAGATGTAAAAAAATAATTGATTATTTTTAAAAATGCAACAACTAATGTTTTTCTAAACTTTTCATTAAAAATTTGCTTCTTCTGTTCTTTCCAAAATGTAATATAAACTGAGCTCTACTTCTTTCTATACACTGGTAATGGACATGGTAAACCAATAATTTTTTTTTCTAATTATTAGAACTACGAGAAAAATTTTATGTATTTCTAATTTTTTTTAAAAGTAAAAAAAAAATATTAGTTAATATTAAATATTTAGTAAAATTCGATTTCTTTTAAAAATAATTCTTAAAACATTCCCTAAAAAAGCACAAAAACAATTCTAAGCATAAAAATTGAAAAATAAGCATTGATATAAGCATAAAATTTTTTTTGCCATGTGAGAGCGTTTGAGGTAAATCGCGCACATTTCAAGTCAAATTTATTCTGCTATTAATTTTCACCTACTTATAGCAAATTTTCTAGGAATCCGTTCTCTAGTGAACAGTCCTTAGTCAGCTGTTGAGAACTGTTCAGTTCAGTAGTCTGAATGTGCTCATGGGCCCATACCATATGCCATGGTCTATTTAGCGTAGCGTTGTTGTTTCCAAAGGGCAGAGAGAGAAAGAAAGAAAAACTATTGCTACAAATTGCAGACGTGATAAAATATTTTTAATTGATATGGCCGTTTGCACCGGCGCTTACAGATAAACAGAGGGTAGTTTATGATCTGGCGGATAAGTTGTCAAAAACCTTTGTACTTCCATCTTCACGGTAGGATAAATCAAATAACTGAGGGATAAATTTTCTACAAAGGCAGTGTCGGACTGGCCCACCCGGTTCCCCAGCGATTGCCGGGAGCCCGAGGCTGAATGGGGCCCAAAACAGCCAGCCATGAAGATAATAATTAAACCAACACTTTAAAATGTCACAATAATGTACCTAATTATTGAGAATTTATAAAATTGCTTTGAGGTTTTTCTCGTTTATAATGTTGGGACAAAACAGTGAGCGTAACTATAAGAGTTTAGGGGCCCTCTCACAAAATCCAGACCCACTCCCGTTAATAATCGTTTTATTTAACCACAAATCGATTTTATAACGAAATTTCATACTAAACGATGTTTCTAGAGCTTTCTCTATTCTGAAACAAATCCACAACGAGGGCCAAATGGGCCAGTTATTTACGCCACTGATCAAAAACCATAAAATTTCAGTAAAAAGGTCGCTTTTCCAGTGATAGTATTTCACATTACAAGCACGGTATAACTGTTTTTAATGGCGCAAAAAGGATTATGACTGGCGAGCCGTAGCCGAGCCTGTCACCTCTTCGAGCCAAAGAGTTGACAAAAACGAACAATTGTCCATAATGCTGTACCAAAAAATCTCGATGTAATCTATTCTTCATTTGATAATTGACACGACTATCTACATTTGTGGACTTAAAGTATTGAGTTAGAAAGCTTTTAAAGTCAAATTTGTACTTGTAATTTTTGTGTTTTTTTTTTGGAAGGGGGGTTAGTGGAGGTCCAGCTACTAAGCTAGCCGGAGGCCACTAGACCTATCAGTCCAACACTGTAGAAGACCTTCTATTTATGACCTTTTGCACCGATCTTAGTTTATGTGGCAAATAAATTATATTTTGACAACTTATCCACGAGATAAACTATCTGTCAGTATATCTGTAAGCGGTGCAAACGGCCATAAATCTTTTAGAAATTATCATTAGCAGCTTATCAACTACAACTTGATAAATTGATATCAAAAACTTGAATAAAATTGTAAAAGTGCATCTCTTCGCCATCTATGTATAAACTTTTTAATGATGAAAAGTTTTTCAACTAACCACTAATATTTGTTATTGTTTTTATCTAATTTTTATATGAAAGTGCATGGTTCTAAAAGGTTACAATTTACAAATAATTTAATATTTTCAATAAATACTAATAGACATGAAATTTTAGGAAATAGATTTGAAAAACAATCAAAATCGAAAAGTGTTTCACGAATTTCTTAACCTAATTCTTTAACTTCTTCATTGAAAAAGGAACAAATCACAGCATCGCTCAATACTAAAATCGAGGAAGGAACTTACAAAACGTATTTTTCCTATCACAAGCCAATCTACATAATGTTGGATAAAAATAATGTTGGAAGCAAGATTTCGGATGAAAGTAGTGAGTTATGCTATTTTAAGATTGAATCGTTGAATCGCAAAGTACTATACTTTGGCAAATACCATAAGAAGTTAAAAAGAGCGATTTGAAAAAACGTAATTTACGCATTCTATTCGAAGGCTATGCAATGCCAGTGGATTAGTGGATATGTGATTAATACGATTTGAAAATTCTTCACCTGTACGACAGCATGAATTTCAATAAATTCTAAAAAGAATCGAGCAAAATATAATTTCTTGTGATACTTGCGGTATTGGAAAGTAATTATAATGAAGTCAAGCAGGCTGAAAAATGGAAAAATCAATAAGAAAAACTGCAAGTTACAGTTACATGCAAGTTACAGAAAAACATCAGACTTCTTCAGTCCATTGTAAGTATTTTTGATCTATTAATTGTTCTATTGATGAGCAGTAATTATTATTGAATTTAAATTTTTTATTTGTAGGATTGTGGGGATTAAAACTTCTAATGGAATGTCCAGTGACCTCCCTTTAATTAGTAGTACCTATGTTTACGTTCTATAGAAATTGATCTCCACGTCAACTGTACAAAACACGAAAATAAATGTTTTAAAAAACTTTTACTACCAAATATTTTACACAAAGTGCTTTATTTGGATTGTTACATAATATTTTGCGTTTTTATATTACATATTATGTAATATAAAAACTCAAAATAAAATGAAATATAACTTATAAGCAACGAAGAAATAGTTTGTTTATTTCTTTAGCAACCACCTGTCGATTGTAAAAAGTTATGTGCAAAGCTTCAAATGTAGCATTTACTATTTGTATGTAATTGTAGTCATGTTAGAAACTTTTTGAATCCATATCGTAGACATTTCATGTCTAATCTTGCTCTTGCAGTTGTATAAATGAAAAATCACTCACCGGTAGCTGTCCTCTACAAGTGTAGGTCTAGGATGAAACTACGGCACTATTATTTAAGCACTTATGTTAAGTTTATGCTATTGAAAGTTCTAACACACACGAGCCCCGAAAATTTTAAACCTACCGATACATAAATGAGGGTTATGTAAAATTTAAATTTTGAAACTGGTAAAACGTTTGTTACAACAAAAGATGTAAATCTTGATAACTATTCTTTAGTTTATTCGAAATAAATAAAGTTACCACCTAATGATTATTAGTTTACATTGCAATTCAAAAATTTAAATTCGATAAAAGCATCAAGTTGTGTGGGACATCAGACATCATGATTTACTTCTTATTGCTTTTGTAACTTAAAATCCACCACACAATATATTTAATTTTTAAGCAAAATTTAGCAACAAATAACAACATTTTATTTGTGTTTTTATTAGTTTATACGATCGATGGCGATTTTACCAAACTTTACAACTAAAAAAAGTTAAAACCGTAAAAACCGACGCCGAAAAAACAAATGAACCAATCGCATTATTTCAAACAGAAATTTTCGAATTTGTTCTATTTTGTTCTAAAATGTTCTAATCGTTCTAATTGCATTTAACTTTTAAATTTTTATAAAAAAATGTGTATTGGATTATTTAAAAAAATTTTTAAAGTAGGTATGCGCGGTAAACTATATCTAAATTCCCATTTAAATAAGATTAGAAATTAATTTAATTTTGCAATCTTAATAGAAGTGGCGACATCTAACGTACATTTTCAGAACTACTAAAAATGCTTATTTAATTAACTTAAAATTTTATAAAAAAATATATACATAATATTTTTATATTGGCTTATTTTGAATTTTTTAAAAGTAAGTATGCGCAGTAAATAATATCTAAATTTTCATGAGATTAGCGATTATTTTAATTTGCAACTTTAATACAAGTAGCGACATCTAACGGACATTTGCAGAACTACTCAAATGTCAATTTCGACTTCCACAATTTTGTGGTTATGTACGAAATGATTTTTAGATTGTTTTAAAAACTTCCAATGAAAATTTCTAGTTTTGTAAAAAGTGTAATTGTTGGTGTACCAATAGGAATAACATTTTTCGATGTTGTTGGATATGTAGCGCGCGTTGAGGGCATTTCTATGCAACCAGCTTTAAATCCTGATAAATCAGAAACTGACTACGTTTTTTTGAATCGCTGGGCAGTTCGTTCTCTAAATATAAGGAGAGGTGACATTATTTCTTTAGTGTCTCCTAAAGATCCAACACAGAAAATTATAAAGAGGGTAGTTGGAGTTCAAGGTAAAATATTTAACCTTTACAAATGTGTATTTTTAATGTTGTTTTTGTAGGTGACGTTGTGGCAACTTTAGGATATAAAAGAGACGTTTTAAGAGTACCTGAGGGTTACTGTTGGGTTGAAGGTGACCATACTGGTCACTCTATGGACTCAAATAATTTTGGTCCTGTGTCTTTGGGTTTGATTACTGCTAAAGCTTCATTTATCGTGTGGCCACCATCTCGCTGGCAGTTAATCCAATCTTTTTTACCTGATTCGCGTGTACCTCTTAATATTACTGCTAGGACTATGGCAACAGCATTACGTTCATAAAATATACATATTTAAAGTGTTCAAAATGAGGGCGATTTCTCTAGTCGATCGTTTGGAGTTTAATTTTGAAGGAAACGTTTGTAGAAAAGCTGTAACTTTAGGTGATGTCGATAATGATGGAAATAACGAATTGATCGTTGGAAATGATGAAGGAGAGGTTGTTGTCTTTAAAGATGGTAAAAAATGGTTGACATTATCAGGATTAAATTTTATTACGTGTATTGCTGTGGGGGATATTTTGAATATAAACAAAAATTGTCTAGTGATTGTTACTGGAGATGGATGGTGTTATATTTATTGTTGTGTAACACAAATGGTTTGTTTAACCGATTCGTCAGAAACTCAAATTGAAGAAAGTGGAGATCAGGTAAGATTTAGTAATTATTATATTGTACTTACTCATTGATAATGTAATTGTTTAGGTTGATGGTCAAATGTTTTCTACTGAAAGTATTGAGAGTGAAAAGAGTTTCAGTACTGATTCTTGTGCCAATAGTTCAGTGGATAAAGAAAAAACAGTTCTCAAGCGAATTCTTGTGCAAAGGATTCCAGCTGATTCAAAGGTGTGCTATTCTTTATTTATGTGTTTGTAATTCTTATGAGCTTAATATAGAACGCATTTTTGAATCCTAATACAATTGTCTTAAGTAGGATATACTATTGGGCGATATCGATGGAGATGGTGCTATAGAAATGGTTATAGGATTAACTGATAGAATAATTAGATCTTATCGCTGGTGTAATGATCCTATAGAAATTCATCCATCTGAAAGTCAGCAAAATGTTTCTAATGTCAGTCAAGATGTTTTTGAGAATATTTCTGGTACGATTTGTGTTAATACTGAAGAACAATAATTCAAATTGTTTACTTAGGAAAGTTGATTGGGTTAAATAAATGGGAATGTGCCAAACAAATAGGGTCTGTTTCTTTACATTATACCAAAGATGGGTTTCCAGCTCTGTTAGTTGCTCAACCTGGTGGTACTTTTATGCGAATTTTGTGTCGACAGGAAGATACTAAAAGTCATTCGTCTGATTCTGGAGAAGGACATTCCGATTCTGGCAGGTATGAAATTATTTAAAAAGTTCTACTTAAAATTAAATTATTTATTTACAGTTCTCAAAGTGAAGGTTTAATGAATTCTAAAGTTGATTATCAATTTTTGGGTTTATCTAGGATGAGAAACCAAAACATATCAACAGAAATTATAGGGAATATTCGAACAAAATTTTCCAATAATAAAACTGATGTCATTAGCGACGTTGAATCCGTAGCTTCTTCCAGTAGTGGTCAGAGTAATAAAAGTGTGCATAATTTACAAAAACAAGTACATTTGAAACCTGATGGAATTCCTTATGCTGTTTCTACACTTGATGGTACAATTATGTTAGTGCAAAATGAAGTCATTTTATGGTAATTTTAAAATTAATTATTGTAATCTAATAAAAAAATAATATGTCGTAGGGCCATTGCTGTAGATCATCAAATATTTGCGCTACATAAATTAGATGTTACTGGAAATGGAGTCGATGACATTATTGCGTGTTGTTGGGATGGTCAAACATACATTTTGGATCAAAATAAAAATTCTGTCAGGTACCATTTAAATGAGGCTGTACAAACTTTCGACTGTGGCTTTTATAATGTAACCAAAAATTCTCCTCAAGTCACTTGTTTTGTATATGTAACATTTAGGAACAAAGTACGTTTATTTTTTTTTATAATTTGGTTTTTATAATCAAAACATTTTAGATATATTTATACTATGATATACCACTGAAAAACATCGTTTGCAAGCGGTTCGAACCTGATCTCAGCCATGTAAAAGAGATTTTGGAAGACTCTGGATTAGAAAATGATAAATTAAATAAAAATAAACAAAGAGAATTAGTAAATTTTTTGTTGTATAATAATTAGCAATAATTTATAAATGTAGTACTTTTAATTAGTGTTATTAAACTTTTACATATTATTTAACTTACTTTTCAGAGGAAACGGGAGGGGCAAGAGGGTTACCATTTCCTATAACAATAAATTTACAATTTTGTTGAATACACTTTTACCAAATTACTTCAAATAAGGCAAACTGAATATTTTTTGTGAGTATTTCTTAATTAAATACCTCTTTGATTTATCATCGATTTTACGACGAGAGTAATTTCAGTTCAATTTTCTTTAATAAAATGCCACCATATAATTTCAGCTTTATTAAATAAATTGTTTGGGTAAACATAATTAACCCTGTTTAATTTTGTTTATTGAAATTATAATAAAAACAATTTAGGCCTTAACTAATTTAAAATAATGTTACATTTACATTTCTAACGATCACTCGATACTTCCATTCAATACAATGATCAACAACTAATTTTTAAGATATGTACAGTTTTTGAAGTATACGCACCAAATATAAAATTATGATTCTCGTTGATAAATTACACTATTAGAACCTTAAATTTGGCACAATTTGCCTTATTCAACTACAATTATTCTCTTTTCGTTCTTATTATGTTAAAATGATATTTCACATTTTTCAACTTATTACACAAGTAAATTAATATGTACAATTTGGTCGATGTTATAATTTCGGTGAATGTTTTTTTAAATTTTAAAATCAAAGGTTTACTGGAATTTTGATTCCATTGAAATAAGTATGACTTGTAAATTACTTAATAAATAATATTCATTGCATTTCAATTTCAGTGGCTGAAATTTTTAGTTCAACCTAGGGTTATCAGTTATTGTAACAAATGCAGCTTAAGCTTTTTCTATTATTTCCATACTTAAGTGCACATTCTCTTTGGATTATACAATCTGTTACAATAACCATATACAACCGAGATCCGTGTGTTGAAAGATAAGTTTCAGCCACTCTGTAAAAGGTGGAATACTAAAATAATTGAAGATTCAACTACCAAGTTTAAAATTAAACATTACACTCAAGGTAACAATTTTTACAGGCTCATAGAGGTGACAGGCTCGCTGTGCGGCTCGCCAGTCGAAATCCTCTGCGCCACTAAACACAGTTTTACCTGGCTTGTAATGTTAAATACTATATTTTGACTTTTTCATCTTGTTCAGCTTGCAATAATTTCCAGTAATTTCCTTTGATTTATGCTGACTGAAACATTTATTTACAAACCACTAAATATTACTTAAATTTAATATTTACACATATTTATTGTTCACACGCTTTCATTTGCGATCCCAACTCGTATTATAAAACCAAGAAGAATCGTCTCTTGATTTACTCCAATTTGTTTCTAATCCATTTTCCTGTTAAGAATAAATTGTGAATTAAAATAAAATTGAAATTGTTTAAAAATTTACCCCAAATTGCGTATGACCCATTGTACTAGAACTAAGGTAATCCATATTGCTATAATAAGGGTAATTATTGTAACAACTAGTTGTGGAACTGCTTGTACTTAATGCAACCGATTGTGAAGAACACCACGAACGATGTTGATCTAACGAAAGACTATCTATTGAAGCTGGTGACCATATACTTGAATTTGTTGTATTTGTGTACGATGATGAAGCAACCTGTAAATTAAAACTAATTAAAAACGTGAAAATATTTCATGCTGCAACAATTAGATATACGATTAAGAAAAATTTTTACAGAAAGTTGTGTACTTATGTGATATTTTTCTAAATTGTGATCAGCTTGAAACTTTTCAATCAAATGAAATTAGATATTTCTGTTGTGTTAAATGTAACTTTCTAATTTTAGATGAACTCGAAACTGAAAAATTCTGAAAATTAAGAAGTCTCGATCAGAAATTTAAAGGGCCATATTTTTAATGTCAAATAAGCTGAGAAAAATACTTATTAACTTTGAAATTAGTCTTTTAGTTTAGACTTTAGACTTTTTAGTCTTTATTAGTCTTCTTTTAGGACTAGTCTCTTTACAAATTTTTATGAATAGGATTTTTATATTGTACCTTGTTTAGAACTTTGACTTTGATAATGGGTAACATAGCTTTTGTTCCTGTTAGCAATTCTTATTTTCCTAATAGCGTATGCCTAAAATGTATTAAAAGTGGCTGTTTAATCTCTCAAATTTGTTTGCTGGGTCATTTATATTGTGTATTCCTTATGTTCTCTTAAAACGCTCGAAAATATATAGGTGT
The DNA here is from genome assembly GCA_963924605.1 of Malthinus seriepunctatus. NCBI lineage: Eukaryota > Metazoa > Arthropoda > Insecta > Coleoptera > Cantharidae > Malthinus > Malthinus seriepunctatus. The sequence continues at coordinate 7,638,071 of OZ004602.1, forward strand.
TCCTGGAGTACATCAACAAACTTTAACAGTTGTTTCTGTGATCTAAATAAAATACTTGTTCTTCTTGAAATTATATTCCTCAAAAACGTTGCAGTTCCGATAGTGGGAGGTTAAAAATTAAAATGTAAACAAATCAGTTTATTCCTAAAAAAGTTACCTGTATGAGCATGAATTATAGAAAAAGAAACCTACAGAAAATCGAAATAACAATAATTAATACTATAAATAAACAATGGATGGTATTAGTATTCACAAATTAGAAATTAAATGAATTGAAAAGAAAATAAAAAGATTATTTTTATCTATTTTGTTCTGATAAATATTTTAGTAACTTTAATTTGAATGTGGGAAGAATTTATATTTCCCTATTTTTAAAATTTCCTATAAAATGAAATAAAGGAATTTAAATTTTTTAGGAAAATCTGGATTTTCAGATATCGAACATTAGCGAAAGGACAGTTTTAGTGATACGATTATTTTGGAATTTCTGCCATTGTGTTACCGATAACTTTTTAGGGATGCATTTTTGTACTGATTTCAAGAGGGACAAATGTCCTGTTTTTGTTCTAGGAACTCATTTATAGAAGTTTGGTGATTTCTTCCGGGCTGGGCATTGTTAGCGGGGTGCGGTGAAACACCTATGGAGACACTTCTATGTCTGACTTACATGTGGAGGAAATGGCACTGAGATCGGCTTGAAGACTGTGCGATTTAGGGCTGTGGACAACCAGAGAGGGAGTACAGGTTACACGAACATCATAGAGGTCAATTCTAAAAAATTGCCTCTACTAGAACTCGGATCTGACCATATTCCACTTAAATACCTACATATTCAACAAAAGGTTTATAACCTTGTTAACAACGCAAGACCCCGGTAATACTGATACCCATATCTTTCCGTTGGATCAAAAACTGAATCTGGCTCAGGGATAGGAATCTTCTCACCTGAACTAGAAATAAATATCAGTATACCATTAGGAAGATTCCAATGACTAAAGAATAAAGAGGATGTAACGTTTAACAAGTTTTAGCTGTATTGGTTAGAAACGGATGAGACGAAACATGGACCCGTAACGTTTACATTACGCCAATGGTCATAAACAGGAAATGCAAGTGACAAGGGTGGCACATGTATTGTCGGGCATATTAGCTGTGGGCCCGTTCTTAGTTTGAAGGTCGGATTCATTGGAAGATTCGCTTCGGTTTTCCAAGCTGAACTTAATAGCATACTAGAAAGTGCCAAAATGGTACAAGAGAGTCTAGTAACAGGACGACACATACAGATACTGTTCGACAGTAGGGCTGCTACAGCGGCTCTCGGATTGCATCGCAGCACTAAACAACATTTTGATAAGTAACGCTCTTGAAATCTGCTGGATCAAAGGGCACCAAGATAACGAAGACAATGAGAGCAGATGAGCTGACAAGGCAGGGCTCGGGCTCCCACTCAAATGGGCCGGAACCGATCCTAACTCTTGCGGTCAGCACTCTCAACAGCCTCATAAAACAAAAAACACTAAGCCCACATAGATATATGTGGTCGAAAGGAATGGACTATAGACAAGGCAAAGCACCAATTGCGAATACTAACTGGCATCGTTACAGGACAATTTAAGCTAAATCAACACCTTTACACTCTGGGACTAATCGATAGCTCTAGATGCAGAGGTTTTAACCAGGAAGATGAAACTGCGGTGCACGTGCTTTGCTCGTGTCCGCATCAACTAGAGGATCCATATACTTAATGACTACTGACTGGATATGGTCAGAATCAGAGACACTCCACCCACCACGCTGCTCGAGTTCATCTTAAAGTTGGAATGGCTCGAGGAGTGACGGATAAGCACTGAAAGAACTGACTGGGGAGATTGCACAGTGGGTCCGATTAAGCGGCCTCAGTATAAGCTGGCTAAAAGCCAACCCTCCTATTCATTAGCAATCCAATCCATCCACAATGAAATATTATGTTAGGTCCATTTCCCCAGCACCAATTCTCTATCCCCGTAGTCAAATAGTATGTTTTCGGTGACTTGATATGAAGAAAAAAATTTAAATTGGAATTATTAAAAAACAAGGTTGGAGGATGGTTTGAGGTAAATCATTAGATATGCCCTATTTGTCATTTTCTATATTTTTTACGCTTACGCTATTGGAAGTAACTTTTTTACGTGTCTATCGAGGAACAAAGTCAAAATGAAAATTGAGCACAGGCAATTAGATATTTAACATTATAATCAGGAGCATTGTTCTTATTGATAGGACGAAGCCAAAGTCATAATTTTGCTTAAAGTTAGTTTTTCATATAAACCAGTTTGATTGATTATAAAAATTATTTAAATTTTGAAAATTACCGTCGGTGTACTTGTGCTTCCACTGGTAGTGAGTAGGGGAGACTTGACGTAGTTTGGACTATCTCGTAAATGTGGCGCTGCTTGTACGTTTGGCGAACTCGAAGAACTGCAAAATTCAAAAAAATTATTTTTAAAATACAAAAAAAAGGTTGAAAGGTTTTATAAAATTTGGAAGTTTAGTTTACCTTGTGTTTGTATTGTTGTTATTGTTAGAAATGGGTATGGGTGAGGATTTAGTTATGATGGTTGATGTTTTATTTCTTATTCTTGTCGTTTTTTCAACACTCTGTTGCTGGTTATGCTGCTTTTGTTGTTGTCTGCATTTCGCCCTCCTGTTTTTAAACCAAACCTACAAATAATAAAAAAGTCGACACTTAATCTTCTTAAAATAATTTATATTATACAGAATACGACTACTGTAAATTCTTAACAATAATAAATAAATTTATTTCAGTAGCTTTATAAAGTTTTTTAACTTAAAATTAAATATTATGTGTAGGTAAAGAAAAACTTGTTATACTCTATTTTTGTAGAATGAAATTTAAAGAGGTTTTCTGACTCCTTTAAGGCTTCCTTGTGTTATAACGTAGCAAAGCTCTATTGATTTTTCTCTAGAATAAAATACAATACCTAACTTTTACATTTTTCTACACTATTACTTTTCTAAATTCTAACTTAATAGAAAAATTGTTTATTATTTGTGCGGTTATAAATATAAAGTCCATTTCGCCCTCTCATTTAAGCTGTTCTTTTTTTAACTACCTAAAAGCTAAAAGTGATGCCTGTCGAGACAAATTATAGGTATAACTGATGGCTTTTTATTTAGTACCATTAAAAGAGGGTGATATAAGTAACAAGAAAGGGCGGAATAAAATAAACATGGTAATTTGGCCGCCCCCAGTGTTAGCAATAACAATAGCCAGAGGCGCTACGTGCTTTTGCATCCTTCTCGACGGCTAATAAGTTAACGACCGGTCGACTCCACAATCGACTTATTCAACTTCAGAATGGATCACTTTCTAATGGTCGTTAGTGATTTATAGTGGCTTACATTGTTAATGTTGTTGAATTGCGTTTTAAACCATTGTCCTTCCTGTTTGTACCTCATTGTTGGCACACGTTTGAGATAACATCCTTTAAAATTTGCTCCATTATTTACTATTATTCTTCTTGCCAAAAATTTACTTCAAATGCTTTACTTTCCAAATGCACCAAATTTAATTGTTCAAGTTTTCACTTCAAAGAGGGTATGTAAAAATGAAGAACGTGTGATTTCTGTTGTTCGGATCAAAACGTCCTGAGAGGACTACAACAGGAATTAAATAATTGACCGCTCTATTAATCATATAAATGAAATTCACTCCACTTAAGTCATGTTTAGCTATTATAACTAATTTGTCCTATATCAGAAGGTGGGGTTACCGTAAGGACACTCTAAGGTAGACTCAGCTCATTTGAGGCCGGCAAAATCTTCAGCACCTCAGCTACTCGATAGATTTTATCAATTATCTTCATAGGAGGTTCATCTATTTTAGGTCAAAGTACAGTGTAGTAGCAGACCCGTAAGGCTTCGTACATGGACCCTTACGGGTCTGCTACTGTACTGCACTACTAGAAAATTGTTTTATCGTGGGTTTTTGCCCTAATATGAGTAGTAGAGCACGTAGTTAATATCCGGCTCTGGCTTGTGAGAACAAACTTTTTATAATTACACTCTACCTGATACTTTTGAAGCACCCTATATTTAATAATTTCGCGAATAATTAGTTGAAAATTGGTCTATATTTTGTTTAACGAAGCGCCCAGTAATTTAAATAAATTATTCAACTTACTTGAACTCTCGATTCTGGCAAATTAATTTTAAGAGCTACTTCTTCCCTCATAAATATATCAGGATATCTCGTTTTTGCAAACAAAGATTCTAAAATATCGAGTTGTGCTCTTGTAAAAGTCGTACGTTCTCTCCTTTGTTTTCTTTGATTGCCTATAAATAAATAATTTCGTATTTCTTTTTTAGGTTTTATATAAAAAAAATGTTTTTGTTAAACTTACCCCCGTAACCCATACTACTATGTAAAGAATCGACTGGTAAACCGTGAAGACCGAGTCCTGGAACAGGATATGGTGCTGATTTTAAATAAGCCATGCCAGCAGAAGAACTTGCTCCACAAGTACTTCCAAAACCAGGAAATGAAATTTCGCCTTCCGGATTGCATCTGTAATGTGAGGAGTACAACATATTACTGAAGGTAAAGAAAACTTTTAACTTTTAAAATTCTGAAAACTCTCTAATTACGAGTTTTGGCAACTTGGCGTTAGGACGTTACCTGTTTTACAAAAGATTTCTTTAAAAATGCTCCTTTTTACATACATACAGACTGCTTGACTACAAGAAAATTCGAAATTGGTTATCTATGTAGAAAATACCCTTTTTGTATAAGGATTAAAGCGGTGAAATACAAACATTTTAAAACGTTCAAAACTTGCACCCCGTGTCGTCTAACTAAATTTAAGGACGATTTAACCAATAAATCGTCGTTCATTTAAAATTTCAAAAAAGAAACCTATAAACCTAATTAAATTTCTCTCAAAGGGCATTACCAATTAGAGTTAAATCGTTTTTCTCTATAAGTTTTGATCTTCTGCCTAATCAATCCTTTAACATCAGCCGTTTTTAAAAGTCTAATATAATAGAGAGATGATGGGGTAGTTAGTAGTTATCAAGTTAGATTTGATAACGTTAACGATGAACCATTAACGACCCTCCTGTTACATGCAATTATTTGTACCTTCCCTTAAATCTCTTTTGCATTTTTCACAACCTCATTAGTCTAGATATTATTTTTAAATATTTTAAACGTTTTTTTTTCAATTATCGACCGAGTCCGGTTTGTCAATCAAATTAATTTCTCATGCAAACAAAAATTGTTACAACAGGGCGTTAGTATTATAAAATAGATAAAAAACAAGCACCCCAATCAGAATTAGTTGTTTAAAAATGTATTTATAATCTGTTTTAATCTGGCAAGGAATGAGAAGTTTTCTTTGTATTTTGAGATTATGTCGTCGCTAACACCTCTCGTTAGCTATAGGTGTGACAGCTAAAGTCAACGAAATTTGAGACAACTACCAAAACTTATAATAAAATAAAAACTAGTTGGTGAAACGAGACACCCTTTAAAAAAAGAATTTCTTGTATTATTCAAAAACCCCCAAGTACAACTTTCAAATGATAGTTATCTATTTGTGTGACAAACAGTTTGAGTGGTTGAAAAGTTTTTTCATCCAGTACTCCAAAGGTGTTGTTATAAAAATTTGATAGTGGTGCAATGAAATTGAATTTATAGATACCTAATAAAACAATAAACATACGCACGCGGCACTAATAGAGTTGTCTGGAAAATTGAGGGGTTCTTAAGTTCTTATCGAGGTTTGCACTCAAACCCCTCGATGGCCATCAACTGCCCTTTTAGGTTACACTTCTTCTGGAGTACTGAGATAACAAGCATAAAAGATGGGGGGTGGTTTAAGTAGACGTAACGATGTCGATAGGTATTTATTCATTCGCGTGTAATAATATACTTTTTGTTTTTATACTTTCAACTTATTAATGTTTGTTAACAATAAATTTTTATTTTACATAAAAAATTATAAGTTTTGAAAACTTAATTAAGATTATTTTCAAGAATTAAGAAATTAGAAAATAAATGAAAAATAAAAAGAAATGAAATAAAAATATATTAAGTAGTATGTTAGACTATGGACCTAACAGAAAAATCGGGGTGATCATATTCAGGCCCGTCTTTTGGGAATAAGTTATTTGAGTGCCAGCGAACACGAAAATCTGGTTGGCTGTTCAAAACACTGGCAATCCTGGCCTCAGGATCCTTCAATAAAATTGTTAGAGAAGGAAAAAAGTAAGAAATATGACAGCATTCGGGATGCAACTTTGACATTTTTTAATTCTTATAAAAAGAATCTACAGAAAAATTTGGCTACTCTCTAGAATAGCTCTGATAGCATGGCAGCTGGGTTGACATTAACGTCTTTTTGTTACACACGCACACGTAACCTTTGAACTCATAAACGGTATTTGGGTTCACTATTGGCAAAGTAACTATTTTTTACATAAATAGTAAGATTTTACTTTGGCATCCCTTTCAGGTGAGTTTCCAGCCTTTCTAAGGCCATTTTTGGACATATAATTTCAAGGGGGACAAATGTCCTGTTTTGGTCCTAAGAATTATCTGTAGAGTTTCTTCTAGGAACCGGGAATACCCATTGTATTTTTGTGCTAACAGCTCACACGATCTGCCACTTCCATCTTTGATGTGTTTATGTAAAATTTAAAAAATTGCGCTATGATGTCATCAGCTCATTGGTACATCAGTTGCAACGTTTTCATCACATAATTATGGTTCTGTAGTTCTGTGAGGCCATCTCAGGGTATCGTCTTGGTTTTGCAGCACATTTCTATTTTTCAAGCTTTATATAAGGCAATTGCCATTACCTTCGCCTATACACGACTATCTAACTTTAATTGCAGTAGAAAATGATTAAATTTTAAATGATTAAACAGCCAACCAGATTTTCGTGTTCGGTGGCGCTCATATTGTCGGCTTATTGCCAAAACAAATAACTCTATTTTAGCTAAAATGAGTTAAATAGACGGTTATATACAAATTGCATCAGAGCATGTTCTGCGAAAAGCAGGTAACTCCAAGGTATTATCGTATTGAGAAATTAATTTTAAGCTTAGTCTACTTCAATCGTTAGGGGTCTATTTTTCTGATTTTTTTCTACTACAAAAATCAGATAAGTGCTACTTATCTTTTTCTGCTAGTTCTGTGAATTGCAATATGTGCCTTTTATTTCTCTGATTGATTCTTCTACAAAAATACAGAAGTTATGCAGAATTAAAATACGAAAGAAATGATGTATTTAATAAATGTTTAAATAGTAAAAGTGGTGTCAAAGAAGAATAATTTATCATGATTTTGGGAAGAGGTTGGTAACAGCAATTTTTTTTCTTAAACGGTCGATAACATCACTGTGCATGTGCTGACAAAATATCCGAACCCAATTTTGATCAGAAGGCACTTTTAAAATGGAATTGTTTTAGACCAAAAAGAGCATCAACTGAAAGAAACCCCACGCCTTGAATGAATTTTGAGGAAATTTTTTTTGAAATAGTTCTCAATGCCCTAAAGATCAAAGTTTATACTGTAAAAAAGTGTGCATTTACCTCATCATTTTTTAGTCCACTTCTTCTTGTGAATCAAATTTTAAAAACCTTAAAAATTAGCCGAACAAAAGATTTTCTTCAAAATTTTCGGTGCAAATGCTTGCACTTTTGATAATTAAATTAGTAACTAAAAAACAACTTTAGCGAAAAAGTTTCTTAAAAAGGCATGATGAAATTCTTTTTAACAGTTACGTAGGTATCAATAATTAATTAAGCACTTCTAGGCATTCCAGAAACTTCAAATTTGGTAAAGACTATTATCATTCCTAAAAGATATATAAAAAATCTTCAAGTCCCTAAAACCCCCTGGGGGGTCATTTGAAGAGAAGGGGGGCACCCCTTTTTAAAATTAAAAATTTAAATTTTTCTAGGGATCCTTAGAGTGTGTTGTACAATGACACCAAATTTAAAGTTCTTAGGATGCTTAAAAGTGCTTTTGACTCAAAGTCATAAAATCACAAGAAGTGGTCTAAAAAAATGAAGAGGCAAATGCACACTTTTTACAGTATAAACTTTGATCTTTAGGGTATTGAGAACTCAATAAAAAAAGTTCATCAAAATTCATTGTAAGGGAGGGTCTTTCAGTTGATGCTCTTTTTGGTCTAAAATAACTCTATTAAAAGTGCCTTCTGGTCAAAATTGGGTTCAGATAATTTGTCAGCACATGCACAGTAATGTTATCGACCGTTTAAGAAAAAAAAATTGCTGTTACCAACCTCTTCCCAAAATCGTGAAAAATTATTCTTCTTTGCCACCACTTTTACTATTTAAACATTTAAATATATCATTTTGTTTGTATTTTAATTCTACATAACTTATCTCTCTTGAAAAATTTCGTCAACCTAACCGTTAAGTAGAAAAAAATTAAAATATGATTATTAAAAATGTCTTAAGACTTTCACCGACAACCATTAATGACTGTCCCATAAGACTATCTGGCGACACCAAGAATATTGAAGATTGATACCTCCAAAACTCAATACCTACTCGATACCTCCGATACCTCCGTTGACAGAATGCGGTCCTCATATTTTGCAAACTCAAATACCATGGGCGCCTGCTCTAAACTGGTATGCTAAGCTTCAATTTCATTTAATAGCGTCCTCTCCAGTAAAAAATGCAACTATCAAATTTTAATTTTAGAATGCACTCAAACATTAAAGTTGTGTTTTCTCAAAACTATAATTGTGGAGTTATCTTGTTTTGGCAATAAGCCGACGATATAGCTTGTTCCCAAAAGATGGACCTGAATACGATCACCTCGATTTTTCGGTTTTCGGTTCCAGGACTATTAGTTGATTGAAAGCATTTATTTTTCAGTGTCAAATCTATAATTATGACACATGGGCGTAATATTAAGTTTTACTCATCCTTTAAACTTTTTTTTATTCTAAGAGAATAAGGACAGTTTGACATGAACTAACTATTTAGTAACTGTTAGTTACTAAGTTGGTTACTAAATGAACTCAAGGAGCAAAAACACGGGAATCTAAGCTTTAACGTCAACGTCAAAATTTATCCGCCCATTTTGACGTTGACGTTAAAGCTTAAATTCCCGTGTTTTTGCTCCTTGAGTTCATTTAGTAACCAACTTAGTAACTAACAGTTACTAAATAGTTAGTTCATGTCAAACTGCCCTAAGTATGGAGTATCTTTTTGCAATTATTTTTATCGTATAAATATCTTAAATTGCCCAATATGTGAAACACTATGAACAAGGGATTTCTAAAAGGGAAAATTCTTGGTTCTAAGGGCCGTTTTAGATGGACTAAGTATCGTATTAACTGCTAGTAACTGAATCAACTCAAGAAGCAAAAGCATGGGAATCTAAGCTTTAACGTCGTCAGTAGAACTTTTGACGCGCGACCGTGGACGACGTTAAAGCTTAGATTCCCTTGCTTTTGCTCCTTGAGTTGATTCAGTGCTAACAAGTTAGTACGATACTTAGTCCATCTAAAACGGCCCTTATAGATTTGAAAATATTGACTTTGAAACACGTTTATGAGTCTGGGAGACACACTTTATGCATTGCAGGGTTTTAAAAGTGTTCAGAAATGTCATATTTGATTTTGATTACACAAAAAACATTTTTGTGTTAAAAGTAGGAAATCATGACTGTGTGTAGGTGTAGATATATCTGGTTAAAAATTTTAAATTGCATCTATTTGAATCTAATAGCTTCGATGAAGTCATTTGGAAATAGATCACAAAGATCTTATCTGATTATAACGAGATCATTAGTTAAGTGCTTGTTAAACTTAAGCACGCGTGTCTTTGTTTGCTTTGATGTTGTACAACAAAATAATAGTATTGTGATTTTGGGGGAAGGTAAAATCGTATGTAGTAAATCCTCTGGTGCTTATCAAATACCTAATTATTTTAAATATAAACAAAAAAAGAATTTTTTACTCACCCAGCAGTAAGACTGTTTGGCCACATCTACTTCTGCCCCTAGAAAAATAAAAAAATTGTTAAACATTTTGATGATTTTTGTTATAAAATAGTTATTGATACAAGCTTATAAAAAACTTATTTTGTGATCCAAAGTTACATTGTATTGATTTTTTTTCTATTACCCAAAAATTCGAACAAAAATACAATAGAAAAACTTGTCTATAGATTTCCGCATGGTCAGTTCTTGTCGTTTAAACCACCATGAAATTGGCGTAAGCTTGTGAAACCTACCGATTCACACAAATATAACACTGATAAGGATCTTCAAGAAGAAGAGGTCTTTGCAAATAAAATTTTTACCTCATATAAATGCAATTTATTTTGGTTACAAATGTTGTTTGTTGCAAAAAGGGGATGAAAGTAGAAAAATTATTTTTGAGCTTTAAATAGTACTTCCAATCGATTGAATATTATAGTAAGTCATATCGATTCATAATAGGTACTTGATATTTTCACTCGATGCTTTTTCCTTACGCTCACTTGATTTTACAAAAATAATTCAAAACGAATTAGAGAAGCTTTCACAAAAATGTTATAACGCATAGAGGGTGGAATAAAGCAACAAAATACTATTTAAAGTGAAATAAAAAGAAATAAATTTTTTTTCTTCTCTTTATAAGACCGTAGGTACCATCTTTTATAACTGATATAAGTAAAATTTGGGTGATGAAGTTTACATCCTGTTAAATAAATTTCTTATTGAAAAAAAAACTTATTGAAGTGAGAATCGATATTAAAAGTTAAGTAGGATGTTTTTAAACTTGTGCTTTAGAAAAACTCAAATTGTTCGAGAAAATAGTCAAGTAGTTTAAAGTCTTTGGAGACTTTTTTTACTAAAATTGTAATAATATACTAGATTAAATCCTCTTGCAAATACTTGAAAAGCGCACACACTAGTGGTTGTTTTGTATAGAGAATATCGTTAAGCACTAACCCCCTCATTTTATAAAATTTAATAAACACGACTACGAATAGTACTTCAAAAACCACCAATATTAAAACGAAATAGTTCTATCTTTTAACAGTTGGGCTGAAAGCCAACTAATTTCGACATTGCATGCACTTCACTCTTGTATGTGGGATTTGTAAATATACACACCATTTTATTAATTTCCCGTTTCAAAACGACTAAATGAAAATTTTAGAAGATTTTCAAATGGGGTATTAAATTTTACTTACATAAGTGCTTCATATTTAAACGTAAATATAATTTTTTTTTGTTTAAAATAGAAAAAAAACTTTTTTTAGGAGAGTGGTTTTCCGTTGTGCTATTACACACGACGACTACCGTAAAACTGAATTAACTAAGACCGAAACGGCACTAGTAAATCCAATATAATCATAATATAATGATAATGCTCTTTACTGAATCCCTGGATTTAGTAGCTAACTAATCGTCTTATATGAATTTTGCCTCTTTTTCTAATCCTGTTCAACTACACAGCACATAACAAAGTGTGTAATTTTGTATTGCGAAAAATACTAAAAAGGATTTAAAAGGAGATAAATGTACTACTGTAATTGAGTGTTATTTTTTACAACCTTCATATTTGGATATTTTAGTCAATGACTTTTTCATATTGAATTAAATCCCTTTACTTTAACTAACAATTTACAACCTGAAAAATACTTTGATGTAACTATAAATATAGTAAAAGAATTTTCTTTCTCAAAATGTAATTTTTTATTATTTTTCCAAGTGCTTACCTAAATATGTTTTATAAAAAATTGCTTGCAAAGGGTAGTTTTTAGGTAATTTTAAAACAAAAATAAGGGTATGCGGATATGCGACGCTTAAAGTTTCTATCATTTATATAGGGGTTGTTTCGGTGCAGTGTGATTTAATTTAACGTCGGCGTATGTCTGGTAAAATTCAAAAAGAGCCTATCATGAAAATGTAAAAAGGAATTACTTGTGCATTTCTTTCATTTAATGCCCAAAACAAATTTTAAAATATTGATTTCCATATGTTGTTTAACATTTGCCATCTACTTGCCCGTTAGGTCACTTCAATTAATTAAAAATAAATTACAATCGACAATTGGTGTTAAAAGCAAAACAAAACATCAGGGTGGCTTTTGTTAATTCAGTTATTCTGCCGTTTTAAAGCACTCGTTACTAAACTAATCATAATTGACTTAAAACAATGTTTGCAGTTATTCAGTGGTATACGAATATTGAATATGGAGCAATGGAGCTAGAAGTCCCTGTCCCTGATAAACGTTAGAAAATTGAATCGCAAATTCATTATACAAACGTAGATTTTTTAAATATTTTTTATCACAGGACTCTCTCCATAGATCTTTGTAAGATTGTTTTGACGACTACCCACAATATAAAGTGATCTTCCAAACAGTTTGCTGACGTTTAGTAGCACCAAAATGTGTTTAAATAAACAAGTGCGTTTCAATTAGACATTTTGACTCTTCACACACCTTCGTGTCATAGTTCCAATTATGCTACAATAATTAATATCCTTTTTAGAACGCTTTCATTGCGGTCGTCGGAAAAATATAGTGCATAACTCGTGTAATGGTGAAAATTGCACAGTTTTATGATGATGATTTGACGATTACGTTCATAATCGTGTGAAATTTTCATTTTCAGCCACTAGTTGTATTAGACATCTGAAAATATTGCGCTATTGCTGCGACCAAACACAATAAGGCAATTGAGTACCTACGGAATTTGGAATTTACCTTGGGCATAGCTGACAATAGTTAGTGACACCAGTCAGTGACAATATACAGACATTTAACAGACAAAATCCAAATATTTCCTGCATTGCCGGAGACTTCAATGCTGGCTTCTTGGAATGGAAGGGATAGAAAACAGGCCAAAGACGCAAAAAACTGATGGACTTAGCAAAGTAAATTTGAGCTTAAAAGAAACGCGTTTTAAGCAATTGGTATGATACGTACTTGTATTTTTATGTATATGGTGGAATTGCTGAGACACTGAGAAGATAACATGAGTTATCTGGCCCCGGGAGAAAAATTAGCTAAGCATGGTTTTGCTAACATATACATGGTTTAAAAAATGAGTCTGTATGCATTAGAATGATTTAAACTCTTAGAGCTATTTGACATGGACTAAATTACTAAATATCATACTAACTGAATCAACTCAAGGAGCAAAAGCACGGGAATCTAAGCTTTAAGTCGTGCGTAAAAATTTCGAAGCACGACCGCACACGACGTTAAAGCTTAGATTCTCGTGCTTTTGCTCCTTGAGTTGATTCAGTTACAACAGTTAGTATGATATTTCGTCCATGTCAAATAGCCCTAAGATATACTATAGAGTGGGCCATGGAGACCAGGGACCACCATCGCTCCTAGACCAAATTAAAGCGCTGATTGACGCTGATTCAAAAAAGCTTGGGCACTTCCATTTAGGTTTTAATTGCGTATTTTTTTGCACAAAAGACAAAAATAATTTATTTAAAGTGATCTATTTCGGAGTTATGACATCATCACTAGTTTTATATGAAACACCTAGTGACTCAAGTCTCTTAAATGAAGCCCCCTCAATCTCGCAATGTTTGCGAGGCGAGAATGCGAGTTTCTCGCATGAAGCCAGGGCTCGTTTCTCCATGAAGCGCGTGCTTCAAAGCCCGGTGTTGTGGAGGCCCCGGAAAAAAGTAGAATAGTAATAGTATATTATCCAACGAGCGGGTAATGAGCATTACCCGCGAGTAGGATACTATACTTTATCCACGACTGCAAATATTATGAACCAAATATACATTGAATACGCGAGTATTTATTGAAAAAAAAAATTTTATTTAAAAAAAAATTAATTTAAAAAAAAAAATTAATTTTTTATGGAAATGTATTCAAAATGTAATGTAGAATTCAAAAAGGCAAAAATATATATGGTGTTGCATTTAAAAATCTAAAGTTTACCTCATTTCCGGCGAAATCGGAACTGGAAGAGTTTTTAAAAGTAGTTAAACAAATTCCAATTATATGACTATAACTCACAGCAAATTTCATTTTGATACGTTGACAAATAACTGAGCTATAAAAGTTTTCCAATCCCCTGTGTCGCCCGGTAAACCATTGAGTAATGTAATAGTCATTGAGTAATATGTATATTATTCAATGATTTGCAACTAGTGAGTAATGACACACATTACTGGTCAAAAATCATAGAGTAATGAACGTATTATTGGACGGTCGTGGATAAAGGAAATTTAATTTTAAAGGGCTGAGGGCTTGAGGCAAAAGTTTGACGCAAAACGTGAGGCAAATCGCGGGTCTAGAATAAAAGGGTTCTAACTGCACTAAGGTAAAATGGTTGAAACTTAAGTTACCTTGTATTTTGATTATTTATATAATTTTCCAAATGCGAATTTTTCGTGTTTGATCAGTTTTTAGTGGCGATTAATAAGAAACATTGCATTGTAATCTAGCTTTGGTCATTCAACTCAAAGAAAATTATTCATAATTTTAACATCAAACGAAACAATTAAATCAAATTTATAAAAGTTAAATTTTTATTACTGTATTATAATATGCGCGATTATGATCTGTCATAACGGTCATCATTGTCTTTAATGCACTTTTATTTTCTGGGCTTATTTTTGAAGTCATGCAGATAGAACCTTGTCGTACCGAAGTTGACTAAATTTTAGTTAGATAGAACTTGGTCACTTTGAAATCATGAAAACGGATGGAGTTACGTAAAAACTAAGGCCAGAAATAGATAGAGCGAGTCACATAGAACCCTAACGTATATTTAACTCATTTTTTGTAAAAATGTCAGTTAGAACCCTGTTATTCTAGACCCGCGAAATATTTTTTCCATACATTAACGTTTTTGTGGGCGGGTATCTCAAAAACTATAAGGAATTAGGAAAAGATGAATTCAATCAATCTTGTAGGAAATTTAAATAAGCTTTTTCATTTTGATAACAGTAGTTTTTTCCCTAGGATACACCTAGAAAGACTCTATTTTATCATTTTTGGATTTTCCATAGCACTGATTTCAAAAAGTCTGTATAGCGAGGTATACCGTTTTTCGTAATTTTATGAGATTATGATCGATTGACGTAGCTTTTCTTCCAAATATAATGTGCCGAGGTAATTAATAATTTCCATACCTTTTGGCCACCCTGTATATGTAAATTATAAAAAAGAAATGATCTCTTTTTTATGCCTTTTTGTTTGTAAGCACCCTGTATAAAAATAAAGAATTGTGTTTTCACATAAATAAGTATTTTATCCACGACCGTCCAATAATACGTTCATTACTCTATAATTTTTGACCAGTAATGTGTGTCATTACTCACTAGTTGCAAATCATTGAATAATATACATATTACTCAATGAGCAATGACTATTACATTACTCAATGGTTTACCGGGCGACACAGGGGATTGGAAAACTTTTATAGCGCCGTTATTTGTCAATGTATCAAAATGAAATTTGCTGTGAGTTATAGTCGTATAAATTGCAATTTGTTTAACTACTTTTGAAAATTCTTCCACTTCCGATTTCGCCGGAAATGAGGTAAACTTTAGATTTTTAAATGCAAGACCATATATATTGTTACATTTTTGAATTGTACATTACATTTTAAATACATTTCTATAAAAAATTAATTTTTTTTTTTTAAATTAATTTTTTTTTTAAATAAAATTTTTTTTTTCAAACAATGCTCGCGTAATTTAATGTATATTTGGTTCATAATATTTGCAGTCGTGGATAAAGTATAGTATCCTACTCGCGGGTAATGCTCATTACTCACTCTAATGATTACGACACTCGCCATACGGCTCGTGTCGCAAATTCATTCTTGTGAGTAATGAGCTTCATTACCCGCTCGTTGGATAATATACTATTAAAAATAATATTAGGTATAATGGCAAAATATGATAAAATTGTATCAAAAATCCCAGGTGCGTTATCGATTTAAATGGTAGTGGGATTTAACACACGTTGCTAAACTTGCAACGACCAGCAAATAGTTTATGATAATTATAGTGCAATGATGTTCAATCTTATATTATGTTAATAATTTAATTGTGGACATTAATAATTACAATATGTTCTGGTTTTATACTGAGTGAAGGTGTGTTAATTATTTTGATTCGAGAGATTCTTTCGTTTGTATTATTATTAGTGCAATAGGAAAGAAAATTATAATTTTATTCAAATTATAATTGTACATGTTTAATATTTTACTATTTTTTTCAGATAATCGAATCAAAAGCATCATGGATTGTAATCAAATCGTAAAGCAGGAGTAGGAATAAAAAAGGTAGGTTCACAAAATTTTTAATTGATAAATAATTTTTTGATTTTGATAACACATAACAGAGTGTCATGAAGCTTACGAATAAATAATTTTTGGAACAAATAAATCGCATGCACATAACCTGGTAAATGAGAGATAAATGGCGTCTTTCTGTGTTGTCGTTTTTAAATTTCATGGCATGCTACTGTTATTTTGACATTAGCAATTCGAACAAAATAACAATTTTGCTTTAATTAAAATTATCTTGTAACTCTAATTTTACCTACTATTATTTATTTTACAGAAAATCTAATCAAAGCATTGGACTGTGATCAAATCCTGAGGCATGCCAGGAATAGGAGTAAGAGGTAGGCCTTCAAAAATTTATAACTCGTAGTATGAATAATTTTTTTACATTTGATAACAGAGTGTGCCGTGCAGTTTAGCAATTAATAATTTTTGAATAGTCACATTATCTACCTGATAAATAAGAATAATTTTGTTTTTCATTATGGTTTATAGGTACTTATAGAGGTTACTTTCAATTTACTCAGTTAAACAATTTTTCTTTTTTTTTTAAATTATTTTTTCTTGAAAACGTTTATTTGTTTTTCATCGTCAGGCATTTATTTTTTAGTTACATAATGATGACGTTTCGGTTATTTAAACTATTTTCAAATCTACAATGTAAAATATATTTTGTTATTATACAGTTTTTGAATTTTTAAAATGGCACTATACATTTTTGGTAAATTTTCGACGTCGGTTTTGAAATTTATGGTTACCAACCTTCAATTTCATTTTCGTTTTTCACTCAAAAACTAAATTAATGCTGGGTAATCGGCCGAATATAATTAACTCTCTTCAGTGGCGTGGCTTCAAATTTGGGTTATTTACACAAAACTCATACTGAAAGGGCCTTTTGCTATTTCTCAAATGCATGATTTTTAAATCATATTTAGCTTTGACAATAATCTTTCTGAAAATGCAATACAGGAAGGTATCACAGGGATATATCACATGCTGAACTTCCAAATTACTCGTATCTGTTATACAGGATGTCACAAAAATGTGACAAGATTATATAAAAAAAGATTTTAGAAACATTTGGATATAGGTATTCAGTGCGAGTTATTAAGAAATTAGGAGTTTATAGAATAGGTATCTACTAATCTATACTTATATGGTATAATAAAATTCAAAAAAGTTCAGAGAAGCCTAAAACGTTGGGCACACTGGAGCCATCGTCTATCACACGTTCCCATCACTAAAATTTAAACCTATTAAGGCCCGTCCACACACACAGGCTTGCCTTCCTGCACGGGCGAAACCGGAGCAGGTGGACGCTTTTCAGGCTGCCTCTACACTCTACAGGCCAAACCGGAAGGCAAGGTCTGTGTGTGTAGACGAGCCTTTATGATAGGTACCTATCAGCGTTGAAATTTTAGTGGTGATGTAGTTGGTGGCCCAACCCCTAAAAGAACATATCCATCTGTTGCAAATCAAACTATACCTATTGTTTTATAAACTCCTAATGGCCGCCCACACAGACCAAACCAGAGCGTCTGGACAGCGTTGAGGTGGTCAGGCAAACCGGAAGGCAAGCCTGTGTGTGTGGACGGGTTTTTAGAAATATTTTTATTCTTGCAAAAATGATTATAGGATAAGTAAGTATACAGGGTGGGCCATGAAACTTGTAGACCCTGACCAAGTTTGACTGCAACCTAAATAACAAATAGGTATCATCGCAGTCTAGATCAGTCTAGCTAGATAGCTATATTTTATTTTATTTGTGACAGCTTTGATAAATTATACTTGCATTTTATTTTCTTTACCGACACATGACTATCTTAATATGTATAAGTTAAGAGCTCTTTAGGGTCGTTTTACATGAACTAAATATTGTACTAACTTTTTAGTACTGAATCAACTCTAGGAGCAAAAGCACGGGAATCTAAGCTTTTACGTCCTTGTACTTTTACGCTCTATTTCGCTGATTCAATTTGTAAAATGGACTGTACTTTAATTTTTTGTGAGAAGGAAACAAATATATAAATTATTTATTTTGACGTAATTTTCTTTATACATTTTTACATAGTTACCTTAAAACGCACCCCGACAACGGCACTCTATTCGGTGCTAACAGTCGTGCACGGTCGTGCGTTGAAATTTCTACGTACGCGTTAAAGCTCAGATTCGCGTGCATTTTCTCTTTGAGTTGATTCAGTACCAACCAGTTAGTACGATATTTAGTCCATGTAAAACGGCCCTTAGTATTGCAAGTCGTTGGTTCAACAAAGTATACATAAATGAAGAGAACAAAATTGCAAAGATTCAAGCGCATTTCAAAAATCTAGATTTTCTATTTGGGGGATAGAATTTCAAATTATTGTTTATAGAGCCGACACACTTAGTTAATCGGGCCCTGTTTATATCAAATCTTTTTTATGCTTATAGGTATTTAATAAAAATAAACATTGTTGCTACCTATGAGTCACTAATTTGCTGTATCTCTGTGTGCCCATCATTACATCTCAAACGGAATAGAAAGTTAAATTCTCACCTATCCTTTTAGAGCCAAAGGGTAATATTGTGTAATGCAATAAATAAATAACTTCAAAAAGTTGTCTTCATCACAGTTAACAAACAACAAACTCTTTTTGTAAAACTTTGACTTTGTGGATATTTTCTAAGAATAAATTACCAACAAATGTTATTGTAAATAACAATTTTTGTGACAAACTGCTTGTTTTAAAAACCAAGGGTGGTCGTGAACTGACTGTCAAAAAATTTTCGATTTTTAAGTTCTTTGTCCAAATTCTTGTAAATTCTTTATGGAGTTGTCTCTTTTACATCTTGATTATCAGCAGTTTAATATTTTTTTGAAAGCATTTGTTGACGGAATCTATTATTATTTTTAAAAAATTACAAGCAAATAGCAAAATCCTAAAGGGTAATATTTTGTTAATTCTTTTAAGTGCATTTTCGGTACGTGTAGGTACTTATTGCCCTTAAAAAATAACCTTAAGCTTGACTTTAATTAGACTTATAAACCCTCGAGCAATTTTTTGTAATTTATTTAAGTGCTTGATGTTTATTTGTAGTCAAACGCTTGAGGCTTATTTGGATATAACACCTAGATACAGGGTGTACAGTGAACGTAAGATAATGCCTTTACAATTTAATTATTGAATATACAGAGTTGAGCAAACGATAATGAAACAAGCGTTTTTTCCCTTATTTAATTTAAATTGGCCTACCCTGTATTATGTAAACGTATTTTTTTAAATACTTTTCTTCTGCATATAGTAAACAATTAATTAATTAAAGTGTTAATGAAAGATAAACTACTTAAATTATACAGAGTGGTGCAAAATTATTTTTCTTAAAATTCTCATTCAAAACAGAAAACGCGTTAAAAATACTTTTCTTCAAATGGGGCACCCTGTATTTTATATACAGACTTTTGTTGACTATTGGATATTGGACAGCTTAAATAGAACTTCAAATAAAACATTTTGAAAATGTGAAATCCAAACTATAGGCATCCACTCCACATATCCACATACGTTCAATATTTCTTCCATGCACCAGATAGTTAGTAGGCACACTCTGTATTTAGCTATTAATTTGAAATAAATTTATTTCAATAACAATTTTTCACCTTTTGAAATAAATTATCCTCTGTCTTTTAGTTTATCGTAAAATATTTAATTGTAGGTATTGTAAGCTGAGTAGATGTATTGAGGGGCTTCCTTGTAAAAAAATACAAAAATAAAGAAAAATAACTTCACACAGGTTAGGCTTCTTTTACAGTTTTCAGGAATTTGTTAAAACGAGTTAGTTACACTTGAAATACATTTTCAGAAAACACACTTCAAGTTGAATTTGCGACGGCAAAAATGTCATAATAGTAATTTTGAAAAGTTAAATTTTGCTCTTCAACTTTTCATTGTTTAAAATGTCACTAATAAGTGAATTAAAAAATTACTGATTGGTTGTTAATGAAAATTATTTATTTTTGACTTAGTGCACTTTCTTACATTTGTATCTAATTGCTGGGGAATGGGGGTTTAAGTTAATTTAATTTTAATAATTAACGTATACAACAGAACAGAAAAATGATTTACAATGAAGTTATCAAAAAATTGTTTGCAATTGGTAAATGCCCACTAATAAAGTTTGTTTTGAAAGAATAATATATTAATAATACGAAGATATAAATAAAAAACATGGAAAAAATTAAAACTAATCCATCTTATGAATTTTATAATCAGCTTACGTTAAATCACATTATAAAGTTGGGAGAAAAATCAACGAAACCCATACATTTTGAGTTTAAAAGTCTTGGAGAAAAAAACATGTTGGTTTGGATGTAAATAAATAACAGGTGATGTATAGATACAAATAAAAAAAAATTAAAAAAATCAATCAGTATAAACTCACCTCCCTGATGATGAAAAATAAAAGAAAATTTTTAAGAATGGACAATGCCGTACAATACGAAGTCAATATAAATATATAGGTATATATATATCACTCCATCTATTTGTTCACTTAGTCAAACACAATACCGAGTTAAGCCCCAGTACTTAGTGTAGATAAAACCCGAGTTTAGCGCAAATCGGTTTACAGTGGATTCTCTAACTATATACACGCTCCTAATACGAAAGCTGTATTAAATAAGTAGAATTGATCCTAACTTTTCGTTCTGGAGGACACGCCCCGTTATACTGTCGGGAAAGCTCGTAACGCGCATCGCAGTTTCACAGGAAGATTGTTTCCGCAAATTTTCGCTATTAGAAAATTTCAAAATACATTTTTCACATTTTCCAACAAAAAATGGTATCTACTTATTTTCATAGAGAAAGAATCAAATGAATCGCGAAAATCATGCACTTGCTACTTGCAATATTTAAGCTATGTACTATAAAGTTGAAAGTAATCTGAGGATTATCCTGGATAATTTAGTATTTTCGCACACTTATAAAAGATGAATTATCGAGCTTTTATTTTGATTTACATTATTTCGTAGTTAGTTATATGAAAAAGCTCTAAAAGTGAGCTTTTTTCAATTGTCAATTGTTACGAGGGTGGCCTGCTTTAATTTTTTTATTTTCAAAACAATTTTTCCTAACTTAACTAATTCTTTTTATAAAAAATGAATTTTTTGGAGCCAATTAACGAAATTATCCGAATAACATCTCTTAACGTGAAAGTTATAATAAAACAATTTTACACTGCAATATTTCATTTTGCGAACATTTAGTGAAGAGAAAAAGAGCCTTCTTACGTTCCTTTAAATTTCCCCCCAATTTTTTTCTTCTTTTTTTTTGATAAAACCCCATATCATCATCATTTAAATACTTCTCAGGTATAAAGTCAATCAAATTATGTTTATAAAACTTTATCTTTTTACTATTTTATAACGCAACTTGAATAAAATTTATATGGACGATTGTGTTTCCGGAAAATTGAAAATCTCCCCACTTTCTAAATCTCCATCAACCACTCGACGAAAAGCTTCCCGTGGAACCAATAGCGTTCTTAAATATCAAACACACTAAACAAACTCCCAACTTTTCACATTACCTATATTTTATTAATTAGTTTCTTTATAGCTTTTCTTTATTTTTCTTATTCTCTTAAATAATTTTCGTTCGTTTCCTTTCAATTTCTTTGGAAATATCAAACTTACTCAATGAGAATGACTTTAAGAGCAAAATCAATAAAGATTACGAATATTTAAGTAGCGGGACAAAATATATACCAAAATCGAACTGGAGTGAACTTGAAAATCATCGAATGTTTTCAATTGAACAACGCACACCAAAACCCTTCTTGTCGCAAGAGCTAATCCTTTTTCTATCTTTCTTACACCTACTCGTAATCAAAATCTATCTTTTTTGGTCCTTTGTATTCATCTAGAACGGGAATTGATTAACAAATTCTATAACACTATTGGCTCCCAAATTCCACGTGATCACGCAAGCGCTATTTAGTAGTAGGCGTTGAGACAAAAGGAGGCGCGGCTTACAATGATACATTACAGCATCTTCTTTCATGAAACTCTATATACTATTAAGATAGGTACTTGTTTACCAATTATATTACTATTTATTTACGTTTAAATTAAATTTAGGTCAATTAAGTACCTACCTAATTTCTTTTTTCAACGATTTTACCAATTCGTCTTAGGCACTTCAATCCCATCAGTGGCAATAAAAGAAAAACAATCACATCTTTTACTCACCGCAGTGTTTTTCTCCATAATCCTAACTGCAGTACAAAAAGATTACAAGTTTAAAAAAATAATTAAATTTTTCAAAGATCTAATAAAGTGAGCTTGTAGTGCACATCTCTACTTTTTTAGTCCCTAGGTCTTTTTAACACTTAATTAATTGAGTTGCAGAACTAAATTTTGCTACTTTGATTAGGGACTTTGTTTCTACTATAAGTGATATTAATATTTAATATGAAAACTAAGTATAAGAAGGAAAAGAGCATTGTTTAACTTAACGTTTCTCCTAAACAACTTTCAGTAAATTAAAAAGGAAATATTTTTGTGAGATGGTAAGTATAACTTAGGAAGAAAAGTAGTCATAGTTTTGCAGTTTCCAATGTGCAAATGTGAACTGCAATCTCTCATGCAATATTCACATTCAGTATTAGATACCCACCCGACGTGTAATTTATTTTCAAGAAAACAAACGCTATTCAAAACATGTTTTAATGTAAGCTTTCTTGCTTTATATCTAACTACTCCAATAAAGTTAATTATTTATTTTATTTTAGAACTTTTATTTTAGACAGTTAGGGAAGGTTCTATGTACTAAACAAAGTTTAAAATTTAGGAAAAAATTGACCCAAATTTTTCTGAATCTTTTCGCTGTTCTCTGTGGCGAGTAAATGTCTGTAAGTATTCCCATTTCAAAAAATCTCTTCTTATACCTATAGTACGTGTGGCTACGTCTCCAAATTTCATGTTTCTACTCATTATGATCAGCGATTTTGTGGTAAAAAATACTAATAAAATTTTCAAGACCGTGGGTTTATCCTTTTTTCCCTTGTATTTCAAAAAATCCTTACGAAAGATGCCTGCGTCGTTAGGAATATAAGTGTACCAAGTGCCAACTTTCAAAATGGAACATAGGGAAGGTTATAACATTGGAAATCACTTATTAACAGTTTCCTGATCGCCAGACAAATCTATAAGGGCAGTAGTAGTAGTAGTAGGGTTAGTGGAGGAGAGATGGACCACAGTAGGAGAGAGGGACCAGAACTGATATTTTACAAACCGTTGCACCTACACCTACAACCCTGATATTCCGTCAGAATATAGCAAATTAATGTTACTTCGTATGTGTGTCGACTTGAAGATACGTTAGATTTTTTATTTATTATAAGATATCAGTAATTTTAAAATAATACCGTTCGAAAAGTTTTTGCACAAGTTAACTTTGGGTTGCTTCACCGGGTTGGAGATAAGTTTTTACTTATTTTTTATTAAATTTTCATATTTCTATAGAAACGTTGCTTTCTACGGGCCACGATGAGTCAGTCATGACTTTGAATTTTATAGATGTATAGGTAGGGCCTTGTCCGGCGGGCGTCCGCTTATTTTTCGGTATATTGTGGCTTATAAAAGATTGAGAAAAACGTTAATTCTAAATCACCTGTTTCGATGAAATCGGGGATCAAATCGTTTTTCCTCTCTAATAAATTGAAACCCAAAAACCAACATATCTTCTGGAGTTTTAGGTTATATAAAGTCTCATTTGTAACAAGATATGTAGTGCCATTTGAAAATTATAGTATAGCTCTGTTCGCTTGACTTGCACTAGTTGCTCGGAGCAGTCCGTAAACCAATGACTGTAGACTTCATTCTGTATTCTTTATTCTCATTGGTTCACTAACTGTTCCGAGTAACTAGTGCAAGTCAAGCGAACAGAGCTTATGAGTTATGTTATAGTTCAAATATACAGACCAGATCCAAAAGTTGCGCTTAACTCGGCTTAAACCTAGGGTTATTTAATGCTTTTATTCTTCAGCATAGGACTTTATTCAGAGTATTCAGGTATTTTTCGAATGATTTTTTCAAAGGGCCATAAAAATTATGGAGCTGCTGAGAAAAAATGATATATAATGCACGACTTCGTTACTCTACTGCAAGGTTTCCCAAACTTGTTCTCTGATAGAGCACTTGAGGAGGGTCTTTGAATTTTGACGGAGCACCTTGTGTAATTTGAAGGGTAGGTAATGAGTAATGACTAATGACACATAATCATTAAAGCTTTAGTATTAATATTCTTTCGCGGAGCACTTGTTACCTTCTGTGGTAGTCACTTGCTATACCCTTCTGTGGGAAACCCTGCTCTACGGTATCTACTAGTTTTGCTAGATGCAAAACGGTCATCATTGTGTTCTGAATCAATCTGATGAGGTAATTTTAGAGGGCCAACTTTCTAGAGACAAAGCACTAAGCTACCTCTTGCGACCTTTTCTAACTTTTCAAATTGATTTTCAAGTTGCTTCAATTATTATACACAAAGAATGTTAAAGTCAATTAGGAATCATTCATGGATTTCATCGGGATGATTACTGATTATTATTTGTAGGTACCTATAGATCAAAATTATCTTTACGTCATCTTTAGCTTTGGTTTTAGAAATCCTATATTTTCGCATTTTCTCTAGAGTATTAGATAATAGTGAATGTATATACTTAGATATCCAGAGAACCAGTTAAAAAGGTTTTTCCGATGATGTACAGTCAGACTCACAATTATTGGCAACCCTGGCTACACGGTGGCCAAGAGGTTGTTGATTTACTACTTGTTGGCAAAATAAAGTTACCCCTCAATTCAAGTATGGGGTGTTATGATGGTTGCATCCACAATTAGTGCTAAACGTATAACCAGGGTGGCCATTAAATGTGACGCTGATTGTACAGTGCGTCCCCGGATTCGGTTGCCAAGGGGGAAAAAGAATTTATTTTTGATTTTTCAAAAAATTTCACTCTTTATAGAACCCCCTGCGTGTTATCTTATACAGGAAAAAATATATGAATAAGTTTTTAATTTTCCTGGAAATTTTTCATGAAATGGTAGCTATTATTAAATGCTAAGACTATTGTCCTGCTCCATAACATTAAATTAAATAAATCATTAGCAAAATAATTAATAAAATTTTTATTAAAAATTTTCTATGTCCTAATAAAAGCAAAGAATTATTAATATCTTTATTCTGTAATACTAGATTGATAAAAAATAATTTATGTTTAGAGAGTTTACGAACAAGCAAGATTTTTAATAAAAAACAAAATTTATCGACAAGAAAATAATAATACATTTTTTCCTGTAAGACGTATTTGAACAATAATTTATAAAGAAGCTTGATAAAAAGCAGGAGTTTTTATAAAGTGGGAAATTTTTTGTAAAAGCAAAAATAATTTTTTTTTCCTCTTGGCTATGCCATCCGTGGACTTAATTATACAACTTACCAGTTGGAAAAACAGAGTAAAATATAGGGTAATTTGAGGAGAGATGGCGCAGAAGGTGAGATGGCGCAGCGTCGTGTTTGTTAAACCACTTCGACTATAGAATCGTTAAAATGCACTTTAGGGCCCTTGTACATGTAGTAGTAACTTGCCGAACTATTTATGCGGATTAAATAATACAGGGTGAATCCTAACGTACGGATCAAACTGAT